>CM060189.1:46723416-47085916 GCA_030549335.1 Pontederia crassipes
TCTGTCACACCCAACTCCGTGACTAAGTGTTAATCCCAATTATTATAAATCTTAGTTATGTTTAGCCATTCTAAAAATAAAATCGGCAAAACCTCCCTCCCTTACTTTCTTGTGTTATTAGCCAACACATACAAAAGATGGACATATATTCATCAAAGTTTTAAAAAAAAACTATAAATATGACATTCGCATATGGTCATTATATATTTTTTTTTCACAAACCATTTCACATATAACCCCACAGGATCAAGTCTCATATAACCTTACAAAATGATTCTAATAAACTTTAGTACAACTCTCGAGTTTATCTATTACATGCATGCTTTTTAAAAATGAAAGTGGAGAGAAAATAAAAGTGCTCCAACGACTCGACTTCTTCTATATGCATCAAAGGCAAGCTTCGAGTTGACTCAACTCAAGAACTTATAATTATCTAAAAAATTCAACAAGGGTAATGTGAGCAACAATCGTTTGCTCAGTGAGTGGAATAAATGTACAACATAGGGGAACAATACAAGTGCATATAACATTTAAATAACCATACTTTCTATCGTATGAGAAAACATTTAAAGCATAACTCATTTCACATAACTTTTCAAATCATATGGACTTTTACATAAATACAAATTATTCAAGATATCATCATATTCATAGTTAAACTCCACACATGTGTTATTGCACATACTCATCATGGGTCAATACGTATCCCAATCATGATTGTGTGTCACCCAATCATGATTCTTAGATACGCAGAACGATCATTGATCAATACGTGCACGCAGAGCAGCCCCCAAAGGGCAAAGACACCCGATATACGCCCCAAAGGCTTCATGTATATCAAATGCGGTCTCAAAGACCTTTTTCAAATAGCATGGCTAATGAACACACGGAGTTTAACAATATCAAAATACACATGTCATAATCTCATATCATTATCAAATAAAACTTATTTTAACTTCACAAGCGTTGTTCCCTGAAAACATTTTCATGTAAAAGGTTGTTCCATCTCATATAAAATCATTGAAACATATCATGAATATTTTTCATAGTTCAAGATATGTTTCAATAATAATAATACTAATAATCTTTGTTTGAAATAATATCATAAATAAAAGAATTAACATATAACATTTTGCTATGTTGTAAATTTACCCACTCATCTTGTACTTTATCACTTCAAGGAGGTTTATTAGATTTCCTCCCTTTCACTTGCAACTTGAGATTTTCCTACAAACAATAATATCTTCTTACTTCCCAATCACTAGTAAGATGATATGTAATGCATGCTCATGACTTATGAATGCTTATGCATCCTAAAATGCATATAACCTCCTCTAATACCAATTTCTAATTTCATACATTTATATTCATAAGCTATTCCACACTTAGAACTTTTAATTCTCCAAAGCTTAACTAGGTACTGTTTCAGGGTTTCAGACTGAGTGTCTATCAATCAATAATTCATAACTTCTTAACCACATAGGTAAATCTTATGATTCTGGATTAATTAGAAACTAGACATACTAAGATTTTCAATCTCCAAATATCATTATCAAATTTCAAGTGAGTAAGATAGGACATCCCAAGCAATCTGACCTAGGATTTGTGTCCTGACAGACTGTATGTCACTGAAATATTAATTTATATATTTCTTCATACTTGTCCATTTAACTAGGGCATATTTTTTCTGAAAACTAGACTTCATTAGTATTTTGTCATAAAAATTAAAGAATTTAACTCGCTATATAGACTTATAACAGAAATAGTTAATTCGAGTCGCAATCTGTCAATGTCATGGAATCTGACAGAAGACTCACTATGAAATGAAAATTTTATTTCTCTGCCTCTACACATCCAAATTGGATGCTTCCACTTCTCACCGAACCCTTTGAAGACATGTATAAATTTCAAATCCTAATTCTATTTACCCTAATCATACCCTAATCTACAAGGCGGACCTGTCTCTGACTCGGGACAGAGTGAGCGACCTACGGTTCTTAGTTCATAATTTCCTCTACAGAAGTTCTTTTTTTATGATTCTTGTGGTCGTGGAAAGCTAACACTGGGAGGATGAATCATGCAAATTTTCAGGATTTATGAAGAACACTCACGAAGATATGATCTTATGAATTTGTAGGTCAGTTTCGGATCCGCAGATTCATCCTAACCCAACGAACTTGTCGAATTTCCTCAGGCTGTTCGGCAACTGATTTGGTCTTGGAAAATTTTCAGCTTGCAGATAATATGAATAAATGATTTATATATTTTCTCTAGAATTTTAACACGTCATATGACGGTTTGGAAAAATCATTTTCTAAGCATCTGGTGAGCTGCCTGCTTGAGCTGCTTGAAACCCTATTGGTTGAAATGGAGGTCCAATCATATTATTTGGTTAAAAATTAGTGTTAAACTTCTAATTAACATTAGTTAATCATAATTAAATATGTTTATTATAATATTTACAATTATTATAATTTATTCTTAATAATCTTATATAATTTCTTTGTAACGCTTATCGATAATTTAATTTTGATTATGCTTTAATCCAATGGTTAATTGCTACATGCAACCATGACTATATAAGCATTTAAACTTACTTAAACTGCTCATTAAAAATAAGATTATGTTTAAATGATATTTGTGGAGCACGTTCGTGACAGCTCGCCCCTGCAATCTCGCCGGTGACGAGATTGCGAAAGGGTGACGCCCCTCCTTTCGCTCATCGCTGATGCACACAACCCTCCTTCCCCGCCCCTCACGATCTCCTCATAGATGATACATCGCTATGCCCTACGACGAGGTGCAGATCACCGAGGATGACCTTGCCGACACTTCTACATCACTGACCTCCATCGTGACCTCCTCCTCAGATCATGGGGGGCGATGCCCCCTCTCGTGCATGCTAGTGAGGGAGAGAGGGAGGGGGGGGGGGGGGGGGGGGGGGCGTCGCCCTCTTGACCACCGACCGTGCCATGCACCCGATCGTTTATGGACAGTTGTCAAGCTCGCAGAGGCCCATGAGGGGCATCTCCTCCGCTGCGAGTCCCATGATCAACGCGTCCCCGGTGAAGAGGCCCGCCCATTACTCACGGAAGGCTGCTATCCATGCCACGTGAATGATGCCAATCACGAATGCGTAGCCAAGCGCCACGAGCACCGCCATCCGCGCCCTCCTCGGTTTTCCGATGCCAACCTTATTTCTTACCTGAATAGGTAACATCACCTGACCTTCGTTGTGACCTCCTCCTCTCTTACGCCCACGCCCTCACTGTTGCCCCCTCGCCCCCCTCCCCCCTCCTTATGATCGCCGGTGATGGATGGGGGGTGGTCGCCCCTCCTCGTGCACGAATATCCCCGATGATCTCGTCGGCGATGAGATTGTGTGGGGGTGATGCCCCCCTCCGTGCGGGCCGATGAGATCGCGGGGGGCGAAGTCGATGTCACGAAATAGGGGGATGTCGCCCCCTTCTGGCCATCGCCTGCGATCGCAAGGAAGGGACCTGCATTTTTCATTTTTTCTTTGTATTTTTTATTTTAATTTTTTAAATATTAGAAGAGATGAGAGAAGGTGTAATTTTGATTTTTCATAACTGAAAAAATGAAGTTAACATAAAAACTTGACAGAACTCAACAAAAGGATTACATTGAAAAAATCGCGATAGTTTAAGAATTAAAAAAATAAATTCATATTTTAGGGTTAGACGTGAAAAATCTTACAGTTTATGAGTGATTTATGAAAACAACCTTTATTGTTATTATTATTGTTATATTTCTCATCATCATCATCGTCGTCGACGACGAAAAAACTCAATCCAAAAATACTTTTCGTGGTAGAGAAAAGGGTTTATAGTCCATGTACACATACACACATCTGTTATGTAATTTCAAAGTTAACAATTTTATAACTTCGGGTGAAGATGCAACTTAAAATGGCTTTGGGTTTGAAATACACATGAAGCCAGATAGTTTAACGGATAAGCGAATTTGAACAATTAATTAGCTTTTAATGAGTACGCTTATAATTTCAAATCAACGGTTGAATTTTTTTATATAAATAACTGGTTTTGCAATTTGTCCCAAATTTAGAAACATTGGCCGATTTACATTACTTAACAAAAAATATTATCACTGTCCACTTAATATTACCCAGATAAAAACGTTATCGCTTACCAAATTATCAATAGCTTATTTACTACGTTCAAGCAATATATTTACCAATTCATATATTTCTTTCTTGAAAAAAACAAACATCAGATAAAATATGATCTCTATTTGATAATGCAATTTGTTAAGATTGCCAAACTTAATAAAACATTTGTATGTTAGAAATTGGCAGCACAATGTAGTAGATAAATATATTTGTAAATATAGTTAATAAATTTTTAGATGAAAAATGATAATAATAATACAATATGATTTTTTTTAATAATATACCTACAAAGCACCTTCCATTTTGTAAGGATTCTGAGCGCATCTCAACCGTTAATCCACTCATCTATTAAAAAATGATCAAACTCCATGATTTAAAAATATCAATTATCTCAACCGTTGATCAATGGATCAACGATTAAATACGTTCAACATCCCTACAAAATGAAATGTACTTTGTAGATACATTAATTCCTTCACATAATAATCATTATAAGAAACAATACGTATAAATAACCGACAGGTAAAAATATTATTGCAAATCACAATAATATTATACGTACCATTTACTACTACATTATGATCGTAAAGGTTAGTGACGATGACTAGTATAAATAATTTTTAATTTTATTTTCACACATTATAAGAAAGAAGTTACCGTTACGAAAATTATTGGACGCATGAGATAAAGTCTCATGTCAACACATTAACTTGACCTCATCACTGAGTTGGATGAGAATTTTCGCTATTTTTTTAAAAAAACATTACCTTATTTAATTTGATTTAAAGTATAAGTTCATTTTAAAATTAAAGTGCATTAAAAAAAAAGTAAAATTCCAGACTTATGAAAAAAGATATTTTAAATGCTTAAAGAATCTATTCTAACCTTTTAAAAGAAGAATAATAATAATTAATACGGAATATAAAAAAATGAATTAGGTAATAATTAACGCTCGTGTCCTTGTTGCGTCCCAAACGCCAGGCGCCGTCGAGTCGGACGCACTCGACACGGACGCCGCAAAGGCGCAAGCAAAATTCAACGACTCCAATCGGAAACGGCCGCTGGCATCCACTCGCACTCCACTAAATACAACGCCAGCGGTGGCAGCGATGCTCCTACGAGGACCGGTACGAAATTACGAATTGATCTTATTTACGTCCTGATTTATGTCGCTGTTGCCCAGGTTGCGCAAGGTTACAGTTGCAAGCGGAATGACAGAGCCGGTGCTCCCAAAGTTGGTTCCTTTGGAACCCTGTGTTGAAGGCGCACCGACTGATTTCAATCGTATGTTTGTGCACAGAGAATCATTGCTATTTGCTCTTAGTCCTTGCAATTTTTTTTTCCAAATGCATCTTTTTATGGGCCTCACTTCCATGTTATCTAGGTTTCAAGTTTCGTGTGGTCTCCTACAATATCTTGGCACAGGTAAGTCAATTCTGTTGTAAAAGTAACTCTCCCCTCAAAAAGGAAAAAAAAAAAAGGAAAAACAATCCTGTCAAGCACATGCTGTTTAAATCTGCAGCAGCAGATTGTTATTTTTCTTAAGGGAAACCAGTAGATTGTTATTGTTTCCATTATATCTTAAAGTCCATTATTGAACTGTGTTCAGCAATTTTATGTGTGTCTACACATAATCTTCATTTGCATATGTGAACACATGCAAGTGTTGGTAGTTCAATCAAGGAGATCATGCGTGAACCTTTTATTTTGTGACCTTGATAAATTATTATTGTGGTACAATGAATTTGAAAAATGCCTTCTTTCTTCTTTCATATCTTTGAAGAATCTCCTGTTTCCTCTTATCAATAGCATTGACGATTAAACTTCAATCACATATCGTGGAAGGTTCATGCATGCACAATTGCTAAACAGCTCTTCCCTTGCGGTCATGCTTGTTCATGGTTATCATGTATCTTTAGTTGTACAAGAAATGCACAGTTGGAAATATAGTATCTTTGCCGTTTGGGGTTACTCTTTTTCCTTATCCTACACTTTTGCAGGAGTGCTATATATCTATCTTGTTGGATACTATTTGCCCTGGAAATTTTTTGCTTGGACTGCTCAACAACTTATGCTGCTTTGCCTCTATTAACAATCTTTAAACATCTAAAAGTTTCCTCCCATATAATTGTTCATTACTACTAATTGTGATGTTGAAGTATCAATTTTTTCCTAATATTTTGGAGACTGCATAGTCTGCATTGTATTGAGAGTGAATTGGAGTTTAAGTTGATTATAATGTTTTTTTTAGAAGATAAAGGATGTGATCCAGGTGCTCACATCCATTTTTTATTCATTATTAAAACTTGTATCTATTACAACATATCTTATAATCTCGATTCTCGCCCACTCACTCACCAAGTTGCTAGCTTCTATTAGAATGTTATCAACATAACACTTTTCTCCCTTGAAAATGCAATCATTGCGTTGTCGCCATATCGCCCATAAAAAATCGCAATTGTTCTGATTCGTTGTCTTTTTGATACATATACGTGTAAATTGTTACCATATCCATTTTAAAAGTACATACGCCTCACGAGTGGGATCGAACGATGGCGTGCACCACTGCGCTACACCTAATGTTACTCTAAAAAATTGATTATAATGTATTTTTACATATTTTCCTTGCACAAGTATCATAATATAGCAGGTCCTTTAATAATGTTGTGCACCATCCTTTGCTCTCTCTCTCTAAAAAAGTGTCATTCTACATATTCCTTATGTGCAATAATACTGGGAACGTTTCTTAAATGGTTTCACATGATATCTTATCAGATGATTCTCGGTTTCTCAAGGTTTTCATTTTAAAGTAAAATATAACATAACATGGACTTCTCAGTTTCATGCCATTTTGATTTCATTACTTTGTACAACAACAACAACAACAAAGCCTTATCCCACTAGGTGGGGTCGGCTACATGAATCATACGACGTCATTCCGCTCTATTAGTAACCAAACCTTTCGGTATATTATTCACCAATAGATCTTGCTCTATTAGTTCGCCAAGTGTCCCTTTGTTTTTTCCTTTCCATTCACTCGGATCCTTGGCCTCCTTCTCCCTCTTTTAATCGGACTCCAGATTATTTGATCTACTCTTCTTATTGGCGCATCTAATGGTCTTCTCTGAACATGACCAAACCATCTCAAACGATTCTCTACCATTTTCTCACTAATAGGAGCCACTCCGACTCGTTCACGTATATGGTCATTCCTAATCTTATCTAATCTTGTATGACCACACATCCATCTTAACATCCTCATTTTCCGTTTAAAAAAAAAACATCCTCATTTCGGCTACCCCCACTTTACGTTCATGTTGTTCCTTCATAGCCCAACATTCACTACCATATAACACTGCCGGTCTTATAGCAGTACGATAGAATTTTCCTTTAACTTTATTGGGTACTTTTCTATCACAAAGAACTCCAGTGGCTTTCCTCCACTTACACCAACCAGCTTTAATTCTATAATTAACATCGTCATCAATCTCACCATCTTGTCTTACAATTGATCCTAAATATTTAAACTTTGTCACTTGAGGAATTATATCCTCCCCTAACCTAACTTCCAAATCGTCTCTAAGTTGTTTATTTGTAAAATTGCTATGCATATATTCTGTTTTATTCCTACTTAAACGAACACCCTTTGACTCCAACGTATTTTTTCATATTTCCAATTTTGTATTAATCTCTTCTCTTGAATCCGCTAAAAGTACTATATCATCCGCAAATAGTATGCACTTAGGTACCTCCTATGTGATACTCTCGGTTATAGCATCGATAACTAAGTTAAATAGATACGGACTTAAAGCTGATCCTTGATGTAGGCCAATTCCTATAGGAAATTCATTTGTTTCACCTCCGGGTGTCCTAACCCTAGTCAATGATCCATCGTACATATTTTGTATTACCTTAACATAGGCAACACTCACCCTCTTCTTTTGCAAGGCTTTTCAAAGTACATCCCTTGGTACCCGATCATACGTCTTCTCTAAGTTCATGAAAGCCATATGTAAGTCTCTTCTCCTACTTCGATACTTCTCCATCATCCCCTTAGTAAATAAATCGCCTCTGTAGTGGATCTTCCTAGTATGAACCCAAATTGTCTCTCAGAAATACTAGTCTCCATTCTCAATCTATGCTCAATCACTTTTTCCCATAATTTCATTGTGTGACTCATAAGTTTAATCCCTCTATAATTTGCACAATTATGAATATCCCCTTTATTTTTGTAAATAGGAACTAATGTACTTAATATCCAATCATCAGGCATCTTTTTCGATCGTAAAATCTCATTAAATAGTTTACATAACCACAACACACCTTTTTCTCCTAATCATTTCCAAACTTCAATCGGTATACCATCCGGTCCAACGGCTTTACCATTCTCCATTTTCTTAAGAGTTTCGCTAACCTTCGAGACTCTAATTCTACGATAAAATGACCTATTAAGCTCACGTTTGCTAACTGTCAAGTCCTCCAAATCACAACGGGAACCTTCACATCCATCATTAAATAGCTTATAGAAATACTCTTCCCATCTGTTCTTAATATCTCCTTCAGTAACTAAAACCTTGCCAACTTCATTTTTTATGCATCTTACTTGATCCAAATCTCTCGACTCCTCTTTATTCTTTGCAATCTTGTAAATCCTTTGTTCACCAGCCTGTCCCTAACTCCTTATAAAACCCCTCATATGCTTTAGCACGAGTATCACTAACTGCCTTCTTAGCCTCCCTTTTCGCCAAACGATACTTTTTCCAATTGTCAGAACTATTGTTCAAGTGTATCGCCTTGAAACAATTCTTCTTATTACGCACCTTTTCTTGGACCTCCTCATTCCACCACCAAGTCTCCTTATCTCGTGGTCCAAAACCTTTTGATTCTCCTAAAATGGCTTTAGCAACCATTTTAACCTTTTTTGCCACATTCTCCCACATGATACTAGCATCTCCTTCTAACTCCCACACACTTTTCTCTAATAACTTATTTCTAAAAGTCTCTCGCTTCTGCCACCACTTGATCTTTCGATCAAAAACTGTTCGAGATTTTGGTTTTATACATTTCATTTGTATATCAAGAACTAACAATCTATGTTGTGTAGTCATCCCTTGCCCAGGAATTACTTTGTAATTAGTATAGCGTCTTTTATCAGTATTATGGAAAAATATTATGGTGTTTTTTATTTGCAGGCTTATGTCAAGAGTTCTTATTTTCCTCATTCTCCATCTTCATGTCTCAAGTAAGTGATCTTATTCCCTTTATCTATGATAAGAACAAGAAAATATATAATGGTCAAGAACTTGATATGAAACTAAATTCGATATCTTTGGCTTATGAAAAAAAGTGCTAAAAAAATCGGCTGCTTGAGTCATTGTTATGTGGCTGAGATTGGTATCTAACTGAAATGTCATTATAATAATTGACTCGAGATAGATAATGTCACATTTTTAATGAATATCTTTACAATCATTTTTAAATTTCAACCTCTGACTAAATATATGATATTTGCACATAAATTTTGGGTTGTCAGAAGCCTTTGTTTTCCACCCATATTCATTTTGCAACACTGATACCATTGTTTTTGCAATACCTTCATTATATCGCTTCCATGATACTGATATCATGTATCCTTACGTGTGCTATGAACTTCGGCTCCAATATGAGAGCATATGATCTACTCTCCGACAGTTCTTTCTTTAGCCAATGCCAGGACCTCAGATTTTGAATCATTATGCCGTACTAACCCTATGTAGTTACTGATATATAATTGATTGGCATTACTTCTAATAGGTGGAAAACTCGTTCACAGGCTATTTTGGCAGATCTCAAGAACTTGAATGCAGATCTTCTCTGTGTCCAGGTTTGAAATTATCGATAACTCTAATTGTGTTCTTTAACAAGACTTCTTGGGTGTATCTTTTGTTATGTTCAACATAATGGCTTTTTTGTGATTAAATATTATTCTTTCCTTGATATGTTATGCGGATGTGAATCTCATGAGTTTTTTAGATCGAGGCATTAGCCCACAATTTATGTATTTCCATAGTGCTACGCTTGATCATTTGTATCTAAATTTGACATGTCCAATAATTTTATATGAAGGAAATGGATGAATATAATAGCTTTTACAAGAGCACTATGGAAAGCTATGGATATGCAGGTCTTTACATTCAAAGAAGAGGGAAGAAACGCGATGGATGTGGGATTTTTTATAAATCTAGCTGGTGCGGAAACTTACTCAAGGCCTTGTCCTACCATTAGGTTTTGACTTCAAATTCTATCATGATGTGAATCAGTTAAAGTTCTCACTTGCTTACATCATAATAACTGGAAGTTCAAGCCTTTTTAGGCCTCTTGCTGTTTTAAATGAGGGATCATTTTGTGTTTCAGCAAATGAAATTGTCGACACTCTGATTATTTTTTGCCACAGCATTTCCTATATGATAAGATCTTGCATGAGAGCTGTATTAATGTTTTATTTCTTCTTATGCGTAGTCTATGTGGAATAATTAGGTTCATTATGAGTGCTACGAAGCTGAGTGGATTTCTTATTGTAGCATGTAAATAATTTTTTTTAGAGGAATAAGGATGTCTACCGACATCCAGCTTTATTAAGGAGAGTTTATACCGTTACATCCAAAAATATAATATATATGGGTAAAATGGGCGTGCTGAGCAGCTCTTGCTTCGCACTGTGTCACACGCCATCCTGATCATCCATATGCGATTCGACGATCGAAGTGGGTGCACATTTCCGACCGTCCAAATGCGATCCTGCGGCTGGAATTTCTTGCGAGATGGAGTACGCCTGGCGCACAAAGCCCTCCCTTGCGGACCTCACCGTGCCCATGGCCGTGCGCGGACCTCGCCGTCGCCATGCGTGGACCTTGCCGTCGCCGTGCCGCCTCCCTTGCTGACCTTGCGATTGCCTTTCCCTCGTGGATCTCGTCATCGCCGTGCCCCCTTTCACTTGGACCTCGTTGTCGCCCCTCCCTCGCGGGCCTCGCTGCCGCCGTCTCCACTCCCTCGCGGTCCTCACCGTCGTCGTCGTCGTTCGTCCAGGTCACCGGCTCCGTTCACTTCGCTGCCTCGAAATCGCCTCACCCTCACCTCGCCGATCGACCTTGTCATCACCTCGCCGGAGATTGAGAGAGTGAAAGAGAGCTAGTTCATGCGAGAGAAATCATGTCGTCGCCTCACTGGAGATCGAGAAATGGAGGGAGAGAGAGAGAGAGGAAAGCGTAAGATGTCAAAATATACCGATATGATGTGAAAATATTGCGCGCCTTCGCTTGGATCGTGGGATCGCATATGGACGATCAGATGATGCGTGACACAGTGCGAAGCAACAGCTGCTCAGCACGTCCATTTTACCCTATATATATATATATATATATATGTATACGATAAGCCCACAGCATGTAAGTAAGTTAATTGTATTTAAATTGTTAGCATTATCCAGTGATGTTCTATTCAGTGTGTTGACATGTATTGCATTTGTTGAGATATGATTTGCATATCTTTTCATATCTTTGTAATATTATTCAGGATTAGTATCCCAGATTTTCTGTAATAATATCCCAAATATTTTGGGATAATATCCCTGATATTCTGGAGTAATATTCTAGCATATTCTCCTTTCTTGTATTGCCTACCTTTATTAAAAATAAGGAGGCACTAGTGTTTGGTGAATAACAAGAGAACATATTTTTCAACATGGTATCAAAGCGGATTGATTAGAGATCTATGCGAGCTCCTCTAGCCGATTCGTCGGCTTCCATGGCTCCTGAAAGTCCAGGAAGCACAAAGTTCTTTATCTTCGTGTTTATGGCTCGATGATCCACATTTTTGGTTTCCCCTTTTCTCTCTTTGTTTTTCGTTCACGTTCTTCTTTCTACGCCTTTGTGTGTCTCTGTGTTTTCTTCTATATTTCTCTCTTCTGCTATTTCCGCATCTCCTTCTTCTGCTGCAAGATAAATCTTAGCATTGCACAGGAGCTCGGAAATTATTGCAGAATGAAACTTCATTTTTGCCTCTTCCATGTTTCCTTTCGCTTTCATTTGTTTGTCAGTGTTATCGCTGGACTTGCCTTTGGGCCTCTATTGATCAAAGCAACGATCCTAGATCGAAGTTTTGTACCTTTGTGGTTTCTCTCCTTTGTTCCTCTTCTCCACCTTTTGCTTTCTAGCAACTCTCTGCCCCACAGGGGCATCTCTGCAGCTTTGCTGTCACATTTCTATGATACCCTAAGTCCTTGAGGGCTTCCTACGCCTTTGAGGCGTCCTGCAACCTCTATTGATCGGAGCTTAACCTCCGGAATTATACCGGCGTCGTTGTGGATGACCGGACTTGGCCGACATTGTTATCGACGATCGGAATCTACTTCCTTTCTGGCGATGGATCGCGGCTGGCGTTCCTCAAGTCGTTTCTTTGGAGTTTCCTCTCCATTTGCCGTTATCGGCGTTCTACCGACGTTGCCAGATTTGGGAGCTGTTTTTCTAGCTCATCCGGTTCTCTACTTCCATTGAAGAATCTCTACTTGCCTCATTGGATGTTCTGCCACTGCTGCTCAAGCTCTCTTCAAGTTGGGTTATGTCGCCAAAATCATTGTTGGCGTCTTCCTTTCCGATGTTCTTTCAACACCCGCTGTCCTCTAGGTGTTTGTCAAATTGTCTCTACTGTTTGAAGCCCGGTCTTGGTCATCGTCTTCGGCACAAGTTGCTCAGTAGGTGTTCGACAAGCCGCTGTTGTGTGATTTCGCCGCGGTGTGTCCTGCAAGTCGTCGTCGTTTAGTCTCTTCACAGCGTCGACTTGCGGGGGTGTGTTGGAATATAGAATCGTCGACATCAACTTTCTGGCTACCAAGTTAGGCATGATTGATATCTATGCTCTAGCTTGAGGGGGAGTGTTGAGATATGATTTGCATATCTTTCTATATCTTTGTAATATTATTCAGGATTAATATCCCAGATTTTCTAGAATAATATCCCAAATATTTTGGGATAATATCCCTGATATTCTGGAGTAATATTCTAGCATATTCTCCTTTTTTGTGTTGCCTACCTTTATTATAAATAAGAGGGCACCAGTGTTTGGTGAATAACAAGAGAAAACATATTTTTCTACAGCATTTTCATTTGTTATTCATTTTTATTTTGCATCGAATGATTATCGTTCTTGGGTAAGAAAGAAAAGGTTGAATGTTATGCATGAAAGCGAAAGGTGGAAATCATTGGAGCTTGTTAAACAATTATTTTCCTGTTATTCGATATTTATGAGAGAAATTGAGTGTATAGATCAATTATTCAGCAGTACGATAACCTGCAGATATGGAACTGCAAGCTAATATTAGATTGTATCATTCAATGATCTACTAAAGGTTTATAGTCGATTTTTTTGTTCTAGTTTTTTTTATGTTACATATGTTGCTTGCTTTTCCCCATCTTTTTTTGTCAAGGTGCTTAGTTGTTATTATCCAGTTTTCAACTTATGCTGTTTTCCAGGGCAGAACTGCTAGAAAAGGAAGAAATTGATTACAATGACCTTGTGAGCTGTCCAAATGTCTTAGATGATAATGGAATTGATGGCCCGATGGATATTGAGAGTATAGACCGATCAGTTGATGGTATTCCATTTTTCAGCGAGTTCACTCTAACTGCTTCATTAAGTTCATATTACAATAGTACATTAGCACCATGGTTTTTATTTCATTCAAAATGCCATAAACAAGGGCTTAAACATGGTAGTGGTTATCTTGATTGTGTGTCAGTTTTGAATTGAGAACACAAATGATCTTGGTCCTGGCCCTTGTTTCATCCCATCTGAAAAACTAAAAGGAATAGGTCAAAAGAGGATTTTTAGTTTTACGTATATTTTTATTATTTTTAAGTTATTTTTCCTGTTGTATTTATGCCCACTTAACAAGAATTGCTATTTTTAGAGGGAACAACAACTTTCTAGTTTTCATTATATTACATAATGCATCAACTCTAAAACTCCGCCTATGTTTTATAGCCGGTTCCAAGCCCGGATAAAGGAGGAGGGTTGGGTTAGGCCCCGACAGTCAGCATAAAATTCTGTCGAATCTTATGAACATGGATCAACGAATTGGCGTCGTATGATCCATGTAGCCGACCCCACTTAGTGGGATAAGGCTTTGTTGTTGTTGTTGTTGTTGTTGCATCAACTCTAAGCAGTATGATCTTACCATGTAACACACAAAGTGGCAAGATGTTAACCTAATGGTGACAAGATCTCTCATAAAGAGGGGCATAGAAACATAAAAATAGCAAGAAAATGATGCACCAAAGTGAAGAAAACCAATCAAAGCTGCGACAATAACAGGAATCTCAATGGGGAAAAGATCTAAAACCTAGCAGAAATTGATAAGCAAGTCATATCAACTAGAATAATTTAAACAAGAAACAAGCTACTGTAGAATGCAGCCACGTTAGGTGACTTGCTTCAAGCAACCCAGATGAAACATCCCTTGAACTGCCATTGTTATCCTGTACTACAAGTACTTGAATGGTGCCACACACAAGTGTATGAGAAGGCCATCGACAGTATGCATAACCAAAGTTGCCACTGCCATTTTGGGCAGAGACCCAATGTCACTTCTAACTGTCATCTCTTGCCACCATCTTCTTCAACCCTGACGATAAACTCCCCATAGTCTCTGGATATCCAACAGAAACTTGCACCTGAAATAAGCAGCAGGCACACTCCTATATTAGAACTGTTAGAAAAAATTGCAGGTGAAGAGAAGACTGATAAGATACCACTTTGTATTAGTTAGTGGCTGATAGTGGGTGGTTAGTTATATTAGTAGTTTTGTTATAGTTATAGTAGCTACCTTTGCATGTTATAAATACATTTGTAGGTTTTAGATTTAGGGGAGCCTTTGAAATGTGTTTATTAACTATGTAATTGGAGTTTGATCCACTTTATACGAACTATTTGAGAGGAAAAAGGACGACTAGCAAGGTGGTAGCTGTCCAGGGTTTTATTTATGATATGCGCGATTACAAACAAAACATGAAAGCAAAGCAAAGTTTCCACCAATATATAGCTCTCCTACATTACATGTACTTCCTCCAGTCCCCATATATTGCCCTTGTATGCTGTCCCACATTCTCTGCATAAGCATGGCTACCCTGAAAGATAGTTGCGTTCCTTTGTAGCCAAATGGCCCAGATGAAAGCCAGCGGTCGCGCAATCTGTCTCTTGCAAACATAGACACGCTCCCGGGAGTCTCTGCCGCCGCTGCAAAAGGAGCTCCAGAATGTAGTTTCTGAAGTGTTGTCGATCCATCCAATGCCAGCCTCGGCCCAGATCCGTGTAGCCATGGAGCAACCAAAAAACAAATGGGCAGTATCCTCATCCTCCTCCCCACATAAGGCACAAAGCATGTCAGAGTTTCCAGCCCACTGCGATCTGTAAACCTTTGTCAAAACTCTCCTTCGGTGCAGCAGCCAAGAAAACATCTTGATCTTAAGAGGTGCCCTTGTTCTCCAGATTAATCTGCACGCTAAAAGCAGCTCCTCGTCTTGCTCTTCACCTTCCCCCCCACCCCCCCTCCCCCCCAACCCCCCAAGCAGAGAGTACGCCTCTCGTACCGAGAATGAATCCGATCTCCATTTCCAGCAATCCACCTCAGTAAGTGTCAGGAGACAAAAGAGCAATTTGACCCAGCAGCAACAGTAGCTCCTCAAACCTCTGATCAGAGAGGTGCATGGAAAAGGTTGGCACCCAGATGCCACCGCCATTAATATTCATCATGCACCAACTATCTTCTACCCTTGCATCCTTGTTTGTTGCCAGCTGGAACAGCCGAGGAAAATCAGTCCAGCAATGCTTCCAAAAATAGAAGACAGATCCACTTCCAAGACTGGGACGGAAGAAGTGGCGAATCTGTGGCATAATTTCAGCAATGCCACGCCAGAACGAGGATGCCCCGCCAACCACCTCAATTCTAGAATCCCAATTAAGAATATGACTATAGCAGGCACGGAAGACAGTGGACCACAACTCATTATTCTGTCCCATAATTCGAACAACCCACTTAGTGAGCAGGGCAGTATTCATTCGACGAAGGTTAAGAACGCCCAGGCCGCCCTCATCAGTTGGGCGGCACACCATCTTTGAGGATACCAGGTGAACACTGTGCTGCCCAGAAGAACCAGTCTGCCATAAAAACTGCATCCTCAGTGAGTCAATTGACCGTTCCCAAAACTGTCATAAAGTATGTTGGCAGCGCGGAGAGCACGTGACGAAGCAGAACTAGACGGCCCCCACGGGACAGCAGCCTGGAGCTCCATCCAGACAATCGCTGCTCCACCCTTTTTATCACCGGAGCCCAGTTACGGGCCACAATGCGCCCGTCCATCAGCGGCAGACCCAGATAGATAAGTGATAGAGTGCGAATTGTAGGCCTGAGAATCTGAGCGCATTCGAGGCTGGTAGGCATGGTCATATTGATGCCAATAAAATTGCACTTAGCGTAGTTGATGTTGAGACCCGAGAAATCTCTAAACATTCCTACCAGCATTGACAGCCTCCGTGCAGCCTGATTTGAACCCTAGATAAAAAATAACGTATCATCACCGTATTGCAGAATTGGAATGAAGGTTTCAGAGGTATCTGCAACACGGGATCCCTGAGAATGCCAGAACTGCAAGCACTGGACGTGATTCGGGCCAGCGCATCCACCAACAACAACAACAAAGCCTTATCCCACTAGGTGGGGTCGGCTACATGGATCATACGACGCATTCGTTGATCCATGTTCATGAGATTCGACAGGATTTTACGCTGGCTGTCGGGGCCTAACACAACCCTCCTTCTTTATCCGGACTTGGGACCGGTTATAAAACATAGGCGGAGTAACAAAAAGCATCGGCGCGAGGGGGCAGCCCTGCCTAACTCCCCGCTGTGGCTGTACCCAGCCCCCGGAAGGCCGGCCGTTAACGAGAACCGAAAAAGATGCCGTCGTTATGCATTTCCGCATCCAGGAGACCCATCTCTCCGGGAAGCCACGGCGACGCAGTGAGAACCACAAGAAAGGCCAAGAAATTGAATCATATGCCTTGGAAAAATCGACCTTCCACAGAAAACCCGTTGTTCGTGAACGGCTCCAAGACGAGAGGATCTCCAAAGCAATCGCGTACCCATCCGCAATGGACCTGCCAACCACAAAAGCCGATTGCACATTATGAATAAGGTTAGGAAGAACAAGGCGGAGCCTATTTGCCAAGACGTGGGCAATGATCAAATATGTGCCATTTGATAGTGCAATAGGCCTGTAATCATCAATGGCCGCTGCTCCAGCCTTCTTAGGAACGAGAGACATGTAGAACTTGTTGAGGCGCTCAAAACCAGCATTTCCGGCAGCAAAATCCTGAATGGCCCAATGATGTCCGCCTTCACAGTTTGCCAAAAGGACCGATAAAAGAGGATGGGGAAACCATCCGGGCCCGGCGCACCCTCCGCATTCAGGTCCCGGACGGCCCGCCAAATCTCACCCTCAGGGAAGTCAGCCGTCAATGACTCCTGTTGGCTGACATCAATAGCAGGGATATCTCAACTCCTGCCCACTCCTAGCAGCCCCCGCCACGCCTTCTTTTGAATTCCTTAAAATGACCAGCAATGGCCCTCCCAATTGCCTGCTGTCCAGACACCTCCACTCCCTGGATAGTGATTTTGTCAATCTGATTGAGCCTGCTTCTCCTGCTTGCCCATAGATGAAAGAAACGAGTGTTGTCGTCCCCCTCCTTTATGTGAGCGCTGCCGCCAGGCAACCTCCTCCTTATCTTCTTCTTCCACAATGTTGAGTTGCTCCCTTCTCCGGGTCACCTCCTCAGGTGACAAGCCATGTTGCTCCTCTCTTTCATCTATCTCACGAATCTTCTGCAGTGCCATCATACGTCGCTGATCCCTATCCTCACGAAATTTCCTCCGGAAGTCGCGAAGAAAGGATCTCAACAAGTCAAGGCGGCCAGCCAAAGTTGCAGTGGCAGAACCAAAGACAGGGAACCTCCGCCAACGCTCCTCAACCTCCTGCTTGAAACTTGGCTCCAGTAGCCAAGCCCGTTTTTGAAGTATGTACTGCTCGGCCGAATCTCCGAGGAGCACCACAAAATTGGCGTGTGATATGAGAAAGGGCGGTCCAATGGAGATGTCATATGGAATTGACAAAGTTATTAATGGTGATTGTGTTTAAGATTCTTGCACTTTTACTACTAATAATAATTATCTTATTTCTATTTTAGTCATATATTTAGTTGTAATTTTAGTTTGTAACAAGTGTCATGTATTTGGCTCATGCTACCAATGTTGGCCGATGTATACGCTTGGTGGCATGGAAAGAAATATGTTCCTCTATCTTGGAAGGGGGATTGGGAGTCAAGAAACTCAAAACTATGAACAATGCGCTACTATCAAAATGGGTTTCCGTTCAATGGGTCATCAACATGACATTTGATCTGTGGTGATCACTGCTTGCTATGGCTACAATCTTTCATGGGAAAGGCGACAAACGTCTATTCGTGGATCTTCCACGTTATGGAAAATTGTCATCTCAGTTATGCCCAATCTGCAAGGCTTCATGGCAACATCCCTTGGATTTGGCCTGGATTTTCACATCTGGGAGGATCCATGGGTGTCCTCAGAGGTCCTATCAAAGACTGCGCTTTGGCGAACCAACATGCAGTAGTTGCTGGTTATTAGTTAGAGTCCTTTTTAACGACAGGTGTTTGGGCTCCAATATTTGTCTCCCTTTTTCGGGATGGAGGATTTACTGATGCTCTTGGAACATCTTGATGGCTTTCAGCTGGATAACTCAAGGTGGGACATAGAAGGGGGCCAGTTCTCAGTTCGTGAGCCAATACAACAACAACAACAAAGCCTTATCCCACTAGGTGGGGTCGGCTACATGGATCATACGACGCCATTCCGCTCTATTAGTAACCAAACCTTTCGGTATATTATTCACCAATAGATCTTGCTCTATTAGTTCGCCAAGTGTCCGCCTTGGCCTCCCTCTCCCTCTTTTAATCGGACTCCAGATTATTTGATCTACTCTTCTTACTGGCGCATCTAGTGGTCTTCTCTGAACATGACCAAACCATCTCAAACGATTCTCTACCATTTTCTCACTAATAGGAGCCACTCCGACTCGTTCACGTATATGGTCATTCCTAATCTTATCTAATCTTGTATGACCACACATCCATCTCAACATCCTCATTTCGGCTACCCCCACTTTACGTTCATGTTGTCCCTTCATAGCCCAACATTCACTACCATATAACACTGCTGGCCTTATAGCAGTACGATAGAATTTTCCTTTAACTTTATTGAGTACTTTTCTATCACAAAGAACTCCAGTGGCTTTCCTCCACTTACACCAACCAGCTTGAATTCTATGATTAACATCGTCATCAATCTCACCATCTTGTCTTACAATTGATCCTAAATATTTAAACTTTGTCACTTGAGGAATTATATCCTCCCCTAACCTAACTTTCAAATCGTCTCTAAGTTGTTTATTTGTGAAATTGCTATGCATATATTCTGTTTTATTCCTACTTAAACGAAAACCCTTTGACTCCAACGTATTTCTCCATATTTCCAATTTTGTATTAATCTCTTCTCTTGAATCCGCTAAAAGTACTATATCATCCGCAAATAGCATGCACTTAGGTACCTCCTCTGTGATACTCTCGGTTATAGCATCGATAACTAAGTTAAATAGATACGGGCTTAAAGCTGATCCTTGATGTAGGCCAATTCCTATAGGAAATTCATTTGTCTCACCTCCGGGTGTCCTAACCCTAGTCAATGCCCCATCGTACATATCTTGTATTACCTTAATGTAGGCAACATTCACCCTCTCCTTTTGCAAGGCTTTCCAAAGTACATCCCTTGGTACCCGATCATACGCCTTCTCTAAGTCAATGAAAGCCATATGTAAGTCTCTTCTCCTACTTCGATACTTCTCCATCATCCCCCTTAGTAAATAAATCGCCTCTGTAGTGGATTTTCCTGGCATGAACCCAAATTGTCTCTCAGAAATACTAGTCTCCATTCTCAATCTATGCTCAATCACTTTTTCCCATAATTTCATAGTGTGACTCATAAGTTTAATCCCTCTATAATTTGCACAATTCTGAATATCCCCTTTATTTTTGTAAATAGGAACTAATGTACTTAATCTCCAATCATCAGGCATCTTTTTCGACCGTAAAATCTCATTAAATAGTTTACATAACCACAACACACATTTTTCTCCTAAACATTTCCAAACTTCAATCGGTATACCATCCGGTCCAACGGCTTTACCATTCTCCATTTTCTTAAGAGCTTCGCTAACCTCCGAGACTCTAATTCTACGATAAAATGACCTATTAAGCTCACATTCGCTGACTGTCAAGTCCTCCAAATCACAACGCGAACCTTCACATCCATCATTAAATAGCTTATAGAAATACTCTTCCCATCTGTTCTTAATATCTCCTTCAGTAACTAAAACCTTACCAACTTCATTTTTTATGCATCTTACTTGATCCCTGGACACCGCCAATAAGCTCTTGAATAGTAGCAACCATCACCTGGACACCGCTGTGTTTGAACTGCCAATTACCGTGGAAGCTCAAGATCCTGTCAAGGATTAAAAATTTTCCGTGGCTCTTGAGACAGCAACAACTGCCTACACAACGGTTCAGATCACGATGGACTAATGTAGCTGATACTTCATGCATTTTTTGTGCTGCTCTAATGGAGGACATTTGATATCTGTTTTTTGCATGTAACATAGCACCACAAGTATGGCAGGAGGCAAGATGCTCGAGTGAATGTGCATGCAATGAATTCTGGCACTCTTTCCGATCTGGGAGGGACAAGTATACAACTACCACTAGCCGTCCTGTGGTACATCTGGTGCCAATGCAATAATTGTATCTTTGGGGCGGACGCTGTTATATGGATAACATTACATCGCATGTTTACCAGCTGGTGAGGGAGTGGGCATCACTTCGATGATATCATTGTAATCTCTATTGTAATATATGACTTAATCAATATATAAACATGGATGAGGCTTTTGGCTCTCATCCTTCACACTTTCAAAAAAGAACTAAGTTTGTATCAAATACACAACGAAAATGAAAACAAAACATCGAAGACAAAAAGATGAAACAAAAAAAAAGAAACAAAAGATTGCTGAGCAACCTGTGGTGGTTACAATGATGGCGATGATGTTCAAATTGGAGGCATTGATGGATGAGAGTGGCAGTATAATTGGTGAAGAGTGAGATTCAAATGATTGTACTTTCTATCTAATTCTGTTATTTTCTCTTTGTAGACATGTGACCTTGATTGCATGTATTCTGCTTTAGTTACCCATGTGATGTGAGTTCTCATAATACCACTTATTTTGCATATGGAAATTCTTTACTAACTGTTTGTATGGATTTCCTACAGATCTCTCAAAGAAAATCAGCCATGTAGATGTTGGGGATGCTAATGACCCAAAAGTGAGGTTGAAACGAGATTGTGTAGGTTTACTGGCAGCTTTTAAACTTACTGATCCGTCAAATCACATCATTGTTGTGGCAAATACTCACATTTACTGGTTAGAAAATTGAGCCTTTATCAATTGTGTCTCATTTACCAGTTCATTGTCTTTCTGTTAGTACTTTGGTCCGGATTGTCCGGAACATGCAAGGTCCGCAATATGTTAATGACTTTATGGATGAATGATGACTGGATTAAAGTATCTATTCGTTGGAGAAAAAGCTTTGTGGAGCTCAAATACTTGTCCTGTTCTTGCAGGGATCCAGATTGGATTGACGTAAAGCTTGCGCAGGCAAGGTATCTCATATCTCGAATTTGTCAGTTCAACAAAAAGGTTTCAGAAAAAAATGGTTGCGTGCCGTCAGTGATCATTGCCGGTGATTTCAATTCTACCCCAGGAGACGAGGTTAGCTTGCATTTTCCAAGTGGAGTTTGACAGTTGTATTTCCTTTAGAGTTACATGTGCTTTTAATTTGTCGATGCCTTAGCATCTGTCTATGGCGTTTGATTATTCATGCAAGTTGGCATATCCATCCTTTCCAGGTTTACCAGTACCTCACATCTTCTCCAGAGACGGCATCAGTTCCATTATCTAGTCTTTATGCTACAAACGGAGGGGAACCAGCATTCACAAACTGCACTCCTGATTTCACTGGAACACTGGACTATATATTTTTGTCAGGAAACCGCCTGAAGCCGGTGAGTTTATTAGCCATTCCAGGACCTGAATCGGACGAAGTCAAGGGCGGGTTGCCCAATCATTTCCATCCCAGCGATCATTTACCAATTGGAGGTGAACTTGTGGTGTCCTAGTCCTTGTTCTATGAAACTTCACAAAGTTTCAGACGTTTTTAACATCAGAATACCAAAGTTAGCCGTCGATGCATTGTTCAGCTGAGTCAACTTAGTCCTCCAGTTTCAGCGTCCCAAGTCCCCAAACGTCGAAGTGGTCAAGACTGGAAATGTCGGCACTCATGATTTTTTCAACCTGTTTCTCATTTAGCTCGTTTTACTTCATAAAAAAAGGTGTTGGAAAGAAACAGTTCTGTTGTTTCTAAAATAAATTATTGTTTATTGCATTCAATTGTGTATCAAAAGAGATTACTGATATTGACATAACTATTTATTTTTATATATGGCATGAGATAGATACTATGGGAGGGAAAAAATTCGAAACTATTTTTCTTGTGTAATATCCATAAAAAGATGCTCTTCTTGGCTGTCATGATCTTTTCTGAAAACTACATCAGTTGAAAATTCCAAAGTAAATTTATTTATTATTATAATAAAAGTGAAATAGGAGCATAAATATAAAATGGAAGATGAAGTTCAGAAAAATGGGTTGGGTTTCGTTAATTTGTACCTCTTGTTATGCTGTGCATTTTTCAGTTTGTCTAAAAGAACATTGGACATTAAGTTTGGCCTTTTGAGCTATAAGTTGAAATCAAAAAAAAAAAAACGATAACTTTACAGAGCTGTTTTCTTAAATAGGTGTATTGTTTATTTTGAATTGTGCATTTATTGCTCGTTTGAAAACTTCGTTGCTTTATAGATGTTTCTCCCTCTTGGCCACTCAGCATCTTTATCACATTTTTGTGGTACTTGTTTCAGTGTTTGTTGTCCTCGTTCCCCCTCGAGTCATCTGTGACTCTGACACCAGCTTAAATGCTGCCGATTCAGCTACTATTTATTGGATATTATCTTGGAAATGCTCTCTTAATCAAAATGAAGGGTTTTAATCAAAGTGAAAGGGTTGGTTTGTTTATCACGAATTTCACATTTTCACTTGTCATCAGTAGGCATCAATAGGGCGACTTTGTCAGATTAATTAAATTTGATGATAGATCAATTTTAATTTATGGATAATGTGTATAATTATTAACGTCACGCAAATTAAGCCATCAACATCACTTATCAAACATGAAAGATTCACAATTATGTTAAGAATATAAAATTAAAAATGTTGCTCAACCGTTAACGATTTAAGCTTTAGAAAAATTGATCAGCACATCAAATTTAATATGATATCAGAGCCAAAGGTCAAGGTTTTATTATATGCAAACTTACTAATATTCTTTTTTTTTGGTATTCGTACGTCATACGTGCAAGGATTTACACGTTCGTTTTTCTCTTGCTCGTATATCATTCATTAACTCTTGTTGGTGTGTTTGTTTTGTTCATATGTTCTCTACATGATTTGTTGTATACTTTCTCCTCCAACAATTATACAAGTTAACAATTATGCCGCTAATCAGAGTAACAATTATGCAAGTAATTAACGAATATGCACCCATCTCTAATTCACTATCGAATTCCAGTAATCCTAAGTTGCACACTATGAAACACTATATATATACAAAAATCAAATTCAAAATTTAGAAATATTTATCACCTGATCTCATCTCCTGTTTATAAATGTTAATAGTTCCGAACATCGAAATATATTTCTAAAGTTTTAGAGGAGGAGGCTCCTCTAAAATTTTATAAGACTATTTTATCCTTTGAAGCTTCGAATCAAATGAAAAAATGAGTTCACCCGTCGAGCTACCAACATCGCCCTTCACCCATCACTATTATAAATGAAAAATTAGTTACTTTTAATAATTTGTACAAAATTTTAGTAATCAAAAGAATTATTTTAAAAAGTTGTTGATGATATTCATGTAAGATAAGTACTCACCTAATATATATATATTTTTTAAAAAATAATTCAATCTTATTTCTAACATTCTCCAACTAATATAACAAAGTCATGTTACTTCATCCTTCCACTTAAAATCTCAAGCTTTAGATATAATAAATTGATGAAGAAAAGTGGAAAATAAATTATGATAAAAGTGAACTAACATATGACATATATTGGTCAGTAAACTTGTAGAAGGGAAAAATAATTTTTTTGTTAATTTTATTATGAAAATTCATGTATAATTGCTAATTGAGTTTATATTTATTGTATTTTCTCTTAATTTGACTGTTTATAATTACTTCCATGATATTTTCTTGCATATTAGATTAATTAATAGATTTTATAAAAATATAGAGCCCACACTTTAAAAATATATAAAAATATAGATTTTTCTAAATTTAAAAATAGATAAATGCCTTTCAGAACTTAGAAAAGAATCACGGGTCTAATGAAGACCTAAAATTACATATAGTACGTATTATTACATTTTGAATACTTCTAATATATAACTTTATTCAAATTATATAGTTTTATGTTCTCTCATACAAGGAAATGATTCTTTTCTAGAACTAAGGATTGTAGTTCTCCAACGAACAATTGACAAGATTCTGGAGCATCCTCTAGGCTAGATACTCTTCTCCAGTGATCTTAGCACCTTGACGAGCTATAATATGATCAAATTTATAAATAAGCATTTCTTGTAAAATATGAGCAACACCAAACCCCTCTAGAATCCAAACTTCCATTTCCCCTACCCATTCCCCTTGTTTCTAAGATGTTTCAGTTTGCCGGGTCATCACATTTTTGTTAACCCATGAATAGAATCTATATATATTGGCCATACCCTTTGTTAAATTAAAATAAGATAAGGGGTATATGAAGAAACTTTATAAATCATAAATATTAATATTAAAATATAAACAAGTGATTGATATTAATTTATTAGGTAAAACATCACCTAAAATTATAAATAATATTAAACTAAAAAAACCTTGAGCACTAATAAAATCATATGAAAAATTTGATAGTATTTTTAAAATTTTAATAAACTACTAAAAAATGTATTTACACTAAAAAACTTATCCCACTCCTACAAACTTACTCTTAGGTCCCAAAATCTAAAGTATTTAAAGAGCTACTAGTGAAGTGATACAGTAAAAAAATATGATACTTTATTTGAAGGGATTTAATGGGCATCCACAAAGGGGTGGATGGTCCCCTTATATTATCTGCCGTCGGATGATGGATCGACGGCCACATTAGGCATGGTTCACCGGGCGACAGCGGGGGCAGCAATTTAGCGGATGGTCCGAGGGCGACAACGGGGGTCAGCAATTTAGCGGGCAAGTTGGAGAAAATGCACAACTCGCCTGCGGCTTTGTGTCCCAAAGCGATGACAGCCGTCGCTGCACTCAATGATGCCAGCTCACCTGCTGTTTCCGCCCACGAACTCCATGACGCCCGTTCGCTTGTCATCGATGGTCCCACACTCGACGACGCCCGCTTGCTTGCCATTTTCACTACTCTCGAAATCGTGATGCCCGCTCACCTGCCATCGTCATCTCCCTTGACCATCGACCTCCCTCGCCGCCCTCGACCTCGTCCGCTCACACTTGATCGTCGACCTCGCTCGCAGCCCTCTATGGTGGACCTCGCTTGCTGCCCTAACTTGCTCGTCATTGTTGCCACTCACACTCGACCTTGTCCATCATCACAACCCTCAACCTCCTTGCCATCAGCATCAACCTCACTCATCGCACCCTCGTGCTTCATCACTGCCGCATCCTAGGGCAAAAGAAGACCTGATCTCCACTCTAGACCCTTACTTCGTACGTTGCGACCGTCGTGCATCCTAGGGCACATTTCTGTTGAACTGCCCGTTGTTACTCGTTGAATCTCCGGTGAACCACCTGCTGAGTCACGGTTAAGACGAGTTTGTGCATGAACCGTTGATCTATCATCCGATGTCAAATAATATAGGGGTAGCGTCCACCTCTTTAAAATGTGGTGGACACCCATTAATTCTTATTTAAAATGTGAACCTATTCCTCCACATATTTTACAATTTCACGAGTTAAATATTTTAATAATAGATATTAGTACAATGATTATCATTTTTAGTGATTTTTTCGGATATGCAAGTTCCACTTATGTTTTAGTTTAAACTGAATTATGTTTTAATTTTAAAAATAGTAATATTCCTGAGACTTCATAGTTTTTTAATGAACTTGAAAATTTTTTATTAGACTAATTTAACTTTTATTATAGTATATTAGAAATGTATAAACATTAAGTTAAACATTTTATTTCGTTTGTTCTATTATGTATGTTAAATATTTTATAATTTCATTGATGCTCATTGATACATATTGTAATGACTTTTTCTTGGATTTAGCTTGGGTGCAATAAATGTTAAAAAAGAGTAGATGTATAAAGTGCAAAAGGAATCAACAGATGATCGAATCCAGGGTGATGGATCTCACTAGATTCTATCCTTCCACCATCTCCCACACCACTCTCCATCCTCCTGTCCCTCTCCGCCTCTCAATTCACAAGAGAATCCCCTCTCATGGCCTCCTCCAGCCTGATCTTTTTGGGCTGCAGTAGTTCGTGGAACAAAATCGACAACCAATCTCCCCCTTTCCCAAATCAGTTGCGTAGTCTTAAATAGTGGATCACCGAGGAAATAACTACCCCTAGGAGGAAGTTGCCAAGCGCATGGAAGATCTTTATGCTAAAATGTTATATTTAGATCTCTCCTCTGTATAGAACTTGCAGGGGGTTTTGCAGATCAAGGTAATGGAAAATCATTTTCTCATGTTCATATTCATTAACACAGAGGACCGATGATCAAACAATTGTGGAAGATTCGCTGAAATGCTCCTACACAGCACTTAGGTTAAAGATTTCTTCCACTCTTTTGAAGACCACCTCTCATCTTCACCAATTTGGATCCATCTCCCTGGCCTTGCTTGGGAGATCTACAACCTGACCATAATATGGTGAGTAGCTGAGGTGTTTGATCTTGTTTTGTAGATCGATGGAATCACCATGAACGACACTTCATGTTCCCCTCCCCGAATTTGTGTTGAGCTAGATCTTTCCACTATAAGAAAACACATCATTAGAGAAGGGAAATCTGGTTGTTAATATTTAAATTCCGGTCGTTATTGGTCATTAGCGACCAGCATTTCCCATCGTCACCCGTCGTTATAGATGCCGCCGTTAAAAGTCAATAATGATGGCTTAAGGGTGTCGGCCGTTAAAAGTCATCAACGACCAAAAAATTCGGTCGTTAAAACTATATAAGGACCATTTAGTTGGTCATTGAATACATTAATGTCTAGAAATATCTTTGTCGTTAATAATCGTCAATGGCTAGTAATCTCGTCGTTGAAAGTCATCAACGACCAAAAATAATCTGGTCGTTAAAACTATATAAAGACCATTTAGTTGGTCGTCGAATACATTAATGCTAGAAATATTTTTATCATTGATAATCTTCAACGACTAGTAATCCCGTCGTTATTGGATAAGTTAATTCCATGCAAATCCTCACATTGGTTATACTTATATATATATATATATTACTTCTTAGTGTTTGATAATATTTACATGAGGAACTAAAAAATATATGATATATTATATAAATAATATTTAGTTTAATCATGTTGTCATTATAGATATACATAATATATTATTTAAAAGTAAATTTAAAAAGATTATTTTGTATGTGCCAAGTAGCATTTATCCCTTCCACCTATCAAATATAATGTGCATTATTATTAATACATAATTTTTTTTATTCATCATTTGGGTTGCTCTCAATGGAACAATAGGAATATATTTTATTCTTTATAATACAATATAGATATTAAATATGATTGTTATATTTATCTTTTATATAACTTAACATTAGAATTTTTTATATTTTTTTTATTTGATTATGTGTCACATGCTTCTGCCTTCAAGTCTTAAAAAAATTATTGATAGATTGTCTTAATTCGGAAAGATAGCTATAAAGTTTGTGAATTCTTCATATTTTATAATTTATCTTATCTATTTCATATTATAAACTTAAAATGTGGAATTAAATTACATAGTTGAATACGATTCCATTTTCATTTATATTTGAAAACCTTTGAATGTGGGACTAAAAGCATATTTGATAGATGGATACAAAAACAAATACTAATTTTATTATATATGATCAATTCTCGTTCATAATAGTTTTTAAAAAATATATATAATTATTTAATATAATTTTATTTCATATGTGGAATCATAAGAATTTTATTTCATATGTGGCATCATATAATTATTATATATAGATACGTGTGAATATAAATATATAACTATATTTTTTATAAAATTTTATTTTTTATTATAAAGGAAATATAATTTTAAAATTATAGTTATATTATATAGGGAACATAGATATTTATTGAATATTAATCAATATCACCATGACATATATTAATTATGAATATAAATTATTTTATTTATTATTATAACATAACTAACATACTTTATAAACTTTAATTTAAAAAATAATTTTAACGATACACTGCGTAATGAAATAATGATACTTAACATCTTCTATCTTTTCTTTTATAGAAATAAATAAATATGAATATAAATGTGTAAACTTCAATAACCAACAAAAAAATGTTTTTATCACTAAATGATGTGATACTCATTGATATTATTAAGTTTACCATAGTAATAATTTTATGAATATTAATTCATTAGTATTATTATCATAATAATAAAAAATAATTATACTTTTTTATTAATAATAAATGTAATTATTATTATAAGATCAAAGATGCAAGTTTTTGACTTAAATATCTTCATATGCATACAACATTTTATTAGCATATAGAGACATACACTTAGAGATATGCACATGGTATTCTATATCATAAAGGACGTCAAGTATACTACTATTTTGGAAGCATCATCTATTCATAATTACAAATATTGAATTTAAAAATATGAATAAAGATATATATATATATATTTCATAATGAACTTTTGAATATAACGATGATATTATAATAAAATATTTTTTTATCACACACATGTGTATATTCGTATGCCCACACATACTCTTTGCTTTTAAAGAGGGAGTTGAATATGCAAATAAAAATTGAGAGCCCCTCTATTTGTACATGGTGTACAATACACAATTTGTATATATAATTTATAAAAAAATATTTTTTATTCTTGAGAGAAAACATGCACACATAATAGAATGTATAACTTGCTTTTGCAATATGCACCATAGCATCATATACATCGCGATATTTATAGCTAATGTAGATAATATATAAGAAATAATAATTAAATTAGAAACCACTCAATAATAAATTTTTATAGATATTATACTATATCTTATTTACAATATAAAATTTTATCATAAGTAATATAATTAAATAATAATTTAAATAATAACTAACTTTTATTATAGGTGATTAAGTATCTTATATTGGTTTGTAACTAACTATCCAATAATAATAAAATGATTATTTTGTTTGATATTTTAAAATGATTGATATGCATAAATCTTCTATCTTGATAAAATAAAAATAATAAAATGATTAAATTTGGTTGATTTTTTTGTTATTAGCTGATTATGTATCATGCATTTGTTTATAATGAACTACGACATTTGGATATACATATTATAATAAATTTAAAAACTATTAATAATATTAAAATAATGATTAAGTCTAGCTAATTATTTTATTATTAGCATATTATGTATCCTATATTAGTTTATAACAAATTATTCAATAATAACAAAATGATCACAAATCTTAGTTGTTTGATATTCTAAAATAACTTATGTATGTAAATCTTCTATCTCCTTTATAGAACACCAACCTCATAACAATAAAAAATAACTATATACGACTAAAAATTATTAATAGAAATAATATAGGATTATAAATATTATTAACACAAAAATATATGAATTATTTCACATATTAATTATACTAATAAAATGATTAAGTTTAGTTGTTTATTTTATTATTAACTAATTATGTATCATATATTGTTTATAACAAACTATCTGATAGTAACAACATGATTACAAATCTTAATTGTTTGATATTTTAAAATGATTGATATATGTAAATCTTCTATCGCCTTCATAGTATAACAACCTGATAACAATAAAAAAATAATATATACAATTCATAATTATTAGTATAAATAATATATGAGAATAAATATTATTAATAGAAAAATATATGATTTATTTCATATATCATTGGGTACAGAAAAAATCTTTCATATATATATATATATATATATATATACACACACATATATACAAATAAGATGTATAAAATGTAGATACATATCTGCTTATCTTTATTTGTATATATAAGATGTAGATATATATCTACACACATAACTACTTATCTATATCCTATATATTGAAAACTTTGACGATACTTATATTAATCATCAATAGATATCATCATTATAGTATGAAATGCATATTTGTAACTCAAACTTTATAAATTTTTTCTTTCCTTATATAAAAATTATAATATTTAATTTTTATTAGACAAAGAGAAATTATATAAAAGTATTTTTTTTTATTATGCACAAACTTATATTTGTGGGTCCTCACATACTCTTTGCCTTCAAAGAAAACGTCGAGTATACAAATGTAAATTAAAAGCTCCATATAACATTTAATATTTTTATTATAGGAGAGAAATTATATAAATATTTTTTTATCATGCACAGATCTATATTTGTAGGTTCGCACGAACTTTTTCCTTTAAGAGAAGGCATCAAGTATGCAAATGAAAGTGAAAGTCCCTCTATTTATAGTTACAAATATATAATTTTAAAATATAAATAAATAAAATTATATATATTTTTAATAACTAACTTTTGAGTTTTCATTATTATATAATTAAAATATTATTCTTTTATACATTCAATTTATGAGAGCTCAACACATGTAACTTTCAATATCTATATAGATATAGATAGATATTTTCTAATAATTAACGTTTGAGTATCCATGATTATATAATTATAATATTATCACTTTATATATTTAATTTATGAGAGCTCGAGAGGTGTCACTTTCTACCTCTGCTTTTATATATATACTAGTATGATGACCCGCGCGATGCGCGGAGGGCACAGAATTAAACATAAATTTTGATTATAAAATAAGAAATTTTATTTTGATATAAATTTTATAGATTATATAATCATTTTCTCACCTTAGAAACTTATATATGTAAATATGTTATAATAAATTAAATTTATTTGTAATTATTTTTTAACTCTATTACATTCTCTTTCATTTTTAATTATGTTTTACTCTATCTTTTTCCCCTGAACTTTGTTACTTTGTCAATATCTATATTTAAAATTTTTTATTCTATTGATGTTGTCAATATAGAAACACTGTGACTTCTTCTTTCAAATTATATATATTTTTAATTATGATATAATATATGTATAAATAACAATTGATATCTATATTTTTTAAAATAATATCATGTCTTAGAATTAAGTAAATACTATTTATTTTTGTAGTTTTAACAATGTCTATTATTTGTTATTTTATCTATTTCATTTTCTATGTGACAATGTAAAAATGTCATATTTGACATGCTATATGTATGTAACGATATATAACATAAATAAATTAAATTATTATATATCATACTAAAATAACTGTTAAAATTATTTACATATTTTAAGCATCATATGTGACTTAGTGAAATAGTGCCATAGGTCAATTTCTACCTTTCCATTTAATTATACATGCTATATTAATATGGAGAGATTGATGATGAAATGGCAAAGATGATAGTTATATCTAAATTCCTTTATTACTTATATTTTTCATAATTTGTATCAAATTATATTTTGTTGTCTATTTTTTAAAAAATGTCCACCACAATGCATTCACTTGTTAATTAAGTATAATTTTATAATAATTTATTTTAAAATATATACTTAATTGTTATAACTTTCTTACAACAATCTGTATAAACAATTATATGTTTTCATTATTAAAAATTAATTAATGTTATTTTTTATCGTACACGATCTAACTTTAAGAATTCAATTATCTAGATCATATTACATGGCTTTATGATAGGGTTACATCCAACTTTTAACTCTCTTTAAGGTGTGTGTATATATGCATGTTATGTATGTATTAAATATAAATAGTGATTGAAGTTAAATATTTTATCTGATATAACTAAAAGTTTATATCTGGTGTTGACAACATTTATTTTAATAAGAAATATAAGTAATATTTTTTTAATATTATTATTTGAGTATAGGTGTCAAATTTTTAAGATGATCATATATATATAATATATATATATATATATATATTACTTCTTAGTGTTTGATAATATTTACATGAGGAACTAAAGAATATATGATATATTATATAATTAATATTTAGTTTATTCATGTTGTCATTATAGATATACATAATATATTATTTAAAATTAAATTTAAAAAAATTATTTTGTGTGTGCCAGGTAGCATTTATCCCTTCCACCTGTCAAATATAATGTGCATTATTATTAATACATAATTTTTTATTCATCATTTGGATTGCTCTCAATGGAACATTAGGAATATATTTTATTCTTTATAATACAATTTAGATATGAAATATGATTGTTATATTTATCTTCTATATAACTTAAAATTAGAATTTATTTACATTTATCTTCCACCTGACTTAATCCGGAAAGATAGCTATAAAGTTTGTGAATTCTTCCTATTTTATAATCCATCTTATCTATTTCATATTATAAAATTCAAATGTGAGATTAAATTATATAGTTGAATATGATTCCATTATCATTTATATTTGAAAATCTTTGAATGTGGGACAAAAAACATATTTGATAGATAGATACAAAAAATACTAATTTTATTGTATATGATCAATTCTCGTTCATAATATTTTTTTAGAAAAATATAATTATTTAATATAATTTTATTTCATATATGGCATCACATAATTATTATACATAGATATGTGTGAATATAAATATATAACTATATTATTTATTATAAAGGAAATATAATTTTAAAATTATAATTATATTATATAGGGAACATAGATATTTACTCAATATTAATCAATATCATCATGATATATATTACTTATGAATATAAATTATTTTATTTATTATTATAACATAACTAGCATACTTTATAAACTTTCATTTAAAAAAACATTTTAATGATACACTTCTTAATGAAATAATGATACTTAGCATCTTCTATCTTTTCTTTTATATAAATAAATAAATATGGATATAAATGTGTAAACTTCAATAACCAATAAAAAAATGTTTTTAGAACTAAATGATGTGATACTCATTGATATTATTAAGTTTGCCATAGTAATAATTTTATGAATATTAATTCATTAGGATTATTATCATAATAATAAAAAAATAATTATGATTTTTTACTAATAATAAATGTAATTATTATTATAAGATCAAATATGCAAGTTTTTTATTTAAATATCTTCATATGCATACAACATTTTATTAGCATATAGAGACATACACTTAGAGATCTGCACATGGTATTTTATATCATAAAGAACATCAAGTATACTACTATTTTGGAAGCATCATCTATTCATAGTTACAAATATTGAATTTTAAAATATATATATATTTCATAATGAACTTTTGAGTAACATGATGATATTATAATAAAATATTTTTTATCACGCACATGTGTATATTCGTATGCCCTACGTACTCTTTGTTTTTAAATAGAGAGTCGAATATGCAAATAAAAATTGAGAGCCCTTCTATTTGTACATGGTGTACAATACACAATTTGTATATACAATTTATAAAAAAAATATTTCTTATTCTTGAGAGAAAACATGCACACATAATAGAATGTATAACTTGTTTTTGCAATATGCACCATAGCATCATATACAACGTGATATTTATAGTTAATGTAGATAATATATAAGAAATAATAATTAAATTAAAAATCACTCAATAGTAAACTTTTATAGATATTATACTATATCTTATTTACAATAATTTTTTTATCATAAGTAATATAATTAAATAATAATTTAAATAATAACTAACTTTTATTATAGGTGATTAAGTATTTTATATTGGTTTGTAACTAACTATCCAATAATAATAAAATGATTATTTTTTTATATTCTAAAATAATTGATATGCATAAATATTCTATCTTGATAAAATAACAACAACAAAATGATTAAATTTGGTTGATTTTTTTGTTGTTAGCTGATTATGTATCATGCATTTGTTTATAATGAACTATGACATATGATATACATATAATAATAAATTTAAAAACTATTAATAATATTAAAATAATGATTAACACTAGCTAATTATTTTATTATTAGCATATTATGTATCCTATATTAGTTTATAATAAATTATTTAATAATAACAAAATGATCACAAATCTTAGTTGTTTGATATTCTAAAATAATTGATGTACATAAATCTTCTCCTTTATAGAACACCAACCTCATAACAATAAAAAATAACTATATATGACTAAAAATTATTAAAAGAAATAATATATGATTATAAATATTATTAACACAAAAATATATGAATTATTTCACATATTAATTAGACTAATAAAATGATTAAGTATAGTTGATTATTTTATTATTAACTAATTATGCATCCTATATATATGTAAATCTTCTATCGCCTTCATAGCACAACAACCTGATAACAATAAAAAAATAATATATATAATTCATAATTATTAGTATAAATAATATATGAGAATAAATATTGTTAATACAAAAATATATGATTTATTTCATATATCCTTGGCTATAGAAAAAATTTTCATATATATATATTTATATCTACACACACACAAACACGCATATACAGATAAGGAAATGTATAAGATGTAGATACATATATGCTTATCTTTATTTGTATATATAAGATGTAGATATATATATCTGCATACATAGCTACTTATTTGTATCCTATATATTGAAAACTGTGATGATACTTATATTAATTATCAATAGATATCATTATTAGAGTATGAAATGCATATACGTTACTGGTACTTTATAAAATTAGTCTTTTCTTTTATAAAAATTATAATATTTAATTTTTATTAGACAAAGAGAAATTATATAAGAGTATTTTTTTAATTGTGCACAAACTTATATTTGTGGATCATCACATACTCTTTGCCTTCAAAGAAGGCATCGATTATACAAATGTACATTGAAAGATCCATATAACATTTAATATTTTTATTATAGGAGAGAAAATTATATATAAATATTTTTTTTATCATGCACAAACCTATATTTATAGGTTTGCACGAACTTTTTCCGTCAAGAGAAGGCATCAAGTATGCAAATGAAACTGAAAGTCCCTCTATTTATAGTTACAAATATATAATTTTAAAATAAAAATAAATAGAATTATATATTTTAATAACTAACTTTTGAGTTTTCATGATTATATAATTAAAAAATATTATTCTTTTATACATTCAATTTATGAGAGTTTGACACATGATACTTTCAATATATATATATATATATATATTAGATAGATATTTTTTTAATAACTAATGTTTGAGTATCCATGATTATATAATTATAATGTTATCACTTTGTATATTCAATTTATGAGAGCTCGACACGTATCACTTTCTACCTCTGTTTATATATATATATATATATATATATATATATATATAGATAGATAGATATATAATATTCTCAATTATTATAATCCGAATAATACGCACTCCAACAAAATGATATTAGAAAATAAAAAGGTATAAATATAAATATATTATTATATATAAAATATAAAAGTACATTTTAAAATCTATAGATTTTTTACTACTTTTTTTTATTTTGCATGTGAGATTATTTCTAAAAAAATAAGTGTTTATACATGGACAATAAGTTATTTCACAGGTGACAAAAAAAAAGTTCTTAAAATTTTGTCCTCCGATAAATAAATAACAAATGATGTCACAATTATACTATACAAAAAAATTGGAATTTATATTGAGACATTATAATTTTTTTCTTCATTTATTATATTTTTTATAGTTGCATGACTTTTTTATACCATTAATATCAGTTTTAAATTTTTTATATGATCAATTTGTTATGCTCCCGTGCATCGCACGGGGCCTTATACTAGTATCTATGCTATATTAAAAGGAGAGTACTTTGCATAAGAGAGTGACATTTGGCATCATAATATGTTGCTACGTGTCCATAAATTAAGCAATGTATTAGTTTATCATCACATAGCATTTGCATAAGTAAAGACACTTAAATTATCATATGAAATTATACAATAAATATAGATGATTTTAGGATTCTCTTTAGTTTTCTAAATTTATTGGAGACTATTAATTTTTGAATCAATTAAAAAATATGTTTAAAGAATTTAAAATACCTAAATTTAAATAATAAATACTAATTAATAAATGTATTATTTTTTTTAATAAATATTAGAAAATAGTTAAGATTAAAAAATTCATTTTTTAATATTAAATTTTTTATTACATTAGCAAGACAATAAAGATCAATTAATTCACATTGTAATCATTTGAATGCAAATTTAGTTGTTAATAGTGAATTTTAACACCTGCATATGGTTATAACCAATGGAGTAGTGACAAGATATATCGACATATTATGTATATATCTAGGCTAAAAGCTTTTTTTTTGAAAATTTGTTAATATTTGATTGTTCTAATTAATAATAACCGTCTCTTTTTGATACCCTATAAATAGTGAGGAGAAAACAAATCTTACTTCATGCCTACTCACACACGCACTCTCCCCTACTGAGGATCATTTTTTTTCTTCTAAACTTACTGATGAGGTGGAAACAAACTTCACTTCATGCCCACTCACTCACTCACTCACTCACTCACTCTCTCTCTCTCTCTCTCTCTCTCTATATATATATATATATATATATATATGTCTCTTTGTTATTTTCCTCTAGAGTTATGCATAATAATGTATTATTGAAGGTTAGTTTTTTTTCTAAAAAGAAATTATACAGGAAAAGAGATGGTGGATGGATGTAAGTAGCTAATTTGAATTTAGTTATTTTTTGGCTCTTTTATTTTTACGAAATTTGAATGTTGGCATGATTTTCAAGTAATATTATATGCTATAATAATTTGAAAATTGAATTCTTATTTTACGGATATATTAATTCATTTATCCTACATGACTAAGGAAAGAGAGTGGCTTTGGCTTGGTGTCACTAAGATGACATAGTCCAATACTAAACAAAGTTTAGATTCTTTTTTTACCTACTTATTTTATATTGCAAATTAATAGACTGTCAAATTTTGTTATTTATGAAATTATTTACTTTAGAAAATACTGATAATTGTCAAATTTATCTTTTCTATCAATTTAGATTCTGTTTAATTTATATTTGTTGTCATTTTTGTTACTAGCTATTTTTTGTATTATATTTCAATTATTTTATTCATTTCTTTATAAATATATGTTAACTGAGAAGGTAGTCTCCCCATGATGGTAACTTTCTAAACCTGTAAATATATAATTTTAATATATTGTGAATTAATATATTATTGATGATGATAATTTTTTAATTACTTTAATACGGGATATTGCGTGATATAATTTATATGACATTTGACATTAACCACATGGTGATGGGTGAAGCTCTTTTATGAATTATTTATCTTGGCCAACTTTCTGGTAGGATAACAAAACCATAGCACAAAAGAGATAGTAATGATAACTAATTACAATATAGTTATGGGTTACTCATCATTTTTTAAAACTAACGATAACTATTAATGTAATTATTCAAAATAACTATGTAAGCTTATTATTCCACAACTAGACTTATGTCTTAACTCTGGCGGCATTCACTATCCTATAGTATTAAGTAGACTTTTGTTTCAAATGGTAGTGTTTGCCAAGAAAATATTAGTATTCCATAACAATAATATGATATTATTAATTAGAAATTGATTTATGGGCTCAATGGGTGTATCCCTCCTTTGAAGATAGATCAAGAATCTAAGAATAAGATTTAAAGTCTTTAAATGAAAATAAATAAAATAGATCCATAAATTCATAGGAGACACATTCACAGACTTATTTAGGAAAAAAGATATTTGTCAGTTATTTTAAAATTAATTATAAATAACTAATTAGAATATTAGTTTATATGTTATTTATGAAAAATTATTTAACAATTATTTTATGAAATCAGTTATATATCTGTAACTATATAATATTTATATTAATTTGGTACAATACATTTAATAAATTAGATATCGATTATCTAAATGATGTCATTTAAGAAAAGAAATAACTTTAATTATATAATTATACATATCGGGACATGGAGGTGTTACCGTTTTATAAAGTTGGGTGGCTAACCATAATAATTTTTAATGCAAATATTTTAATTAAAATTTATCATTCTTTCAGTAATTAGAATTAAAATTAGTTAACATGGTATAACTAATTAGAAATTAATATATCATGTTCTTTACTGGACTGTTAGTATTTAATAACTTGGTTACATGATAATGTAATATCAACTTATAAATAACAAAAACAAACTAGCTGGAATTAATATCTCTTCAATCTCCACAATTTTTTCTATGTGAGATTATTTTCCCTTGGTACTACCCTCCTCATTCTCAAGATTATAAATATAAATACCTAAAATAAACTAGCTTTTTTCATGCCCGCACATCGTGTGCGATTTACACTAGTTATATTAAAGAGAGTACTTTGCATGAGAACATGACATTTGGCATAATAATACATTGACAACTATCCTTAAATATTTAATTATAAATAAAAATCATTGATCAGTTATGTTGTAATAGTGTTTCAATTTTGATTGAACATTAATTAGTCATTGAAGATAATTTGTGAAAATAGTGAATCACTTATTCACTTATCCATGACGTTTGAAAAATGAACATAATAGTATTTAATTATCAATGAATTAAATATTTAACTTCAAAGATGTAAAAATGTTATTAGTGATATGAAATAATTAGTAATATAAAAGAAAATTTTAATTATTTTATAAACTTATAAACGTTATTATTTATTTAAATGAATATATAAAATTATAATTATAGATGAAACATATTTTATTTTTATACCATCCGCACATCGTGCGGGCTCCACACTTGCACTTGCATTTAAAGAATTAAAGTATAATTGTGATAATGAATTAATAATAGATAAAAAAATCTAATTACTATATATATTTAAGAAATAAATGGCATGTTGTTTTAGATACTAAATAACTAATTTTTGTGATCATTTTCGTAACTGATTTTAATAACTAATTAATATGCGTCCATGACATAATATTTATAAAACTCTTGAAAAATTAGGTAGTTCATTCTAATAATAAATTAAATAGTTAGAGACTTATAGTAACATAAACAAAATATATTTTGTGACAAGATTTTGATAAAAATGGCAAGCAATTGAATACGTGCGTTAAGCACATTATAACTAATAAAAATGTTAAGACAATAATACTTCATGCAATTATAAAATTTAAAAGTTATTTTTATTTTATGCTAATATAAATATGCCATTGTAATAAAAATTTTAAATTATTACAATATTATATAAATATTATGTAGTCAATATCAGAACTTACAAATATAAAAAGAAATAAATATTATAATAATGTGACATTGCAATATGGGCCTTAACTGTCCACGAGTAAGGCATAATACATGAAGAATCCATACGCATAGGCAAGTAATTTGCAGTTTTGTGGAAAACATGAACGCATAACTGTTCTTATTGACATGTATATAAAGAGATGGTGGCACTTTGGGATCTTCATTGAAGTATGTTGTTTGACATAATGAAAAGATCCATTAGAAGTATCAGATACCTTGGATCTTGATAATTGAAATATTATTCTTTGTGTCAATCAGTTATTTTTCTTTTCTTCTCAATGTGTTATGTGTTTTATGATATTTTTTTAGTATTAAGTTAGTGTCATTTTCTTATAGTTTTTATTAATTATTATATAATTATAAAGTATTAAAGATGCATCCCCTTTTTCTATCTGAAGTTATGCGCCTATGCATGCATACATGTGTTGCATTGAAACTCATATAGCACGGAAATAATACAAACATTTTGAACATATTGCATTCAATTATTTAACTTCCATTTCAAGTGTTGAGTGCAGTACTGGTACACTGGACGATCGAAAACAATTGTGGTGGATTTGTAAATTGTAATTGCTATGATTGAATATTGTTTGCGGTCGTGGTGAGTGATCATACTTGCAAGTAGTAAACATTGTGTATATAATTGGTAATTAAATAAAGATACCAAAATAAATAAATAATTCTAAATTTATATAAAAAAATAAAGTATTATTTAATATGTAAATCATATTATTACCTAAAATGTATAATATAAACTCCTCATAGACTGTTGTTAGTTCATTCCTTATTAATTAATTAAATTGCCAAAATAAAAATTACATATATTTCTACTTTAAGATAAATTTCATGGACCACGTCAAACTTCTAAATCATACACTAAACTTAGAAAATAAATATAATGCACATGTAATATATTATGTATGGGAAATGAGACAAATGTTTTTAATTACTTTTAATTTAATATCATGAGAAATTTCTGGATTGCATTATAAAAGTCAATCGTAGACGAAATAATATTATAGTCTATTATCATTTTAGAGGCAAAACAAGTATGTAGAAAAGATATTTTATATTCTGATAAGTTCTTAGATTCCTATCTTTATATCGAAAATACTATATTTTTTAATAGATATATTTTTCATTTTAAATTTCTAAGTCATGGTAAAAATAATTTGATGACTAAATAATGAATCCAAATTTGAAAAGTTGTTCATAGTCAAGTTAATATTATAATAATTATCCCAAAATCAAACACATGTATGTAACGATATTGAAATTGGATATGAAAATTAAATTCCAGGATAATTATGGAGTGTCAAAACTCTTATTGCATAATTTATAAACTTATGATCTAAATCCTATATGAATATTATATTATTATTTTAAAAAAGTTATAATAGAATAATTAAATAAAAATTTTATAAAATTTAAATAAATAATATATGATTATCAAATGTGATAATCGTAGAATAACTATATATTTTTATTATCTACATGGTTATATAGTAATCTATATATAATTAAAAGATAGTTTAAATGAGAGAATAATATCTAGCATATTGACAAGTGTCGTTAAATTTATAACTAATTAGAATATTAATTATATATGCACATTATTTATACACTTATTTATGAAAATAAATTATTTGACAATTATATTTTAAATCAATTATAAATAACTAATTAGAATATTATTATGAAAAAAAATTCAAAGTTATTTTTTAAATAAGTTATAAAATACTATAATACTATAATACTTATATTTTTTTGATGTAATATATTTAATAATTATAAATAATTTAGTCATTAAATTACAGCAATAATTTAATGTATAAAATCTACCTTCGAGTTTTCCGTGCAGTTTACTTCAAAACAATTTTTATGCCATCTTTTTATAATACAACATTTTTTTTTCTAAGCAATTTTTTTAGTTCGATTCTTGATATTTCTTTAAATTTGATTATTGAAATTTTGTTTATTTGTGGCATGGCAAAATCTAATAAAATTTTCCACTCTCATGCTAAAGAAATAATTTAATGGCCCATGCAGGTGTCCAATGAAAAGAATATTAGGTTTTGTTATCAATATTGGGTATTATAAAGTGTATAAAAGTTACTAACTTCGTTTGTTTTTATTGAGTTTAGCAATGAAAAAAAGTTAGCATTATTTTAAATATAAAAGTAACTAACTTCCTAATTCATGGCTATCAGTTATCGAACAATGGAACAGTTGCAAACAGTCTATAAATACTCCCAATCAAATGCCTCCAACACCTCACTTGATGCAATCCTTTCACTCACTAGATTTTGAATTGCGCATGGAGGAGATGATATTTAATATAAACCCAATAGGTTCTCTCATGTTTGGTGAAGTGAAGTGTAATTTATGCATGGCCGAATCTTTTGTGTAATTTTATATCAAAAAGTTATATTTATTTTCAACTATTTAGCTTTATATCTATTCTTCAAATTTTATAAAAAAAAGTCTAATCATCTATATTATTTGCTTGCTTTGTTTTACAACATTGTACTGTTTAATTTTTATTATATCGAATTTGTTTGTATCAAGAAGTACAGAGTACTATTTTATAACCATATTCTATTTGCATCTTTTATGATAATATTTTTTGTTTTATAAAATAACTCCTTCTTGATCATGCGAAAACTGAATTCCTTTTAATTTGTTTTAGCATATTGACACTACTATTGATTTTTATTTATATGAAGAATTAGATTTTTTATTTAATTTGTCCTTTAACATGATCACAGTTATTTCAAACATTTCTTATATAATATTTTTCTTCTTAAAATATTATTATTAGTATACAAGTATATTTTTTATTATATATTTATATCGAAAACTCTCCATACATAATTAAACACGTGTTGCTTGAGAACTCTTATAGAATAAGAGTAATGTATGTATTTCTAGGGGTGTTTCCGCCTGTTCCAGTCGGTTCCGTCAAACGACGAGACGTTTGACGAAATTTGAAACGGAACCTAGTTTTAAAGAAAGGGGTCGCGTGTAACGCTCCCAAATCGACCCCCGCCACGTGGCGAAGACCAACCTGGAGACGCTACGGCATGCTATAACTTGACCATAATATTGGTCATATCTCAGTCAAGAACCGAGACACGTCAGCAGAAGAAAAAGAAATAAAGATAAATGATAACTTTAATTGCGAAAATTTAAAAGTGGCTATGTCATTACTAAGAAATAAAATAAGTTCTACATCATGAATCTAAAATGCGGAAGGTAAATGAAAACTAATAAGCACTCTAAAAGCCCTATAGTTCATGTGTTGTCCTATCGCCAGAACCCCATCACCACACGCCTACTCCACCACGTCACTGACCTGGTCCTATGGAAATCAGACACAGAGGAGGAGGTCCTCCCGTAAGCTTTACAACCTAGTGGGGAACCACATGATATACAATGCACGACATGAATATAATAATCAGCGGTAAATAATCATGCTTAACTTGAACGTGGAAAATAACATATCAGTATCATGGATCATAATAAGAATAAGATCATCGATATCATGAATTAGGAGGGTAACATGATGAGTAATAAACATGAACTTACAACATACTTGTAATTCATGACAGTAAATTAACTTGACTTGAACATGCTTCTTGATCTTGGTTATTAATTAACAATCAGGGTGACTTTGAGTGCCTTTAATTCTTTGGGTATGCTCAGCAAACGATACGACCTTGTGCGGATCAATGAGTGATCAAACCATAATCAAGGAAATGACCCTTATCTTGATGCACTTGGCTTGGATTGGCAACCCATCGTTAATCTTTCATCTGAGCTTATTAATCACTTTTAGTATTTTGTCATTCTTTGTATCATATGATGAAGGTGATGTGATCGGTATAAGGTAAATCAAGATAAAGAGTTCATGTTGAAATTATAAGGAAATCAATAATGTTCATATCAAAATAAGAGGAGACTAATGAATAGAAAAATCAAGAATTATTTTGTGGCCCCACCTTTTTTTTTTACTTCATCTCTCTTCCTCTTTCTACTATCACATAAAATCCCTTTTTTTTTTCTAGGCGTGCCAAACAATGGCCATTCTTTTTCTTTTTTTTTTTATTCTCTCTCTACTTCACCTTTCTAGTATCACAGAAAAGTCCTTTTTTTCCATGCGTGCCAAACAATGGCCATTCTTTTTCTTTTTTTATTCTCTCTCTGCTTCACCTTATGCCCGCAAATTGTCTCGTCAATTTTATTTTTCTTTAATTTTTTTTCTCCTTTCTCAATCTCTTTCTCTCTTTTTTTTTTCTTTCTCTTTCGGCGGCGGAACATTGTCGGCCGAACTCCCTTTTTTTTTAAACCATCACGTACAATATTAATCCAAATAATAATCAAAGAACCTACGGATCCCTCCTACGTACTTTCGCCCTACTCTAAATTCTACATCCTAGCAATTAATAATACAAAAATAGAACAAACAGAAATAACTATACATGCAACAATCAACCAATCAAAGAATTCAAGAAACCAAACAATTAAAAACAATAACTTGAATCATATTCATATTCTTTTCATAACGATTAGGGCATGAATTGAGATAATTCAGAGGTCATGCAATGTGATTTCGATTCACCCACCTATTCGCGGTTAATCCATTCCTAAGTTCGTCGGAAAATTGATTAATAGCGTCCTCCCCTGCTTCTCCTCTGTTCTCCCTATTCCTTGCGGCCACCTTCTGCTGAAATTCCAGCAAGGCATGAGAAGTACAGAATCGAAGGTGATAGGAGAAAGAGGAGATCTCACCTACTTGCAATCGAGAAGGAAAAACAAAAAGAACGCTTCTGCTCTGGCCTTGCACAGGACGATAGCAAGGGAAAAAAAAAGGGAAAAACAATCTCGTGAGTTTGCAGAATTATGTTCCTATCTTATATATATCTCTTCTTCTAATCATATCTGATAAGATCAGATATTAAACTCCTTTCTTTTACCAACTTTGAATGGCATTGGGCTTTTATGTTGGCTGTCCGTGTTGAACTCAATTTTTTTTTTTTTATCTTTTCCTTAGTTGTTACATGGCGTGATCCCTTTTTTCCAATCCAAGGAATCAGGTATTGTAGCATCTTTTGCTTTTTTTTTAAGTTGACGTGTTATTTTTTTTTCAATTTCATTTATTCATTTTTTTCCTTTTAGTTTTTTTTCTCACACACACATGTAACTTATAACATAATTTATTTATTAAATATAATTTATTTATTACAACATATTAATATAATATTATTTTTTTACTTGTTATTTGATTAAAAAAATTAATATTTTACTATATATAATTTATTAAAAATCTGATTTCTTGATATTTAAGTAATATATTTTTTTACGAAATTTTTTTGAATTTTTTTGAATTTTTACTTTTGTTTTTATTTATTAACAATATTTTATTTTATATTTATAATATTAATTTTTATTTCAAAAACCATAAAAAATTAATCCATCGCATCTACTTTTTTTCTATCACATCAACTACCTTATTCCTCACCATCAAATTTCACTCCATCCAAATACAACTAAAACTACGGGAACTTAATGGAACGCTTGGTTCCCATTGCCAAACGACCCCCTAATATATTTCCTTCATGAGATTATCATGTGGCAATATATGCTTGCTACAATTGGATTTCAAGTGCTGATCAAAAGTTACATGGTGGTGTGGGCATGTGGCACGATTGATTTTTATTTAATAAATGGATTGCTATATAGGTTTTAAAAATTAATTGCTATGTACATATTATATTAAAATCAAATCAGTATTTAAATATTTCATAAATGTATATAATGAGAATTATTCCACATTTTCATGAGATCATTGACAATACACTACAAGAAAATCACGATTTTCCGACGGATAATTTTCGACGATTCTAAATCCCTCGCAATTTGCGACGGATTTTTCGACGACTATGACCGTCGAAAATGATTTATATTATTATTTAATTTTTCGACGATTAGGAACGTCGATATTTTCGACGGATATCCATCCGTCGTAATTTCTGATGACTTTTTCGACGGTTATGACTTTCGGAAATGAAAAAAATTAAATTATATATTTTTATATTATTATTAAATTTTTTCAACGGATTTCCCGACGGTCACGACCGTCGGAAATAAAAAAATAAATTATGTAATGTATTATATTATTATTAAATTTTTCGATGATTAGGAACGTCGATATTTCCAACGGATATTCATCCGTCGCAAAATCCGCCGTAATTTTCGAATGTCGTAACCATCGGTAAATGTATAATAATATCATATAAAGAGTATTTTATTAATATAACTAGCGACGGCCCAAACCGTCATAATTACCGACGGTTTTGACCGTCGATAATAATTTTGACCGTCGGTACCGACGGTTCAAATCATCGGTAAAATAAAAAATAAATATTATATATAATTAAATATATTTTCGACGGTCACAAATGTCGGTAATTATAAGAATAGTTAATATTTACATTTTCGGCGGTCGAAACTGTCGGTAATTAAAATTTTGTTATCCCGCTTTTTTTTCCCTTTTCCCGCTTTCTTTCCACTTTTTCCCTTTATATTCCTCCTCCCTCTTCTCTCTCTCCCTCCTCCCTCCACTCCTCTCTCTCTCCCTCCTCCATCCACTCCTCTCTCTCTCTCTCCTTCCTCTCCTCTTTCTCTCCCGGCCGCGAGCACCCTCTCTCGCGCCGGACGCCGGCGACCCTCCCGCGCCGGCGACCCTCTCCCGCACCGGCGACCCTCTCCCGCGTCGGCGTCTCTCTCTCTTTCTCTCTCCAGCTCCGCGCCGGCGTGTCTCTCTTTCTCTCTCCGGCCAGAGGCCGCTGTCGGCCGGATCTCGCCGATGGCGGCCGGATCCGGTCGGATTCGGCCGTGGCCGTTCGGATCTGGCCCCAGCAGCCGATCCGCCGCCGGGCTTTCGGATCCGGCCCCCTGGCGGCGGATCCGGCCCCCAGTGGCCGGATATGGCCGCGGCCCGATCCGGCTGCTAATTTTTTTTTATATTTAAAAAATATTTGCGACGGTTGCGACCGCCGAAAGATTGACGGTTGCGACCGCCGAAAGATTGACGGTTGCGACCGCCGAAAGATCGACGGTTGCGACGCCCGTCGAAAATTTTGACAGTTGCGATCGTTGAAAAGTTACGACGGTTTGAACCGTCGGCCTTTTCCGGCGGTTGCAATCGTTGGAAATTTCGACGGTTCGAACCGTCGGGATTGTTCCGACGGTTGCAACCATCGGAAAATTTTGACAATTCGAACCGTCGGGACTGTTCCGACGGTCAGAACCATCGATATTTTCGATGAATTTTTTTCAACCGTCGCAAATCGATTTGCGACGAGCATTTTTCCGACGGATCGATTCTGACTAAAAAAACCGTCGGTAATTGCGTTACTGACGGTTTTCAGGCTGATTATCGACGGTCCGGATGCTTCAAAATAAATTAGAATAATGGTCTAAATAAATATACATGTCAAGATCAACTGCTCACTTAAGTGAAAAGATTAGTTTCTAAAGAGAGAAAAATAAATGGGAGAGATAATTAGATAGATTAATATTTTTTCTAATTTATATTATCATATTATTTAAGTAATAGTAATTTGTATCAAACTAATAATTATTTATTTTATAATTACATGATACGTTTAATTTTGTATTATCCACGCATCTCGTGGGATACTATACTAGTAAATATTAATAATGTACTTTATCTATTTTGAAAATAATGTCTTTTGTGTTAAAATGACTTCTGTTGCATATTTGAATTAGCTTAATAATAAGAATGGGATCTTAAAGATAAATATTCTAAGAGGGCACATAGGAGTGTAAGTAATTCGGTCAGGTTGGATTTTCGATCAAAAAATTTATCTCTTATATTTTGGCATGATTTTTAAATTAAAAAATCATACTAAAATTATTTAAAACAATAAAAACCACTCTCTAATGAGTCCATTTTTTGGATTGTTTTTCAAAATCTTACTTTTATATAATTTTATTTTAAAATATATATAATAAATTGGAATTAACCTATAAGTGTTTAATTTTATGTTAAATATAAAAATATAATATTAAAACTTTAAAGTCATAATAAAGTTCGATGATGTGATAGAAAGTAAGAAATTTATATAAAAAATATTATATCTATAATAAAGAATGGATAACTTATAAATTAATTATATAAAAAAACCATAAATAAAAAAAACGAGCTCTTACTATTTTTTCTAATGGTTCCCTATTTTTAGGGGGCGAGTTTTAGTTTATTAAAAAATACCTTAGATTCCTAATTTTATTTTTTCCAGTTCGATTTTTTCGGATTTGGTAGATTTTTTGGGTTAGATCGAAATTTTCTTACACCCCTAAGAGAAGTTTGATCGAACAAAATGGCATGAGAGATTAAAGATTATCATTGTATAATATATTTTTGAAAATTTGTAGATATAAAATGACTTGTTCTATGTTGCTGGTTTTGAATGAAATAGTCTCACCAGACAAGGTTTGAATCCTAAACCATCTACGATTCTACAATAAGGAATGTGTAGAAAGCACTGTACCATACTTATTAAACTATAGTTACTATAACTCATAACTCGTGTTGTGGGAGATTTTTTATTTTTTATATTTCATAAATGTTGAAAGTTAAATATAAAAGTTTAAGTAAATATAGGCAATATATTCATCTTCTTTAAGTTGATATTATTAGTTAAATTTGAGAAAATATGAATCTATAAGTATGATTGAATATACGAAAATTAGATAAAAATGTTCACTTCGATTTATTATTTTTAATTAAAGTTTTTTTAATCATATTATTGTATTTTAATGTACTCATTTTTATAATTGAATATATTAAGGAATATAAATATATGTTGCTAAGTATTATAATTAATATTATTATAATATTTTATTATCAATCGTCGTCCAAGTTAAATGATTCAGCTAATTAGATTTGATGGGATACCAATCTGAATCTGGGGTTTTTAACACATTGTCTTCTACCAAAAGCTTTTGTTTGGAAAGTGTGGTGAAAAAGTGCAGTAACTCATTATTTTCGTCTTTGACACGCCATAACCCTTTTTGGCTGGACGGCCACTTTTTTGTGTTCTTTTTTATTTTTGTATTCTTTTTTTGGAGTTGGACTTGGCCTCTTTTAGCAAGGAAAATATATAACAAATATAAAGTGATAACTTTATACAAGGGGAGATGGAAATCGTGATTGATTCGCATCATGTCGTGACATAAGTGCACTCAAAGCTACTCAACAACTTCCACACTTGTGCTCGCACGCCCTTGGAAAGTAAACCTCGTCAACTCCACTTTTAATAGCTGAACGCAAATCCATTCCAAATTGGCCCGGGACGCTTGGGAAAGTAAACCTCCATGGCCAAACTCCACCTCGTCTTCCTCTTCTTCTTCCTCTTCTCCTTCGCCATCACCCGCTCGCTGGCAGACGACCAGAAGGACCTCCTCCTCCAAAGCCAAGCGCCCGTACGCCGGCCGCTGAGAGAAAAACTCAGCCACCTCAGGTTCTACTTTCACGACATCGTCAGGGGACCCAGCCCTACGGCCGTCCGGGTCGTCCCGCCGGCGTCGAACGTGACCATTTTCGGCATGGTCGTGATGGTTGACGATCCCCTGACGCTGGGGCCGGAGCCGTCCTCGAAGCTCGTGGGCCGGGCGCAGGGGCTCTACTCCGGCGCATCCACGACGACGGATCCTAAGGATATCTCCCTTCTCATGGCCATGAACTTTGTGTTCATGGAGGGGAAGTACAACGGGAGCACAGTCGCTATATTGGGCAGGAACGCGATATTCTCCGGCGTCAGGGAGATGCCGGTGGTCGGCGGCAGCGGCATCTTCCGGCTGGCTCGCGGGTATGCGCTGGCCACGACGTACAGCTTCGACCTGACGACGGGGAACGCGGTGGTGGAGTATAATGTGTTTGTGACCCATTATTAATTAGCATGCATGCAGCACAGTGATCCATGTATGGCTTTAACTAATTAAAATATGTTGTGGGTCATTAAAGTTTACTTAACATTCTGTCGAGAAATATGTCTTGAGCTCGGAAGAGAAGAAAGAAGAAGTAAAAGAAACACGAAGGAAGAAAAGGGAAAGAACTTAATTCCCGAAGAGACTTTTGATTCAAAATGAAAAACAAAGCAATTACAATTGATTCGATTCACCAATTACAATCACAACGACCTATTTATACTAATATTCAGACTATTACAAGAAGGCACAAAATGGTATAACAAAAGCATAACATTGATATCACTAAAAGAAAATTATCAATTTGCGACGGAAAATTTTCGACGGACACGAATCCTTCGCATTTTTCGACGGACAGAAAAAATATTTCAAAATATCGAGAGCCAAAATATCATTCGTTACTGTAGACGGAAAAAACCCGTCGGTACGTTATCAACGGAAATATCCTTCGGAATTTTTGAGGAATTTAAATGCCTGAGTAATTTTGAAGGCCAGACTCGTTGGTAGTTATATTTATAATAATATATATGTGATATAATATAATTACATGTTTAATATTTTATCCATCAATAATTTCGAAGGCTCCATCCATCGATAATTAATTTTAATAATAATAATAATAATAATAATATATTTTTAGAGTCATATTGTTATTAATATTAAAAAAATCATTATGTTAAAATTTTAGTGCATATTAAAATTTATCAATTTCATATTCTAAATTTATTTATAATATATATTCTATATCTATAAATATATTAAAATAAAAATGAGTAAAAAGATAAAAAAATAAAGATGTTTTATGAGAAATAAAAAATAATGATAACTTACTTAATCATAATATTATTAATGCATTAAGAAAAGAATATATAAACATGTTGAAAGATACATATGTATTATAAAAAGTAATAATAAATAATATTATTTTAATTACTGACGGGTAACTTCCTTCGGAATTATCGACGATCCCAATCCTTCGGTAATTTCGAAGGAATTATCCTTCGGTAACTGAAATAATAATTTATTATTAATGTTTATAATTAATATAATGCATATCTCTCTTTCATTTACTTAAAATATTCATAATATAATATGATATTATTAATGTTTATAATCATATATATTAATACATATAGTATTATTAATTGTAATAATAAGATTATATATATAAGCATTGATAATTAATAATATTATTTTAATTATGAAATTACCGACAGATCCCAATCCTTTGGTAATTCCGAAGGAATTATCCTTCGGTAATTGAATTCATAATTTATTATTAATGTTTATAATTAATATAATACATATCTCTCTTCCATTTACTTAAAATATTCATAATGTAATATGATATTATTAATTTTAAAATCATATATATTAATACATATATTATTATTAATGTTAATAATAAGATAATATATATAAGTATTGATAATTAATAATATTATTTTAATTACCGATGGATCCCAATTCATCGGTAATTCCGAAGGAAATCCTTCGTTAAATGAAATCATAATTTATTATTAATGTTTATAATTAATATAATACATATCTCTCTTCCATTTACTTTAAATATTCATAGTATAATATGATATTATTAATGTTTATAATCATATATATTAATGCATATAACATTATTAATGTTAATAATAAGATTTTATATATAAGTATTGATAATGAATAATATTATTTTAATTACCGATGGGTCATCCCTTCGGAATTACCGACAGATCCAATCCAACTTAAGCTTCTAAAATCTGGAGTCATCAAATAGAGGTTGTCATAACTCTAAGATTCAAGACTGAGGTGGTCATCCAGTTTGAAAACCCTAAGTTAACCTTACTCTTATAACTACAAGGTAATCCAACTTTATTTTAAAAATAATACAATCATCCATTTACATTGTTCAATTGGCGAGAGGTCATCTAATTGAGAGGCCATCAATTTCATTCATCGACATTTTACTTTTGCATATGTTTTGCGATGGTCGCCTATTTTAATATTTTATTATTAATATTTATAATATAACACATATGATAAAATTAAAGATAAAAAGATTAAAAAAATTATGTCAATTATGAGAAAAAAATAATGATAACTAATTTTAAACATCAGTCTTCAATACATTTTATACACATATTTTTAACATTAGTATTATATGTATGTTAACATTATCAAATTCATTTAAATTTCCACCATAATTGTAAATTTATAAAGTTTAAGTCTTTCAATTAATTTTATTCAAAATTCTATTTATTCTATAAATTTTATGATTATTAATGTTTTTAGTCGTATATGTTAATATATATATTATAATATTTAATAATAAATTTTCTTATATAAATATTGATAATAATAATAATATTTTATTTATCGACGGGTACCGCCTTTAGAATTATTGATGAATGTCAAATCCTTCGTTAATTTTGAAAGATATACCCATCGCTAACTCTAATATTTTCCTACCCAATTTTCCTCCCTCCCCCCTTTCATGTTGGTTCTCCCCCTCTCTCCTCCTCCTTTCTCTCTCCCACAGCGACGGCGACTCCTAACTTCGGCTATCCCGGCCGTAAGCTCGCAGGCGGCTGGATTCGATTTGCAGATGGCCGATCTAGCGCTCGGGCAGCCGAATCTAACGCGGGCGGCCTATCCGGCCATAGGCGGTTAAATTCGGCTCCCAGTCGATCGGATCCGATCGCAGGCAGCCGGATCCGGTCGAAGGCGGCCAGATCCAGTCGAAGGCAGCTAGATCTGGCGCGCGGGCGGCCGGATCCTGCTCCCAGACGGTTGGATGCGGTCCCAATAACTCTTTGAATCTATACTTTGTAATATATAATTTGCATAATATGGTCCAAATACGTAAGGATTAGTATACTTGGTAAATTTTAAAGAAAGAATGATAACTTTATGCACTATGATTTTAATAATTCTAGATGAATGATAAATAATAAAGGAAGAGTTTAGTGCGATCTTGAGGTCGAGAAGTCGGAGCAAGGACGTAAGTCAAGGTGTGGATGAACCTCGTCAACAACCACCGTGTTCTTCCTCTCATATTCTGTTTATGATATGTATTGCATTGATTTAAAAGGATTAACGAATCGATTTTAAGCTTCCGCAACATATTTTATGAATTCGACATTTTCGATTTTAAACACCAATTTACCCCTTCCTCTTGGTGCTTTGGGATCCTACAATTGATATCAGAGTAAGGTTGCTCTCATTTCTTTTTTTAAGATTTAACCATCTTTTAGAGCATGACACCATTTTTTAGAGAAGGATCTTCCATTTTTTGCCCACCCAATTTTTAAGACTAGTCTTTTGCTTCTTGGAAAGCTAGAATGAAGGCATAGAAAATGGCGAGTTTTCAAGACTATTCCATTTTTGTCCCACCGAGTTCTCAAGACTATTCTTTTGTTCCATTGATTTTGATATGTGGGAAGTTATAGAAAATGGTTTTAAAAAGTCAAATAAGATTTTAAATGGTGTTTCTATTAATCTTTCTTTTTTGGAATATGACGATTTTCAAATGGTGATTGAAAAACTTGACTACAATATCAAAAAAATGCTTTTTATTCCTCTTTAGATTCTTATGCCATGAATCTTATTTTCAAATGCTTTACTTTTCATGAAATTTGGCAAGTTTTGTTAGAAAGATAAGAAGGTAGCAACTTTGACAAAAATGACACGTCGAATATGGACAATGAAGAAAACGATAGTTCTACATTCACGACATCCAAGAATGAAGTGTTATGCTTAATGACAAAAAGTGAGGATGATGAGGTAACCTCAACTTCATCTTATTCCTCTACTAATAATAGTGATGATGATGTTAATGTTGCTTTTGATGTTCATAAAGAATTTGCTTTTCTTATTCAAAAGCATCTTTCTCTCAAAAAGAAAAAGGAAACTTTGATAAATGATTTTCATATCTTGAAAGATAACTATGATTCTCTCAAAAAGGAAAATGATGATTCTCTTTCATTATCTTGTGCATCTTATGAATCTTTAAGAGGTGAGAATCTAAAATTGATTGTATTGAATGATGAGTTACAAAAGAAAAATATTTCTCTATAAAAATTCTTAGATGAAAAATTACTACATGAGCTTAAAAAAATAAAAGAGGAAAATGATACATGCTTTATGAAAAATAAAAACTTAAAAAATGAAATTAATATTTTAAAAATTACACATGTATGTGAAATTGTAAAGTTAGCATGTTCTTTAGACAAAGTAAAACATGAAAATACTTTTTTGAAAAATACACAAAATAACGATAAGGCTATTTTTCATATAACGAAAAATAATCTTAGGAATCATTTTAAACATAAAAACTCTTTTTGAAAATCTAATCATTCCTATGATAGAAAATCGTATTTCAAATCTTTTACATGTGACTTTTATGATCATTACGCATATCAATGCAAAATAAGCATGATGTGGGTTCCAAAAGGAACATTTTTTAATAAAATAGGACCCAAAGAAATTTAGATGCTAAAGGTTACATAATTGTTTTTTAGGTGTGCCTCACATGTAGAGCAAAGGACAAGTGGAATTGAAAATGAGAAGGCATCGTGAAAGATTTCACTCAAAATTTTAAAATTACTATTTCTTTGAAAGAAAAGTTAAACATATAAAACAGAAAAAAATTGGTCATCGTGATAAGGGGAGCATGTAAATCTTCCAACTTTTAATTTATAAAATTGATCATTGTTGTATCAAAGTTTTATGCAATATTTCGATTCTTAATGCATTTTTTTGAAACTTGCGGTTTTCATAACCTATAAATCAACTTAATTTCATTTTTAAGATAGCCATAAATTTAGGGGAGCTATTTTTTGCACATTTTATAACTCTTTATGATGTTACATTTTAGATGTTTATGAAAAAGGGGGAGAATAAATTTTTCTAAAAGACAAAGGGGAAATTAGATATGGTTTCTTATGTCCTTCATGTGCAAACCACTTTTTGATGAAACAAAAGGGGAGAAATATGATATGAATATGACTCTATATGAAGAGGGCCTTACAATTAGTACATATGTAAATATATATCATTGTAAGGAAAGCTAAGTTTTAAGAGGAGTAAAATTGAATTTACAATATTTTATAACTTTTTCGTAACTTATAAATTTTTCATATTTCTCGGTTTATCTTCATAAAAAAGGGGAAATTGTTGGAATAAAATTTTAATGACATATAAAATTATGTTTTGATGATACAAATCTCGAAAGATTAAAGTTAAATGCTGAAAAAGTTTAAAGAAAAAGAGATAACTTTATGCACTAATTTTGATTAAATAATTGATTATGATTTTAATAGATTATGGATGAATGATAAATATCAAAGTTGTAGAGAATCATGTTAGCTATCCATAGAATCCAAAATTATCTAATTTGAATAACTGTGCAAAAACTTATGCTCAAAATAGTGTAGGTCGGTCAACTTGCTGGTCGAAGCAAAAAAGGACGATCGAGACAATACCGATCGACCGAATAGAGATGCGATTGATCGATCAAAATTGAGTCTGCCCCAGTTGATGCCGAGACAATACCGATCGATTGATCGGTTGATGATCCGATCGATCGACCAGCTGCGGTCAGTGAGAAAATAAGCGCAACACTCATTAGACCAGTCGACCGGTCCATTAATGCGGTCAACCGGTCCACGGCTGGAATGAACAGTAATGGCTAGTTTTGAATGAGAAATTTGTGGAACAAATTCTGGACAAATTTTTCACATATTGAAGCCTATAAAAAAAGAGTGTCAAACTAGAAGCATAGGCACCAATTCAAGCATTCAAAAAACTTCAAGTTATAAAAAAAGATCCTTTCCTTGGAGTTTTCATTTTATCTTTCTCTATTTTCTCTCTTCTACTCTTGTGAGCTTGTTATTGTATAAAAGAGAAAGAATTGTTCAAAAAAATAGAGAGAGTTCTTATGTAAAAGAAGTTCCATATCTTCCATCTTGAGCGAGGGAAAATATTAAATTCTTAAGAGGAGAGATTGTCTTGTCTCTTGAAACGGAGAAAATTTGGTTGATGTAAAGGACTTTTCTTCCTTGCCCCATTTGGAACAAATGAAGAGTTTAGTCGAATCTCCGGCGGTCTCAAGGTTAAGAAGTCGGAGCGAGGATATAAGCCATAGTGTGACCAAATATTGTCAACAACCATCGTGTTCTTTGTATTTGTTTTCTCTCTTTCTTCCTCTCATATTATATTCATTATTTGAAAGGATTAATGAATCAGTTTTAAGCTTTCACAATGTATTTTGTGAAATCGACATTTTCGATTTTAAACACCAATTCACCCTCTCTCTTGGTGCTTTGGGATCCTACAACTCACCAACACACAGACATATATGTTTACATACACTAGCCATTTCTTTTCCATCTATGTGTATATATCGTGCGTTCCGCTTATGTAAAATGTAGAGAAATTATTTATGGTCTTTGACATGTGTAGAGACGGGTCAGGATTGGGACAGCTTGTGAGGTGGGTTCACAAAATAATAATAATAATAATAATAATAATAATAATAATAATAATAATAATAATAATAATAATAACAATAATAATAATAATAATAATTTTAATCTTTTAATGAAAAAGAATAAAATTATTTTGCAAAATTTTAATATTATTATATAAATTTATATATTCATATATTTTGTGAATGAATATTCTCAACTAAAAGAATGAAGAATATTTTTCAATTAAATCGATAAATATTATTATATATAATATATAAAATAATAAATTGTTGAGCTAATTATTTTAATTTTTTTTAGGTTTTTCGTGTTTTTTTTGCTTCCATATTAAAACATTTAATAGAATGTAAATACAAATTATATAAATATAATTAAAAAATATAGCATATAAAATATTAAAATGTTGGAGTTAATTATTTTTAAATTTTTTAAGGTTTTCATATTTTTTGTTTTCATATTAAAAAAAGTAAATCTATACTATATTAAAAGGAGAGCACTGTCAGATAAATGTATCATATAGTATAGATTTATTAAAAGTAATTTCTACTATTTATAATAAAAACATTCAAAGTAATAACGGTAAAATATTTTTTTAAAATATTTTATTATTAAAGAAGGGTGAACAAGATAATAAAATCAATCAACCAATCATTAAATCTTTATGAAATTTCTTATGACATAGCAACAAACATAATATCAAATTTTTCAACATAAAACAATTTCTACAACTAAGTATTTAATTTATGACACAAAACCTCATAGCTAATAAATCGTATTTTTAATTTTAGAGTAGGAAGATTAAGAACTATGAAAAAAGATAAAGACGAACGAGACTTATTCATAGTAAGCATTATATCATTTTCAATTTTCTAAACTCAAGTTTTCTTTTTATTCTAAACTAGTGGCACGGATGACGAATATTATAGAAAATATGAAGTATATATTTGTAATATTATAATTTATAATGATTCTCAGAATTAATTTATTAGCATTTAAATGTGATAAATAGGTTAGTCTATTTTTTTAAAAAAAATATAAAACTTAATTTAAGTCTATCATGACCCCAACCTCTACTTAAATTATTTTAAAAATCTACATAATTATTATTTGATTTATATTTTTATTTATTTTTATAAGTAAATATTAATTTTCATTGGAATCAAATTGAATTCTTTGTTTTCAATTATTTTTTAAATTTTGGAAAAAAGACAGTATCTTCAAAAAATAAAATATTATAATCTTTTATTATACTTGTACATTTCCTTTTAGAAAGGAAATATTATTTATTCTAATCATATTAAAATGTTTATTTTTTATTTGTGGAATATATTATCTTTTAAGGAAATATTATTTTTTATACTTGTCCATTATTTTTAAAAAGGAAAAAATAATCTTAATTTGACCTCAAGTTCTTAAATTTAAATCATTTTAAATATCAAAATAGTCCATTATCTTTTAAAAAGAAAATATTATTTAATTTATTATACTTGTACGATACATTTAAGAAAGCAAAGATTATTTATTTTAATCATAATCAAATTGAATAATTTATTTTAAATTATTTTTTGATTAAAAATTAACAACTTATCTTTTAGAAAGGAAATATTATTTACTTGTACATTATATTTTAGAAAGGAAAGTTAGTTATTTTAATCATGCTAAAAAAACTGCCTCTAATTGAATTATGCACATAAATGTAATCTTCTTTTACTTTGGTTATCTTATTCAATAAATTTTTATAATTATAAAATTATTATACTTGTTCATTATCTTTAAAAAGAAAAAAAACAATAAGGAAAGATTAATCTTAATTGAATTCATTGCTTTATTTTTAAAATTTAGGCTTATTTCCAAAAAGCACCCCTAAACTATTGTGATTTTATATGTCTAACCCAAACTACGAATTTATTTTTTTGGATCCCTAAACTATGGTGATTTTTCCAATTCAATCCTTCCGTTCACTTTTGTCAACTTTTACATTAACTTCGTTTTTCTCATTTGTGAAAAATCAAAATTACCCCTTCTCCCATCTCTTCTAATATTTACAAATAAAAAATAAAAAAATGTAGGGATGAGGGGGAGGGGGTGGGGGGGGGGGGGGGGGGGGGGGGGTGCCCCCGCGATCTCGTCGAAGATGAGATCGCAGGAGGGCATGAAATTACCAGGGGGGTGTCCGCGCACGAGGAGGGGCGACCCACCTGCGAACCATCGCCGACGATCGCAAGGGGGCGACGAAGCCTGTGTAGGTGAGTAGGAGGTCGCGACGGAGGTCAGGCGATGTAGACAAAGGCTGTCGAAGAGGTCGGAGCGAAGCTAGCGGAGGGTCTAGCGTCCTTGGCGATCTATGCCTCGGTGGAGGGTCTGGAGGTCGTCCTTGGTGATCTGCGGCGACCCCTCTCTTTTCCCTCTTGCCGATGTGCATAGGGAAAGAGGGGGAGGCAGGGGGGGTGGAGGGGGTGGGGGTTCCGGCACCTCTTGCTTGCATCAAAGGGAAAGAGAGGGGGTATAACGGCCGGCTGAAATAATTTAAAAAGTAAAGAAAAGAATTCAAAATTTGAATTAAAAAAAAAATGTAACGAACCAAGAATGCGGGGAGTAACCTCCCCCGATTCTCGGCCATCCCGTGTCATGGGGAGAGAAGGGCGACGTTGGGCATTAAGGGGTAGGGGCATGAGGGGGATCAGCTTGGACTCTTCACTCGGCTGCCTCCCTCATCCGCTCTTCTCCTCCTCCGGCGATCGACGAATGCACAGGCGAACTAGGGAACCGATGCTCCTCGACGCACGATAGCAAACTCTACATGCTCGTTTGGACCAAGCACGCACTTTCGCCGGCTAGTAAAAATCGACGATTAAGCAGACCGACGACAGCACGTTCGACGATCGGAAATCGTTCGGAAAAGGTACCGTAGACGTACAAATCTCCAATACGATCAGTCGACGGATCCGATGAGAACCGCCGAAACCATTCGCATAAGATCGGTCGACCGATCCCGTGACGGACCGACTCATAGCGACTGGCTGACCGATTCAGGGCGAACGGTCGATCGGCCCAGCGTGACTAAATAGTCGACCGAATTATGATCGATCGATCAAGGTTCACAGCAGCAGCAATTTCGGAGAAACAACCACCATCAGTAACGACGAGATAATTGTTCCCGACCGTACCCAATCCCACAACAGTACGATCGGCCCCGTTATGAACATCCCCGACAACCCCTACCACCATAATGTCAGTCTCAGCAAACACCACCTCAACAACACCAACAGCGCTAAGATCAGAGGCCCCTTCAACAATCGACGAGGCAGCTGGCACAATAGAGGCAGCAACCACCCAGGGTTCCTCAGGTACAACCCGCACAAGGTGAGCGAGTTTTATGCAATAGATGCGAAAGGACTCACGCAGAGGAATGTCGCATGAAGACTAGAGCATGCTTCTGACGAGGTGAGCCACATATCAGTCAACTGTCCAAGGTGCAAGCCACTTGTACAAGGAAGGCTCTTCAACCTGGAGGAAGATGCTCCACAGAATGATGCTGGAGTCATTCGAGGTACTCTCCTCATAGCCGAATTACCTACCACTATTTTATTCGATTCTGAAGCCACTCATTCTTTCATATCAGAAGAGTGTGCTATAACCTTGGGGTTTGCTGCTACAAACGTAGATCACAGTATGACAATCCTTTCCCCACAAGGAACACTATGGACTACTAGATACTTATATGAAGTATCGATAGAAATAGACAGGAAGAATTTCTCTGCAAATTTGATCATCATACATATGAAGGATTATGATGTCATTCTAGGCATGGATTGACTAACTTGCCATGATGCTTTCATCTTGTGCAAGCAAAAGAAGGTGGTCAGAGGTATACATCGGAGGGAACCAAAGATGATGGTGTCTACTATCAAGGCTCTCAGACAGGGATGTAGAGGATTTCTGGCAAGCGTGACCAAGATCGAAGCACCTACCAAGATCCCACAAGACATAGAAATTGTGAGGGAATTTCTTGATATCTTCCCAAAAGATGTTAGTGGTCTACCACCCAAGAGAGACATTGATTTTCACGTCGAATTGGTACCTGGCACAGCTCGAATTTCCAAAAGCTCCATACCGCATGGCTCCAGTAGAAATGAAGGAGTTAAAGACTCAGATTCAAGAGTTACTGGATAAGGGCTTCATTAAACACAGCGTCTTGTCGTGGGGTGCTCCAGTTCTCTTTGTGAAGAAAAAAGATGGTTCCATGAGACTCTGCATAGATTACCGGATGCTTAATAAGGCCACGGTGAAGAACAAGTACCCCCTACCTCACATTGATGACTTGTTCGATCAACTCTCCAATGCGAAGGTCTTCTCCAAAATTGATTTGCGGAGCGGGTACCACCAACTCAGAGTAGTAGAAGAGAATATCCCGAAGACAACCTTCAGATCACGGTATGGACATTACGAGTTTTTAGTTATGCCGTTCGAATTAACTAATGCTCTAGCAGCGTTCATGGACCTCATGAACCAGACTTTCAACGAACACCTTGACAAGTTTGTGATTGTCTTTGTTGATGATATCCTCATCTACTCATCAAGTGTGGAATAGCATAAGGAGCATATGAGGATTGTTTTAGAAACTTTGTGAGAGAAGAAACTATATATAAGGTTTTCTAAATATGAGTTCTGGATGGAGGAAATTATGTTCCTTGGCCATATTATCTCCAAAGATAGAATTTTAGTGGATCCGGCCAAAGTGGAGGCAATGTCTAAATGGAAACAACTGAAGAATGTCGCTGAGATCAGAAGTTTTCTCGGCTTAGCGGGATATTACCGGCGCTTTATTAAAGATTTTTCTCTAGACTGGCACTACCACTGACTAAGCTCACAAGCAAAGGAGAAAAATTCATCTGGTCCCCAAAGTGCGAGAAAAGCTTCCAAAAATTGAAGAAGCGACTGACTTCTGCGCCTAGATTCACCCTACCATCAGGCAGTGGTGGATATGTAATCTACAGTGATGCTAGTGGCACAGGTCTGGGATGTATCTTGATGCAGCATGAAAAGGTGGTAGCTTATGCATCGAGACAACTGAAGAAGCATGAGGTCAATTGCGCAACCCATGACCTTGAACTGGCAGCAGTGGTCTTTGCACTCAAGCTTTGGCGACATTATTTGTATGGGGAACAGTTTGTGGTCTACACAGATCATAAGATCTTAAACTATGTGTTAACACAAAGAGACCTCAATATGCGACAAAGACGATTGATGTAGTTCCTAAAGGACTACGAGTTTGCTATCAACTATCACCTTAGTAAAGTGAACTCAGTAGCCGATGCCCTTAGTCGGAAATGAGAAGGTTCAGTGGCCTTCATGCGCCTCCGACAATTTGAAATGATGGAGAAACTTTTCAAATGGGCTCCAAAGGTAAGGCCTAACGGTTCGCTCATGATGATGTAGCGGATCGAGCTCGACCTTATCGGGAAGATCATTGCACCGGAAGTCGAAGACCCTGACTATCAATGGTAAAGACAAGCCTAAAAGTAAAGGATTTCAAAGTTTCTTCAGATGGTGACATTCGGTACCGCGATCAGTTATGGGTACCAAATAGTTCAGCACTATGGAGGGAAGTATTGGATGAATGCCACAAGTTAGAGTTCGCTATCCATCCTAGGAGTACGAAGATGTACAAGGATGTACAGAGAAGTTTCTGGTGATCAGATATTAAGAAAGAAATCGCAAAATATGTCTTCAGATATATAGTCTGCCAACAAGTTAAAGTGGAGCACCAGAAACCCCAAGGCACACTGAAGAGCCTCGGGATTCCACAGTGGAAATGGGAGAAAATAGCTATGGACTTCATTACAGACCTCCCGCGAACTCAGAAGGGACACGATGCTATATGTGTAGTAGTGGATCGACTCACTAAATCGGCCCACTTATTACCCATCAAAATAAAGCAGTCACTGAAAAGTCTGATGGACTTTTATGTCTAGAAGATCGTCAGACTCCATGGAATACCATCTGTCATCGTGTCTGACAGGGATCCCCGGTTCACCGCCAGATTTTGGAAGAGTCTTCAAAATGCTTTTGGTACAAGACTTCGCTATAACACTGCATTTCACCTACAGACAGTCGACCAATCAGGAAGAATAATCTAGACACTTGAAGATATGCATCGGGCATGTGCCTTGAACTGGTATGATAATTAGGATAACCATCTTCCCTTAATCGAGTTCTCCTACAATAATATTATCATGCAAGTATAGAGATGTCTCCATTTAAAGCTTTATATGGACGACCTTGTCACTCCCCGGCATGTTGGGAGAAGTGGGCGAAAGATATATATTGAGTGTAGAACTTCACAAGCAGACACATGAATATACAGACCGGATCAAATTGATAAAGAAAAGAATGAAGTCAACCCAGGATCGGCAAAAAGCCTACGCTGACAAGAAAAAATGAGAGCACACGTTCAAGGCCGGTGAATAGGTTCTACTTAAAGTCTCACCAACTAAAGGCGAGATGCATTTTAGCAAAAAGGGAAAGTTGAGCCCAAGGTACGTGGGCCCTTTTGAAATTTTAGATATGGTCGGAGATTCAGTATCTAGGTTAGCGTTACCCTTTGCATACGCCAAAGTGCACAATGTCTTCCACGTCTCGTTGCTCCGGAAATACAAGCACAACTATGTCAATGTAATCCAAATTGAGGAGCCGAACCTCAAGGAGAATTTAACATACGAAGAGCAACCTACAGAGATATTGGAGTATCAAGAAGTTCAGAGGAGAAAGAAGAAGTGGCATTAGTCAAGGTAGCATGGAAGCACCATCATAGAAAAGAAACCACATGGAAAATAGAGTCAGAGATGCGCGAAAAATTCCCCAGATTATTTGATAAGCCCTTACCTTAATTTAAATTCGAGGACGAATTTTCTTTTAAGAGAGTAGTGATTTAACAACCGGCTGAAATACTTTAAAAAAGAAAAGAAAAGAAAAGAATTTAAAATTTGAATTCAAAAAATATGTAATGAATCGAGAATGCGGGGGAGTAACCTCCCCCGATTCTCCGCCGTCCCACGTCATGGGGAGAGAGGGGCGACGTTGGGCATTAGTGGGGGGGCATGAGGGGGAGCAGCTTGGACTCTTCACTCGGCCGCCTCCCTCCTTCGCTCTTCTCCTCCTCCGGCGACCGGCGAATGGGCGACGGACGCACAAGCGAACCAGGGCAAGGACGAACCGATGCTCCTCGACGCACGATAGCAATCTCGACGTGCTGGTGTGGACCAAGCGCACACTTCCGCCAGTTAGGAATGACTGGCAACTAAGCAGACCGATGACAGCACGTCCGACGATTGAAAATTGTTTGGAAAAGGTACCGTAGATGTACAAATCTCCTAGACAATAAAATGTCAATCATATATTGTGCATTATACTTCCATTGTGACCCTAAGACTACTAGCTACATTTTTCGTATTGTAATCGTCGACATCCGATGGCCGGAGGTTGGCCTAAAATGAGGAAGACGACCGGTGGCCCTGTCTGCCTCGCAGAATCGGTCGACCGATTTTGCAGGATCGGTCGACTGATCTTCGACACCTCGTGTCGAACTTATGGTCGACCGACTGATCCAATATGATCGATCGATCGATTCGGCGAGAACCGTCGAAACCATTCGCATAAGATCGATTGACCGATTCCAGCGAAATGGTCGATTGATCCCGCGCGACGGGCCGACTCGTAGCCACCGGCCGACTGATTCAGGGCGAACGGTCGGCTGGCCCAGCGTGATAAATAGTAGACTGAATTACGATCGATCGACCGGCCAACCAGGAGTGGTCAACCGATCGAACTATATTGGTCGACCGATCCTATAGGAACGGTCGATCGGTCCAATGACAGGAGGAATTTCATATCCTAACAAAAAAGATGAAAATGCCCTTGAATGGCTAGAACTTCTATGATTAGGTTCAATCCTCGACTGGCCCACCTAAGGCCATATCCAATATAGAAAAGCAAGTAACGAACCTTGTCATCCACAGAAATGTGATCTGACTTTACCCTTTTCTAAATGATGATTCCAAACTCCACATATGATAAAGAAGATAAATAAAGTAAAGATAAAATAACGGGATAGCTATGTGCCGCTCAGAGTATAGAGCAGAGATCAAGGTATGGTATAGAGAGGGGCAGATAGTTGTACTGAGGAGACAGTGCACCTACTGGTCTTAACGACCACTGCTCCTAGACCACAAGCCCTCTCCCACTTGTGTTCTGAATAAGGTGACGTGTTGACCTACTCTTCTCTCACGGGGGCAATATATGAATTATAAGATATAGTGTCAGAGGGACATGTAGCTCAGTTGAGGAGTCAGTGAACCTACGGGTCCGCAACGACCACTGTTCTTGGGATACATGTCATCTCCCACATGTATTCTGAAAAGGGTATGCATGGCATACACCTTACCTTTCATGGGCATCCTGGCTACACAGAGACATAGAGGCACCTCTATCTTCCCAATCTAATCAAGTCGAGCTCGCATAGGATAACGAACTTCAAGGACTTTATAGTAACGTAAAAGATGTAGCATTACACAGAATAAAGCAAAGCATGGTATTGATACAGTAATGAACAAAGCATAGACATGGATAAGTGTTGTCCATGGCCACTGTGATCAAGGTAAGGAGACCATTGATTAAAAGCAATGATTCTATTGATTTCCATTGTCACTATGATCTGATTCTCATTTTATCATCTATGTATTGATCACTAGCTGATCAATATAGTTTTCTATCCCATTTTAGATGCATTTCACCCATATCGAGCCCCTAAATTGCCCAACTTTTGGCCAATTATGTTTGGAATGCATGAATTGTAATAATTAGTTGATCTTCCTCATTCTATACTTAATTTCATGTGCATAGAGGTTCTGAATTGCCAAAATCCACAAATAATTTAATTTTATGCCAAGTTATCATTTTTAGGCCAAGTTATCACTCTCATATGCCAAGTTATCATTATTTTGAGTGAACTGATTTTCAATAATTTTCTGGCCCTAAATCCATTGCCATCATGTATAAATCATATTTGGATGATCATATCTCAACTTGTGAAAAATTATGAATCCATTTGAACAAGTTATCATTTTTCAATGTCAAGTTATCGTTAAAGGGCAAAACTATCATTTCGATATGCAAGGCTGTCAATTCTACACAAAGGCATTAATCAATCATTATATTATTGTCCTAACTCATTGCTGTTCAAATTTGATCACATTATGATAACCACAACAAAAGTTATGATAAGTTATCATTTTTAAGGGCATTAAGTTATCGTTTTGGCACCCAAGTTATCATTCCTATGAAATCTTATCCACATTTGATTTCTGACCTTATTCACTTGCCATATTAATCCCTTGGACGCCTCTAATGCCTTGAACTACTTGTATTTGGATAATTTTCATGATTAATGCAAAGTTATCATTTCTGGGTTCCAAAACTATTAATTTTCATATCGATTTTCATTCTTGCACAACACCAAACTCCTTTTGATTATTGAGCTGAGTCTACTTGCTGTCCTAATCCTTATTTGTTTATTTCTTATTAGAGGACTTTGATGTTTGCTGTTGTGGATTTTCTAGCAGGAAAAAGAAGTATGAATTGAGCCAAAAAGGTAGGGGAGACCACTCCTTTGCTGTCCAAAAGCTGTTGCAGTCAGCTGGAATGCAGGGACCATTGGACAGATGACTGAAATCAAGGAAATAAAACTTTTTGATGCTAATCAAAGGTGGACGTGACACATATATAAGTGGGAATTTCTGGAGGAAAAGGGGGAGGTCGGCCATTGCAGGATTGGAGAGAGGGCAGCAAGAGTTTGGAGCTAGATTGAGCTGGAAGGAGCTGAAGGAAAGGAGATTGCTACCAATAGCCCTCAACCCAGGATGAACTACATCTGTTCTTCACTCTATCTTGTATCTATGTTTGTAAACATGAAGAGCTAAATCTCATGCCTCCTAGGATAGGGTAGTAGTCTAATACATATTGTGGATGGATTAGGGATGAGTTCAAATTTCCTGCACTGAATCATTTAATTTCTGAAATATGAACTGTTATGAATTTGATCTTGTCATTGGAAGACCCTATTTGTATTTACAACTGAGAAGTTATCATTTGGTCTAATCCTTGTTCAGGAATGAATTAAGGACCAATGCCAGGTTTTGGATTTCAATTTAGTTGACAATCTGATTTTTGGTTTTGTGGAACTTTGAACCTTCTTATTTCTGATTTTCCTGAGCTGTTTGAATCTGATTGTCATTGGGGATTTAATCAATTGAACAACTAAGAAGTTATCATGTGTCCCAATCATATTCAGAAATGAATTTAGAACCAATGCCAAGTTTTCTGGATTCCATCTTAATTACAAATCTGATTTCCTGAATTTAATTTTTCCTGAATTCTGATTTCTGAATTGCCCAAATTTGTTTTCATCATTGTGGAGCCCTAATTGATTTATAACTGAGAGGTTACTTATGGTTCCCTTCTTGTTCAGAAATGAATCAAGAGACAATGGTGTTTCCAAGGGTTAACTCTTTGAATTGTTGCAATTCTTCAATTTTGATTTTCTGAAATATCAATTCTGATTTCCTGAAAATTGAGGAACCTGCCTTGCTAGTTGTTAAGCCTCTGAATCCATTAATCACTGAGAAGTGAATCTTATGGCTTCCTTGATGTTCAGAGATGAATCAAGGAGCAACTGCATGTGCTGAATTCCCTTATATGAATTAAGTGTTGATTTCTATCCAATTCATTAATGGAAATGTGGATTTCATTTGAATTTGCAGCTGAGAGGCTAATTTTAAATCCTCTTGTAGTTTAGAGATAAACCAAGGAGCATTTGCATTAATATTGGATTGATTTCATCCCTGGTTAGTTGATTGAAGCATTCACTTCATTTTCAAAGTGCAATTTAGAAGTTATCATTTCAAATTTGATTGAATTGCCAAAAAATCAGCAAGTGAGTTGGATTGAACTTAATGATAACTTGATTTTCAGTGGGGATCCTCTTCTAATTCAACTTGGCTAACAATTTTGTGACAATATATTGTTTAGTTCTGTCTAATTGAGCTGTGAAAATAGCCATATTGAAGGTTAAATTAGATTTGACTAAAAAGTGATAACTTGTCCAATTCCATCCATAATTAAATTAGATGAACCTAATTCCTAGAAGGACCTTCCTCATTGATAGATAAACCCTTTTAGCCTCTAGATTAGCATTTATAACTCAGTTTAGTTAGCTTTTCAGAAACCTCAAAATAGTTATCTTTTTGCTTTCCTGAAAAAAATCTATTTTCACTTCCAATTTAATTCTTATTTTTGCCACTTTAAATCAGATTAGTCTAAATTATTTTTAGGTAGTCTAGGACTTCAAATCATTATGGATACGACATTTAGAATTACTACAATTGACCTGTGCACTGCAGTAGAGAGTGAGTTAGGGAGTTGAAACAAAAATTTAAAAAAAATGACTTTTGATCCAAAAATCAGCAAGTTATCACTAACCCCCTAAATATCACTATCAAGTTTTTGGCGCCATTGCCGGGGATTTGAGATCAATTATACTAACTTAGATAGTTTAGATTAGCTTTTAGTCCATTTGTTAGGCCAATTTTTAGTTTTTGTAAGTTATCATTCCCAATTTGCCATTTTTGTCTAGTTTTCTTTCTTTTCTCAATTTGATACTTTTGAATTCATTTATGCAGGATTTGGACAATCAAGAGGATCATTATCAATCAGATCCTGAGCCTGAAAGAAGATTCTTAAGAAGAAGGAGATTGCAAAGGTTGGAGGCAAGAAGGAGGATATTTGAAGAAGAGGAGGAGGAGCAAGGCAATATGGTTGTTCCAAGGACTTTGAAGGATTGCTACTCACCTAGCAATGTCAGAAATCAACTTGGAGATGGAGGTCTAGCACCTGTGGCAAACTTTGAAGTGAATCCAACACTCATTACTATGATTAGGCAGTACCAATTTTTTGGATTAGGGACAGAAGATCCAGCCTCACATTTGGACAACTTTAAGGAGATATGCAACACAGTACACTTCAATAACACTCTTATGAACTCTGACTACATTAGGCTATTCCCTTTTTCACTTAGGGACAAGGCCAAAATCTGGTATAAGACTCTAAAACCTGAAGAAGTGGTCACTTGGAAATCAATTATGCAATTGTTTCTATTAGAATTCTTCCCTCCTTCCAAGACTGACAATTTCAGGGATCAAATAGTCAGGTTCTACCAATTGGACCAGGAAAATATTTATGATGCATGGAAGAGACTTCAAGGGCTGTTGAGGGCATGTCCACACCATGGTTTTGAGAAGTGGCAACTAGTTAATTACTTCCATGAGGGCTTGAATTATCCATCCAAGGTGGCACTTGACACAGCTATAGGAGGCATCTTTGCATCAAAGAACATTGATGAAGCCTATCAATTTATAGAGAATATTACAAAGAATCACCATTTTCTTACCCATGGCAAGACAAGGAGGCCACCTGTTGAGAATTCGGTAAACAACTTGTCATCCCAATTTGAAGAGGTACTGTACAAAACCTTGGAGAAGCTGAATCTCACCCCTAATGTCAGCAAGGCTACAACACCTAAATCCAGATGTGATGTGTGTGGTAATCAATGCCATGCCACAGAAAGTTGTAACCTTATAATGCAACAATATGAGCAAACCATTGATTCAGTCAATGTTGTGGGGAATTATGGAGCAAAACCCCCTTCTTAATTCTATACTCCAGAAAACATGAACTATCCTTACTTTTCCTACAAGGCCAATCATTATCAAGGGCCATCAATGCAGAATTCCAGTTGGCAGTCCAAGATTTTGCCAAGAAATCAGCCACATTAACTATTACATTCTCTTTCAGCCCAAGATTCTATATATGTAAATATGTTATAATAAATTAAATTTATTTGAAATTATTTTTTAAAATCTATTACATTCTCTTTCATTTTTAATTAACTCTATCTTTTCCCCCTTAACTTTGTTACTTTGTTAACATCTATATTTAAATTTTTTATTTTATTGATGTTAATTTACATATGACAATATAGAAACACCGTGACTTCTCCTTTCAAATTATAAATATTTTTAATTTCAAATATAAGCATAAATAACAATTGATATCTATATTTTTTAAAATAATATCATGTCTTAGAATTAAGTAAATACTATTTATTTTAGTATTTTTAACAATGTCTATTATTTGTTATTTTATTTATTTCATTTTCTATGTGACAATATAAAAATGTCATATTTGACATGCTATATGTATGTAAAGATATATAACATAAATAAATTAAATTATTATATATCATACTAAAATAACTGTTAAAATTATTTAAATATTTTAAACATTACATGTGACTTAATGAAATAGTGTCATAGGTCAATTTCTACCTTTCCATTTAATTATATATGCTATATTTATATGGAGAGATTGATGATGAAATGGCAAAGATGATAATTATATGTAAATTCTTTTATTACTTATATTTTTTATAATTTATAACAAATTATATTTTATTGTCTATTTTTTAAAAAATGTCCACCACAATGCATTCACTTCTTAATTAAGTATATTTTTATAATAATTTATTTTAAAATATATATTTAATTATTATAACTTTCTTCCAACAATCTATATAAACAATTATATTTTTTCATTCTTAAAAATTAATTAATGTTATTTTTTATCGTACACGATCTCTCTTTAAAAATCCAATTATCTAAATCATATTACATGGCTTCATGATAGGGTTACATCCAACTTTTAACTCTCTTTAAGTTGTGTGTATATATGCATGTTATGTATGTATTAAATATAAATAATGATTGAAGTTAAATATTTTATTTGATATAACTAAAAGTTTATATCTGGTGTTGACAACATTTATTTTAATAAGAAATATAAGTAATATTTTTTTAATATTACTATTTGAGTATAGGTGTCAAATTTTTAAGATGATCAGAAATAATCCGATCACTAAAACCATATTGTCACGACCGAACATGACCGGTTGGTCAGACCGATCGGACCATCAACTGGTCACTAAAATGGTTTTGAATCACCCCTAAAACCAGAGTGAAGAGTGAAGAGTGAAGAAACTATTTTAAACCGGTCAAGAACCGGTCAAAATCGGATAGAACCGGTCAAAATCGATCTGAGTGAACCGGTTAAGTTAACAATTTTATTTTAAATCAAAATTTGTATTGGTCCATTGCTTACTTCTAAGGCCCATTATATAGAGAATGTGTTGCTTTCACTTTCTTAATGTCTTCAATGTAGGACTATTCACTTGTACATATGTTTCTTTTGTTCTACTTATTTAATAACTAAATTTTGTCTTTATTTTTTTATATTACAGTGTAACTTTCTATTGTAATTTTTTTAATAATTCATTTTTTCTATTTATTTAATTTATGAATGTTAAACTATTTTATATACATTTTTTTAATTTTTCCCTTCATTTTATGGCATTTAAATTTATAAAACACTAATAATTTGGTCAATTTTATAAAAAATTTGGGAGACATTCTATTAGATTTTGTAACGATTTTTTTTTTCTATTGGATTTTATCACATGTAAATATTAACTAAATGCATAAACTAATTTATTTTTTAAAATTGATGTTGCTTGAAAAATTAGTGGATGAAAATGTTTAGTTCCTGCCAAATAAAATATTAATTGCATGCCTACTTGATCTTAATTTATAAACAATTAACAATGATAAAATTTAATGGTCATTAATAATCACTTTTAATGATCGGAATTTATTTTTTTGAGATGAACATTTTTCTCTTTCGCTACTAATGTGTTTAATAATGTCCATATTTTTTTCTTGCCACTATTGACTATTTTTAATGATCATTTTTTTGTCTCGACATTAATAGTTGATCGTTAAAGATTCATTTTCTCGTAGTGTTCTTATCTTGTCAAACAAGGCATTTGGTTTCAACTTCCTAATGGAACGAGGTATTTTCAGCATGTGGCTTATGAAATGTTGCCCACCTTCTGTTTTAGATGTGGCTTGATCGATCATCGCTTTGAATCCTATGATCATGCCGCTTCAGGGTGAGCTTGGACAACAGCTCATCGGAACATGGTGTTACTGTAGGATTTTCTAATGTTCTCATCTATGGTCGATGGATGCAGGCGCTTCTTACACAAAAGTGCCACTCACTGATGATGGCAAAGCCACACAATCGCTACCCACCCACACCCCACACCCCCAATCCGCCAGCCTGATTAGTTGGTTCGTTCTCCTAAACTGCTCTTTGATGCTAATCATTTTCTACCCTAAAGAATAACCCTCAACTTGACGATTCGAATACTCCGCCTCAATGAGCAAGTTTTTTTTGGCGAATATAATGGCCCAGATCGTTTTCATCAACTCACCCATCCTAATTTGATGGCACATGGCCCCAGCAACACCACTCGATTAGAGTCCATCCAACCTCCTATTAATCTACTTCTTTCTCCACGCACCGCCCCACAATCCAAAACTATGGCTTTCGCTCATTCAGGCAGACCATGGCCCTATACACACTCCATCTCCTCTAATCATCCCTCCACTGCATCTACCTCTAGATGTTGTACACCATACCCTGCACAAAGTTCTTCTGCAGGAACCCTCTACAACCACGTTGGACCTCCAGGTGGAGCATGCTGCCTTGGTGGAACCTATGATGCACGGGTACTCCAATTTCTTCCACGTACCCGTACCGAGTACATACTCGGTACTGATACTTCATGGGTATTTGTGAGTACTCGTACTCATACGTACATAATAATAAAATAATTTTTAAAAAATGAGTATTTCAATGGGTACTCGTACCTATGCTTTTCGGTACTCCATATCAAAATTTTATCAGATAAAATTCTAAAAAAGATAATAAATGATTGATGATCATGAAAGTACTAATACTAAAGAACATAATACTGATATATTTTGCTACGTTTTTATCAAATGTGAATAATAAAACCTATAGATGTTAAAGATGAGAAGTCATAAGGAGAAAGAAACTATTAATAGCTCCTCATTTAGACATAATCAGTAAAGTGAATAACTAATTACTTATTTTGAAAACTTAAACAATATGAAGATACTAAAAATCTTATAAAAATTTATTTTATATATTTAATATATCACCGTACTCGTACCTTAATTTTTTAGAATTTAACGTATCCCGTACCCGTACTCGTACCCGGTACCGGTATTGTACCCGTACCCTTGTAACATAGGGTGGAACACAACATCACAAACAAGTTCCATGACTGCTACCATTTCCCCCCTAGTTCAAAAGAAGGCCCAAAGAAAACACAAAGTCCCCATCCTAGCTCTAGATCCAAAAATGAAAAACAATGGTAAAGGAAAATAGACTTCCTATGTCTCAGACTCCAACATTTTATTTGATATTCGGGTTGTCAAGTTTCAAGCGGCAAATGTTGTGCTTGAGCAACTTGATCTTAACACATGAAAACCATCATTTGGAACTATCGTAGGGCCCTACGCAATAAGGTTGGGAACTATTTGGCAGATATGGTTGCAAAACATAAATCATGTATTCTTATCTTGCTTGAATCTCATACAGATGATCTACATTCTATGCTTGTTGTTGGAAGACTAAGACCGACTTGGCATGGTTCTTGATCTCCTAGGAACCACTACAAGAAATAAGTCAATTATAGACAACACATATGCGCTTCTAAAGCGGGGTTAAACCGTTCAGTGACACATTAGCATTGTAATCATTCTAGAGACAAGGCGACGCAAACATTCTAGAGCCAATCGCGTCGCAAGCATGCTCATAAAGGGCCACCGGAAAGCAGTACCGAAGAGAGAATAAAAAAAGTACCCTAAAGTCAAAGAAGTAGGAAAAGCTGAGGGCGAAGGCAACAAGGGAATAGTTGACACTATCAATGCCAATAGACGATGCTAAGAATGCACTATAGTGGCACTATTTGCCACATGGGGGGAACCACTTTTAGCATCACAAAAGTCGATGCCAAATTGCGCAATGTCATCGTGATGCCACAGTGGCACTATCTTGACACTATTCAGATGTGAAAGGCAATGTGAGATTGCCTACTCCCCTCATGACATGTAGTGCTATTGAGACGTTATATGGTTGCGCTATCGTGACGTTATTGTGGCCCATGTGACGATGTTGTGTTGATACTACTGTGACGCCAATGTTATATCCTTACGAAGCTAATGTGACGCTATTGTGACATTAGTTGACATACTCTAAGACAGTAATCTGTCGCTAATCTGATTCTAATGTGGACCTCCTACTCTCGATTCTTTCCTTCCCTCCCCATACAATTTATGATGCATATATATTATATGATTCTACACATTCATAACAAGATAAACTAAAATACAACGTTTCAAAGTAAACTAACAAGATCATCACAACATCAATTATAAAAAATAAGTAATCATTTAGAGTTACAATATTAATTATGTTCAGAGTTACAAAAAATTTTATCATTCTACATCATTATCGCCATCCACATCGTCCTAGACATTCGATGATGACATGATCCTTGATCTCGTGATGACTAGGTTTGAGGCTGGACGATGTTTTGAATAGTTTTCAAGAATGGAGTTGCTAAGGAAGCTGTTGAGAAAGTTGCTAAGCAATTAACCCCTTGTTACTATCTAGTGTCAGGTTAGGTGTTGCAAATGAACTCGGAGTAGATGAGCCACCAACGTATCCTCCAGTCTTCTTAGAAATATGAGCGATTGTTCCTAAGCCCCTTAGGTATCCCCTTATGGCATGCCAACCACCTCCTTCCAAACAACAACATCCCCTACAAAATTAAATAAGTTTTATAACCATATGAAGCATTAAAGTGTTACCTACATGTGGTTGAGTACTAGGATCATCATTATTCATTATACACATCCTAAACATTTAGACATTGCAATTTTGATAGATCATTCAGACTGATTTGAACAATCAAATTAATAATGAGACTTACCAAAACTCTATGGGCGGTGAGTGTTACCATCTCATTGATCTTTCTGATCTTATGTGTGTGTGAAAATTCATAGTAGCATCTTTTTTTTACTCCTGCAATAAAGTTTCAAATTTTGCAAAATAAGAAAGTATAAGATAAAAGTTTGATTATTCTTGTTGTATATACATTACCATGCGCCTAAGATGCTCCTCAAATCAGATCAATCTGCCTGTATGAATGTGAGCTTCGGTCTTCGAAAGTCTATTAACTTTTACTTTTTCATACCATCTTTGTCAATCTTCATCCATCCTAAATCAACATCAAATACTAAGATTTTGTAAAAGTATAAAATAATTTAAAAGAATTCAAATGTATACTTACCATTTACTTGACTCTCAAATTGGGCATCAATATGTCTCGGGTATCTCTGCATGTCTTGCTCAATACTGAGGTCGGTGGACATGATAGTCTTGTGAAATTTATACGATCGATTTCAAATATAACATACATCTTTCGAACGGATACATCCACCGATATTGAACTGGGCCTGTAACTTTTGTTTCATATGGAAGATGTACAATCAAGTGCTCCATAATATCAAAGAAAGAAGGTAAAAATATCTTCTTAGCATTGCACACTGTTATCACAATATAAGACTTTAAACGAGTATATATCTTCTTCACGGATGGTGGATATACAAAGCTCTTTAAAGAACATAAGTAGTTTTGTTAAAATTTCCAAATAGACTTTGGCAAAAGTTCTTTAGAGATATGTTTGATGCATATCTGTTTAAAAATTTTAATTGTTCGACCATTTGAAAATCACTTTTCGTTGATCATTGTCCAAGACATAAATAGTTTTTGACTTCCTGCATTTATTATTTTGAAGATGAATAATATATAGTTCAGATCTTCTACATATAATTTTCATGTCTTCACACACTTGGATGCTATATTTTTCTCTTCCTTTGACATCTATAATAGTTTAAAGATGTTGTCAAATGCATTCTTCTCCACATGCATGACGTCCAAAGCCAAACTAAGTTTGAAGACCAATAAGGAAACTCCCAAAAAATATTTCTCTTCTCCAAATATGTTCAGTCCCAAACCCAATTTGCTTGTGAGAACCGACCTTCAATCCGAACGAGACTTCATTAAGTTCGTTTACTTTAGAACTTTTTGTCTCGTCAAACGAATTGAAGGATATGTGTATTCAGTTGTATTCTTTTTAAATGAATTTTGATCACGACACATTTAACTTTTCATAGGCAAAAACATTTGATAGCAATCAAACCACCATACTTTCCTACTATTTTTCAAATAAAATGATTTTGTGTCATTTTTTCTTAAGGGACAAGCAAGTTTACCTTTCGTACTCCAACCATTCCATATGCTAAACAATGGAGACATGGGTCAAATTTAAGTTCCAAGTGGAAAGGTCCGAGTTAAATTCCAGGAAGAAAAGAAGGTAAAGATTGTATCAACTCTACAAAGCTGTGTCATTTTGTTGTATCATTTAAGACCAGACCAACCTCAAAAAGAAGAACACCATCATAAACCAGGAGAAGATGAGAACGGCAAAAGAAAATCACCTATCAATCTCAAAGGAGGGTAATGCTCTAGAGCTTCCAATATCTTTATTTCCAATTCTACTTGCGATTGCTCCTAAAACAATACATAAAAAGTAAAATGAAATAAAAGGTTATGGTAATAGGGAATAAATGTAAATGTAAAATAAAAACATATGGAAGGAAATGGCGTTAGTTCATCATATGATTAAAGAGGAGAACACATGAAAAAATATGCTTAAGGATCAAGACGGTGGATCGAGATGGTGGGCTGAAGAAGGAGGAGGATGGCGGTGAAGACTTATTGTAAACACGGTGAAGAGGATAGAGCATGGTGAAGAAGGATGATGAAGGATCAAGAAGGTGAAGACTTACTGTAAAATATAGGGAGTGCGGCAGCGGCAACAAAGTGTCGGGAAAAGAGGATGGCAGTGACAGTAACGAGGAATGGAGGACGGAGACTTGAAAAGATGGAGGATAGCAATGTTCAGGGTCGACAGATAGAAAACAACAATGCCGAGGTCGATAGTTCTCCAATGGAAGCTTCCACGCGTGGGTGATGGGCGGCGGGTGACAACAGAGCAGTGTTAGCAACAACAGTAGTGGAGTGGTGTTGGCAACGGCGGAGTGCGGTGATGACGAAGGTAGAGCGGCGATGACAATGACAGAGAGGCAATAGGACGACAATAAAATGTTAAAACAAAAAGGGGGAATACAGTTTTAGGTAAAACTTCTAGTGTCTCCATGTTATGCAACGCTAATGTGAAACCAAATAAAAAGCTTAATTACTCTGGATGGTGTTCCTGCCAACACTAATAAATATATTCTTGACACATTTGCTGCTTTTTATCAAGACATTTGGAAACCCTCTAATCCATAGTCTACCCCCCTACACCTTGATACCTTTTTTTTTGTAAATGCCTCCTGGTAAAGTTGCTCTGCTTGATAGATACACTCTTGAATTTTATAAGTAATATTGGGATATTGTTGGCACTAATATCTCAGTTGCCATTCAGAAATTCTTTCAAACCATCCAATTCGCCAATTATTGCGGCAAAACTATTTTGATATGTATTCCTAATAAAACAACTCCAAAATTGTGACTGACTTTGGACCTATAGCTCTGTGCAATGTAAAGCCTACCTTACAAGGTTATCACAAAGATCATTGCCAACCGTCTAAAGCCTACCTTACCACACCTTATAGACAAGGTTCAATATGCCTTTGTTGTCGGGAGATCCATAAAGGACAATGTCTTTCTTACCCAATAGGTTGTCCACTCCCTAATTTTGAGGAGAAAGAAACACTTATTGATTAAGGCAAACATGGATAAGGCATTTGATAGAGTTTCTTGAAATGCTATCACCACTATCTTGGAAAGGCTGAATTACCCACCCACATTTATTTCATGGATATCTAATTGCATACAATCCCCCTCTTTACATGTCAGGTCAATAAAAATCGGTCACATTTCCTCCATAGCCGCAAAGGTATTTGGCAGGGAGATCATCTTTCCCCCTATTTATTTACTCTAGTTACTTGAGATCTTTCTTGTCTCATGATTTAGGCTACTAATGATGCTAAATTTAGTCCTTTTATTATTGGACCTATTACGATTAGCCACATTCTCTTTGCAGATGATCTACTCAATAAAGATAAATTTGAGATTTACTTTTCACCAAAATTAAAAACCAATAGGAAATATGTAATCATAAGAGTTGTAGAGTTCAGACAAGATAGTTTTCCTTTCATTTATCTTGGCATTCCAATTTCATATATGCCAAAGGCTCACCAATAGGCTTTACTTGACAAAGTTACAGGTTGGAAAGGCAAGCTGTTGAACCAGGCTAGCAAGACTGTGCTCATAAAATTTGTGTTCAACTCTACTCCTACTTATATTATGGATAATGTATACATCTGGTAGACTTTTAGACTCTCTTGAAAAAATATCTAGACTTTTAGAATTTTTTTTGTGGACTAACTCCTACTCAATTGGGATGCTTCCATATGCCAATGCTTGTGGGGGTTTGGCATTCGTGTGTAGGATCAAAAGCACCAAGAGAGGGGGGGGGGTAAATTTGTGTATAAATTTTTTTCACAAAATCACTTTCGGAAAAATCAATAAAAATTATCACAATCAAATAAAGATAAGGTGTAGGTGAAAAATAAAGAACAAACACAAGGAGACACAATATATTGACGAGGTTTGGCATCAACTCTTTGGCTACGTCCCCGCTCTGACTTCTCGACATCGAGACCACCGAAGATTCACTATCTTATCTTTTCTTGTAGAAAGAGAACAATCCTCTTTACACCACATGTCTTCTTCTCCGCTCAAGAGGCAAGGCACACGTTCTTTACAATGAGCTCTCAATTTCACTAGATCAAAAAGAAAATATTTCCCTCTAACTTTTTTCTTTTACAAAGTTTTTCTCACATTCAAGACTAAGAAAAGGGAAGAAATTGCAACTTTGGGGTCAAGAAATTGAAAGAAGCTATAGGATGTTCTTTCTTGCTTGGATGATTTTTCTTCAAGATTTAGCACTCATTTTATAGGCTCCTACAGGTGAAAATTCGTTCAAAAAGTTTTCCAAAATTTTCTCCTCAAAATAATAGTCATTACTGTTCATTTGACTGTGTGGTCAGTCGATCGCTGTGATGGGCCGGTCGATCGGTCAATATGCGTTGTTGCTTGTCTCCGATTTTGGGCGATGTTCGGTCGACCGATCCTTCGACTAGTACATCGACCGGTAATGCCCTAACATCGATCGGTACATCTCGTCGTCGATCGGTATAGTCTCATCATTTCTAAGTTCATTGCTGTACTGACAGATCAATCGGTGCAATGACCGAATTGTCGACCGAAATTTTCTCATCTTTTCTTTTGCTGAATATCAATCGACCGGTTTTTCTTGGCCGATCGACCGGTGGGTCGATTGGGTCGTGTGCTGAAAAAAAAATTTGCGACTTTAATTTGGCGATTTCTTCTGCGAATGAGGTCAGATCAATCGTACACTTGTATTATCATCACTTGAGCATAGATTAGTAACTTTTATGTCCAGTTTAATTTGTTATCATCAAAACACAAGATTCAACAATCTCCCCCTTTTTTATGATGATAAATTAATTGGACGATAAAGAGAAAGAGAAAGAAAGAAAATGAAATGTAAGTTTAGATAGTAAGTAGTCAGCAAGCTCCCCCTACATTCATGCATATTTCACATTTTCTCCCCTAAATTGGTGGCCTTTATATTCTCATAATAATTTGGGACAATATGAACATATGACGCAAAATAGATATGAAATCGAATAAGGCACTTCATCATGAAGAAAAAGTCATCACATTATATTCATAGTTAATAATACATCATGTGTTCATGCACTAACTGTAGTCACTACAAAATGATGCACGACACTAGTACAAATGTAAACGCATAACATCATCTAAAGAAACACATAACATCATAATACCGTCCTAAACTTATCCCCCTTTTGGCATCATCAAAGAGGGAGACAACTCAACTACTCCTCGTCGGGACTATCATCCTCATGAGTTACGGGCGGAATAAATCCCTACGATTCATAGTAGGCCTACAGTGAGCCAACAAGATATCGGGAGTCATGCTCCATCCGTCAAACATGATGATCCATCTAGGTCACACGACGGTCTATATCATCCACCTACTGTGAAATGGTCGTGAAATCATAGGTATAGGAAGCTGAGGCTGCCGAGGGCGGAGGAACACTAGTGCCAGCCTCCGGTGCATCTTATGTGTCCATCAGTGATGGATCTCCATCTATGGCATCATCTCCATCATCAGAATCTATCAATGCCGGCTCGCCAATCCTTAGATGTTTTTTGTGCAAGGTCACTGAATCGATGACATCAGTGGGGCGAGGTCGAATGTACTCCTCGTCCACAGGAATATCGACATCAAAATAAAAATTATAGTGATTCAGGCTCCAAAATGGAGGGGGTGTTGACCACGAATACCAGCGGAAATCTTTTGAAAGGTGGAGTCCATGTGATAGAAAATGAAATGACCAAAATGGAGAAAGAAGGCATCTCGGATATAGAGACAATGAAGAAAGAACATTCAAAGTGGGTAACCTCTGTATAGTGGCCGACTCAAGGGGTGTTCATACGACTCAGAATGTGATGAGCCATTTTCATGGATGGATGAAGATGCCTATAGGACGATTCAACGGTGTAGTGGATATCTTGTCCACCAAACACTGTATTAATATCATCTGTCATCGGTAGGTAATCGGATGACCAACCATGAGTGACAAATGAGTAGAGACCGGGCAAAGGGAACGGGACACCAAATATATGACATAGTTGGTTATGGTCAAAGCGAATGGGTATGCCAAGGACATAGGTGATGATGGTCTCTCGAGTGATCGTCATGTTCGCATAGAATGATGAACAAGACGGGGATACACAATCTATGAGAGAGAGAAGTGGCAGCCAACCGATATTTTCGATCATTCCTGAACATCTGGAATGTTCAAGTGTCTCAATCAACGGTGTAAGCACGCCGAACATCGCGAAAGACATACAAGGCATCAAAAGAAGTGGAGATGGCCCTGGTGACAAAGAGATTACTATCAAAATTAGGAGGGTCAATGGAAGGTGGCTGACGAGCACGTCCACGGGATCATCCTCGTCCACGGCCTCGTCCGTGTTGGACAGGCGTGGGTTTGGGTTCAAGTTCCGGGTCAGGTTCAGGCTCATTTCGGATGACATGAATGCTATCACCTGAGCCATAAAAATGACGACGACGCTGAAAGAATAGACGAACAGATAGAATCCCTTCAATGTTCAGCTATGGATTCAACAATGATGGTCGAAGAATGAAATGATGGCTGGAGGGGATTCTAGTCACTAGCGGAATGTTCCGATGGTCAGAAGGGACGACGGAAGAGAAACGACGACGGTGATAGAGACGGGGCGGTCGAGAGGTAGACAGAGATGGCGACTAAAAAGGAAAGTTGTGATGAAGGCAGCCGGACGAAGAGAGGAGAGGAGAGCAGAGGGGCAGCCGAAGAGCGGAGGGATGACTGATCGATGGATGTCTGTGGTCGGTCAGAAGGTTGATGATTAGACAGTGAAGAGGCGACTGACTCAGCGATGGAGATAAAAGAGAGAGAAGGCAACCAGCAGAGGTAGTGGTCGAGGCGGCTAGCGAAAAGAGAAAAAGGGTAGTGACGATCGTCGAAGGAAGTACAGAGGCGGCCGGATGGGGGAAGATGACGGCAACGACAAAAGAAGGACAAGAACAGAGGAGGGTGGCCGGCGGAGAGATGACGGTGCGACGAAGGAAGAAAAGAGAAGAGGGTGGCCGTTGTTCGAGAGTTGAGAGAGGGAGAGAGATAAGTCGACGGTGACGATGATGGACGAATGGTCGACGGTGTTGCGGACAGATGTGAGGAAGGACGATGGCGATAGTGATGGTCGGGCGATCAGCAGACGAGGTGAACAGGTGGTCGATGGCTAGGGCAACGGTCGAGGTTTGATTAAGAGGGGAGCCATCGATTCGCCCAGTCAAACTTATATGTGCTCGATTTTCACATATACCGATCGACCGCTCATGCCCAATGGTCGATCGGACAGTTGTTCTCCAAATAAATAATTCATCGGTCGATGGTGTCAATCAGTCTTCATCACACAGCGATCGACCGATCTTTCCCTATTTACCTATTTTTCAGTCTTTTTCAAAATTTTAATCATTAAAATCATGTTCCAGAGATATATATCATATAAATGTAAGTGTTGTGCAACACTTTTAAATGTTCAATTCATGTCAAAAGTGATATTGCATAACCAAGTCACTTTTACTTAGAATTGATATGCAATCAAGATTTAATTATTCCTAATTCCCTTATAAGCATGCAAAATCGTTCTTCACTCAAGGATTTTGTAAATATGTCAACGAGTTGGACTTTAGTGGACACATATTCAATGGCAATGTCCTTAAAGGTCACATGTTCTCTAATAAAATGATATCGCAAGTCAATATATTTAGTACTAGAGTGTTGAATTGGATTTTTGGTCATTTCTATAGCACTTGTGTTATCGCACTTCATGGCTGTGTTTGGATTCAGGAACCAAAGTTCTTCAAAGTTCTCAAAAACTTCTGATGTGAAATGAAAGTTCACATATGGTGTTTGGATAAAATTCTAGCGCAACTAGAACTTGGATTGGCTGAACAGTGGACGTCCATGGCGGGCGAAGGGAACGGACATGGTTGCGACTGCGGCTGTCCTTGCGCCTGTCCAGCTCGACGGCCCGGCTGGTGCTGCAATGCTTATTCATCTACATAGAGGAGAAAAAGGGCAGAGAGAGTGATGGAGACAACAAATCCGAGTGGAGGAGCGAAGCAGAAAAATGGGGGGCGACGACGACAGCGGCAGGGGAGACGATGGATGGTGGCGACGACAGCAACGAAAATGATTGGAGTGCGGTGACGACAGCGGCGGAGACGCTCGAGGGCGACAATGGTAGCAGCAGAGACGATAGGGGGGTGGCGACGGTGGCAACGGAGACGATGGGGGCGGTGACGGCAGCAGCAGACGGTTGGGTGCGGCGGCAGCAACAACGAAGACGATGGTAGCGGCAGCAATGGAGACGACAAAGGGGGCGGCAACAGCGGAGACGACGATGGCGGCAGCAGCGGAGACGACGGTGGCGGCAGCAGCGGAGATGACGAAGGGGGCGGCAACAGCGGAGACGATGGGGGCGACGACGGCAGCAGCGGAGACGGTTGGGGTGCGACAGCAACAACATCGGAGACGATGAGAACGATGACGGTGAGAAAATAGGAAGAGAATAGAGGGACAGAAGAGAGAGAAAAAAAGGGGAAAGTTTATGTCATTTGTAAAGTTCTCACGATTAGTGAGAACATTTGTTCAAGAACTTTTGCAAAAAAAGTTCATGGTGGTGTCACGTGACGGAAAGTTCGAAAATTCCCGTCATGAAGAGTGTTTGGCAGAACTTTGCCTAGTTCTGGGCAAAGTTCTATTGCCAAAAACACCCCATGGGTACGTTGGAACAATTCACACCATTATCAAGCAATTGTTGTTTTACTCATAATATTTGTGCACAACAACTACTAGCGACTATATATTCGACCTCCGCGGTAGAAAGTGCGATGGAGTTTTGTTTCTTACTAGCCCATAGATGAAAGAGCTACTAAGAAAGCAACACATATCACTAGTGTTTTTTCTATTAACTTTACACCCCGGTAAAATCCGCATCAGTGTAGGCATGCAATTCAAATGATGAATTTCTATCATATCAAATGCCTAATTCACATGTATATTTTAAATAGCTCATTATTTTTTTTACAGCGATTAAATGTGATTCTTTGGGAGCGGATTGAATCTAGCACATATTAAACATTATATCTGGCCTAGATGTCGTTAAATAGAGCAAGTTATCAATCATACCTTTGTAGCATTTTTTATCAATGGACTTGCATTTTTCATCTTTATCCAATTTTGTAGTAGTGCTCATGGGGGTTGTGCTCGGCTTGCATTCGTTCATCCCGAATCTTTTAAACAACTCCCTTGTATATTTTTTTATTAAGAAAAATGTCTTCCTTGTATTATTTCATTTGTAGGCCTAAAAAGAAGTTGAGCTCTCCTACAAGTTTCATCTTAAATTCTTGTTGTATAAGAGTTTCAAACTCTTTGCATAGGCATTCATTAGTAGCACCATAAATAATATCATCAACATAAATGTGAACTATTAAAATATCATTTTTTAAATATTTTAAAAAAAATTTAGTGTCAACTTTCCCTTTTTGAAAATGATTTTCAATTAAAAATGAACTCAAACTTTCAAACCAAGCTCAAGGAGCTTGTTTCAATTCATAAAGAACTTTTGAAAGTTTGAAAATATGATTAGGGAAATCTGAATTTTCAAAACTTTGAGGTTGTTCAATATAAACTTCTTCATTTATAAAATCATTTAAAAAGCTTATTTTACATCCATTTGAAAAAGTTTAAAACATTTATAGCATGCAAAGACAAAAGCATTCGAATTGCCTCAAGTCTAAAAATAGTCCCTTCAATTTGTGAGTAACCCTTGATCACTAATCTAGCAATGTTCCTCACAATGACATTATTTTCATCTAACTTGTTTCTAAACATCCGTTTGGTTCCAATGATGGGATGGTTCTTGAATCTTTCCACAAGTTACCAAACTTGATTTCTTTCAAAATTATTTAATTTCTCGTGCATTGCATTTATCCAATTTGAATCTTCAAGTGTTTCATCTATATTGCTGGGCTCAAAATTTGCAAGGAAAATCGAAAAAGCACATAAATTTTTTAAAGAGTTTGTAGTTTTTATACTTTCGTTTATATTACTTATAACTTGATTAAGTGGGTGTGATGAGGCATGTCTTCAATTTATTGGGATAATTTGATTCTCCTCTCTTTGCGGTTTTCCATTTCTTCCAACTTTGGAGTGTAAACTTTTACTTCCTCTATGTCTACAATATTGTCTTTGCACTTAAACTATTTCATCATTATCATCATGTACTTACTTGCTCAAAAAATCATTAGTTTCATTAAATTTAACATTAATAGACTCTTCAACAACTAATGTTCTTTTGTTATATAATTTATAAGTTTTACTTGTACTACAGTAACCGAGAAAAATGTCATCATCACATTTATTATCAAATTTGCCTGGTTATCTTTGACATTCAAAATATAGTATTTACAACTAAAAACCTCGAAATAAGAGATATTTGGTTTCTTACCAAATAGTACTTCAAAACATGTTTTCTTCTTAAAAGGTCTAAGTAGAATCCTATTGAGAACATAGCATGATGTACAGCTTCCGCCCAAAAATATTTTGATAATTTGCTTTCATTTAAAATTGTTCTATCCATTTCTTGTATAGTCCGATTTTTTTCTTTCTACTACTCCATTTTATTAAGGTGTTGTAGGAGTGAAAAATTATGGCATTTTCTTCACAAAATAATTCGAATTTATGATTTTCAAATTCCCATCCATGGTCACTTTTAATTTTTGAAATCTTTTGTTCAAATTCGTTTTGAATTCTTTTTGCAAATTTGGAAAACATGTTTAGCATTTCATCTTCATTAGCGAGAAAAAATAGTCCAAGTGAAACGGGAAAAATCATTAACAATCACAAATACATATCTTTTTCCTCTTAAGTTTGTCACACCAATAGGTTCAAACAAGTGAAGATGTAAAAGTTTCAAAGCCCTATGTGTACTAATAACTCTTTTTAATTTAAAAGAACTTTTGGTTTATTTACCTTTTAGACATGAATCACAAACATTGTTTTTCTCAAATTTGATCTCAAGCCTCTAACCAATTCATGAGTTGAAAATTTATTTAGTAATTTATAGTTTGCATGTCCTAATCTTCTATGTCACAAGTTTATGTCATCATGCATAGCACTAAGACATTTTTCATTTTTCAAATTATCAAAATTAATTTTGTATACATTATTGTATTTAAAACCCATGTGTAAAATTTTATTGTTTTCATCTAAGTATCAAACATTTGTCCTTTTCAAATTTGACTAAATAGTTTTTGTCACATAATTGACTTATACTAATTAAGTTATGTTTTAAATTTTCAACTAGCCAAATATTTTTCAAATACACTTTATCATTCTTAGCGATATTACCCATACCAATTTTCCTTCCTTTGCTATTGTCTCCAAAGGTGATTTTTCCTCCATTTTTCTTTTTCAAATTAATGAAATTTGATGTATCGCCGGTCGTATGTCTTGAACATTCACTATTCAAATACCATTTGCATTCATTGTACTTAGAAGCTTCATACAAGAAAGAAATTAAGAGTATCATCTTTTTTATACCCAAACTTGCTTGGGTCCATCTTGGTTAGTAATGATCCTTTTCGGAACCCAAATTTTCTTCATCCTTTTACTTATTCCTTTTCTAATTCTGCAATTATAAGAATAATGCTCGTCTTATCCACACTGAAAACAAATAATATGTGATCTTGTGTAATCATGTGATGCTTTAATAAATAAAATTCTTTTGTCATTTTTCTTTTCAAAAGATTTGAATTTTGTTTGAAGATATTGTAGATCCACTAAACATGGCACCTAACATTTTACTTTCATTTAAAAATTTTTCAAGTTCAACTTTCAAGTTATTAATTTCTTTGTTCAAGCATACACTTTATACATTTTGCTTTTCACATAATGATTTTAGTGTACTAATTTTTATTTTTAATTCTTCAATTGAGAATTCCAAGCTAGAGTTTTCTTCATTCAATACATCACACCTTTCACATGCTTTAACATTCTTATTTTTCTTTTGTAAATTTTCATGCTCTATTTTTATATCATCATATTTTTTTAGACATCCATATTTAATAATAAGAATTCTAAACTCCTTATGCACATTAAAGGATTCACTATCACTAGAGTCAAATGAGTTAGATGATACCTCATGACTATTAGCCATTAGATATATGTAGGCTTCTTCGTCATCACTTGAGGAGGTGTTGGAGTCATTCTCTTCATCTTCGCTTTTATCCCAAGTGGTTTTAAGAGTCTTTTTCTTTCTTCTTGAGCTTTCTCCATCTTTCTTCTTTTTGATCAAATTTGGACATTCATTTTTGTAGTGTCCAATCTTTTTGTATTCAAAGTAAATTATTTGACTCTTACTTAATGATGATCTTCTCTTGGTAAGCCTTTCTTCTTCTTTTGTTTAGCAAACTTGAGATATTTGTTAAGCTTCTTTTCATCAAAATTCTCATCATTTTCACTTGTATCTTTCTCATCTTTATTTGCCTTCAATATCAGTGTTTTCCTTTTTAAAGTATTTGCTTCTTCATCCTCTTTGATCCCGATCTCATAGGTTAGGAGTGAACCTATAAGATCATCAAAGTCTAACTTGTTCAAGTTCTTTTCTTCAATCATCGTCCTCTTTGTATGTTATTTGGAGGAGAGAGACTTGAGAAACTTTTTCACTTTTTAAGGGTTAAGTCATTATAATATCATTAAAGCGAACGACCATCTCATTTATATTATCATTTATAATAGACTCACCCAAAGAGGCTAAATCATTTATAATATCATTAAAGCGAACGACCATCTCATTTATGGATTCATTTTTAAGCATTTTGAAGCATATTGATGATTTAAGATATTTAATATAGACTCCTTAACTTTAACCGTTCCTTCATGAGTAATAATAATTTTTTTTTTCCAAATATCATTAGCACTTTGACAACTAGAAATCCGATTAAACTCTATTGGATCCAAAGCACAGTAAAAAATATTTTTAGCTTTCCAATCTAATTTTACCAAAAGTTTTTTTCCTTCGGTATATTCTAAAAAAGTTTTTTCACGTAAATCAAAACTATTTTGAATAATATCCCACATATCAATAACAATAGAACAAACATAGGTTTGCATCCTAATTTTCCAATATGCAAAATTTGATGCATTAAGCAGTGGATGACAATTAATAGATTGACCTTCGGTAAAATTGAAATCACTTAATGACATAGCTCTAAAGATGTTTTAAATGTTAAAAAAAAGAGCAACCCGCTCTGATACCAATTGTAGGATCAAAAGCACCAAGATGGGGGTGAATTGGTGTATAAAATCTTTTTGCAAAATCACTTTCGGAGAAATCAATAAAAATGATCACAATCAAATAAAGATAAGGCATAAGTGAAAAGTAAAGAACAAACGCAAGGAGATACAATATGTTGATGATGTTAGGCCTCAACTCTTTGGCCTATGTCCTTGCTCCGATTTCTCGACCTCGAGACCGCTAGAGATCCACTATCTTTCTCTTTTCTTGTAGAGAGAGAACAACCCTCTTTACACCACATGCCTTATTCTCTGCTCAAGAGGTAAGGCACACCATCTTTATAACGAGCTCTCAATCTCACTAGATCAGAAAGAAAATGTTTCTCTTTAATTATTTTCTTTTACAAAATTTTTTTCACACTCAAGACTAAGAAAAGAAAAGTGAAGAAATTGCAACTTTGGGCTCAAGAACTTGAAAGGAGCTCTAGGATGTTAAAAAAATCTTCCAAATTTTCTCCTCAAAATAATAGCCATTATTGTTCATTTGACTGTGTGGTCGTTCGACCGCTATGGGCCGATCGACCGATCAATATGCATTGTTGCTTGTCTGCGATTTTGGGCGTTGTCCGGTCAACCGGTCCTTCGACCGATACATCGATCGGTAATGCCCCGACGTTCACCGGCACATCTCGTCGTCAATCGGTACATCGATCGGTATAGTCTCGACATTGACTGGTATAATCTCTTCATTTCTGAGTTCATTATTGATGGGAAAATCCGAGAACAAGGAGAGAAGATCGCAAAGAGATTGCAGAAAAAATAGAGGAGACACACGAATTTACCCAGGTTCACCCTTGAGATGAGGGCTACGTCATGCAAAGAGGTTCCACTATATCGTTTAGGTTTACAGCCGCCACACAAAATTACATCAGAAATTATGCTATTAATAGCCTCTCCAAACCGGGTTTAAAACCCAAATAAACAGAAAAAAAACCTAATCCGAACCACACGGGCTGGCTAAACAAAAGTCCAAAACCCGTCTAGGTTGCAGGGCGGGGCCCCCCGAACCCCCCCTTTCGTTCGTACTCAGATTTCCCTAAGCTCACGTGGGCGAACCCGGTGTGAGAAACAAGTGGCCCTGAAGTATTCACCAACTCTAACAATTATTGTACTGATCGATTGACCGACGCAACGACCAAATCATCGACCGACATTGTCTCATCTTTTCTTTCGCTAAATACAATCGACCGGTTTCCTTGGCCGATCGACCGGTGATGTGCTGAAAAAAATTGTGACTTTAATTTGGCAATTTCTTCTGCAAATAAGTTCATATCAATTCTACACCCGCATTATCATCACTTGAGCATAGATTAGTAACTTTTATGTCTAATTTAATTTATTACCATCAAAACATAGGATTCGACATCGTGAACTCCACCTCTTGTCTAAGAAGGATTTCAATGTGCTACATGGAAAACATGGTCCCTGGGTTCAACTTACTATTACCAAATATGGCTTCGTTAACCATTGGGTGCATCCGTTTACAGATCGGAGTCTTGGAATTGGAAGCTAATCCATGCTGCTTCACATGATATTCGTGGGGGGTGTGCACAAGCACGTCAACTCGGGGGCTCAAACAAATGTTATCATTGACCCTAAATATTCTACACCTCCTCTATCTCAAGCCTACTTTTATCAATATTAATGTCTGCCTGTGCTCCATGAATGTCGTTGATTTTATCTCTAATCATCTTTGGCACATGCCTCTTTTGATGAGTGTTTTGTCTTCCACCTTGCTCATTTGATTAGCTCTATTTTCTGCCTTCTTTCGCCAATGATGATAAGTGATTTTGGTTTTATGGCACGCATGATAATGCTACAGCTAAATCAATTTATTCATTTCTTTAGTGCCAACTTTGTCCTTGGTCGATCTCTGGATGCCCCATCTTCTGAAAACTTATTTGGGATATTAATGCGCGTACAAAGATTAATTTCTTTCTTTGGAAATTAGGGCATAGACAGTTTCCAACATTAACCCCCAATGTTTTAATTGAAACCAACAATCGCCTATGTTTTGAATGCTATGCAATTTGTGAACTATGGCTTCTTTTCCAAACATATCTCGGCTAACCTTTACCTTTATGAGCACGTGGCCTCTAGGGGACCGGGTTGAAAAAGGTGAATCTTTGGCCTCGTCTATCTCCCTTTGATCCTTGTATGACTTCTATCTTTGGAGTATTTGACACTTGCACAACTACATCCATTTTAGCTCATGTAGGACAACCATTTCGATCATTTGGACTAGAGGTTTGGCATTGTACAAGGAATATGAAAGACACCACTTACTTCCCCAAAGACCTCTAGGTCAAAATTAATTTAGACGGCTCTTTTGACACTCATTCTAGGTCGGGGTACATAATTCGTTCTTTTAATGGATGCTTATTTTTTTAAGTGCACTCTCATTCAAGCCTACTAGGTAGTCCACTCTCATGCCTTGGTGCATTAAAAGGAATTCAAAAGATTAAAAGCTTGGGTCTAGCATATGCTCGAATCAGATTCTTTCAATTTGGTTCAAATTATCTACAATCAATTCAAAACACCATGACGTGATTTCATCTTTTTTTTTCAAGTGTATTCATTATTATAGATAAGCGAATTTTGTTATGAACTTTTTGTTAAGTTTGGTCAAAATTTACATTTTGACATTTTTTTGAAAGGAAAATCGTGAAGTTCCTCCATTTTTTTTGTACGGTAACATATCTTGTCTTTATCATACATAAGCAATTTATTTAAAAAAAAAGGTGAAAATGACAAAATAGTCTGGTAAATAATTTTAGGACCGAGGACAAAAATGGAGCAAAGTCGTGGGCGCGCACGGAGGACCCAATCAATGTTGTCAGACCCAGTCCGGCCCGGCGGGTCGGTTGAAACTCGGGAAAGGGTTTGACCCGCTTTGACCCAGTCAAAATTCGGGTTCAACCGGTCGACCCAATGAATTTAAACGATCCGGCCGAGTCAATTAATGGTTAAAATAAAAAAAAATTGAATCATAAAAAAATATTAAAATATTTATACATATTATATTTGTTTGAGAGGGTATTATATATATATATATATATATATATATATATATATATATATATATATATCTTGAAATTTATATTTTAATATCCTCTTGTCACATATATAAATTTTTTCACTATTTTTTATTTATAACTACATCACAAGAATTTTTTATTTATGTTAATGAATTAATTTATGTTACTTTATTATATTATTTAATTTGAATTATTTAATTTTACTTTATTATACTATATTTTATATTTTTGTTAAATAAAATATTATATGTTAACAAGATTATAACAAACTTTTTAACTTATTTTAATTTTTATTAATTTATATTATCGAATTCGATCATTCGATTCGACCCAATCCAATCTGACTCATTTATTAATCCGAGTCTGGGCTTATAATATAGGACTCAATGTGAGCATGGTTAAGAAATGATAATAATGTTCTTGACAAAAATGTTGTTGTTGTTGAGACCAATACTACGTACTCCAACTGTGATGTCAGGAATAGTTCAGAAGGTACACAGTAACAGAAAGCCCATGTGATCTTTACTTGCACTTGCACTCCCCTTCCTTGAGGTCAGACTCGTTCATGGCTGGTCATTCATTAATGCTAGGATTATCCTCCTATTATTAAGTGTAATTTTATCAACTTTTTTAGGTAATTTAAGAATGTGAGTATTAAAGGATTTTTAAGCTAAAATTTTAGGAAGATATAACATTTTTGTTCATTAAAAAATGCCAATGCAATAAAAGGAAGATGCGAACGCAATGAATGGGAAGTGACCGAACATCTGTACTTGTTGTCTTGCTTCTACTTTTTTTTAAAAAAAAAGTAAACTCATTGATGTTAAGCTATGAGAATTCATTGCTTCTACTGTCAACTGTGGAATGAGAAAGATGAATTCATTGCTTGACCAGTCTTTTTCTCATCTTCCAACAGGACAGAGATGCTCCTCCCTTCAAGCGTCCTGTCAAGGTTTCTCCAAAGCTGCATCAGGTGCGTACTTGCTGGTCTTTTTTTTTTCTAAAACGAGTAGAGGAGAATTAGCACCTATGCGTAAAAGAAGGATTGATGAGAATAGCAAAAGGGTGGACTGATAAGTGATTTTTTTACTTCATTTAAATAAGCTTTTGAATTTGAATTTTTATAAATGAAAAAAGATTATTAAAGTTTTATTTACCACTTTGAAGTACGTAATTCGAAACGACCTTATCAAATTAGTTCGACTTTTTAATATGTGGTCCTCAATAACATCATGCGACTTGAATGATCGATGCCATTTCTGAATACCGACATTCGGCTAATGAAAAGAAATATATCATACAGCTTATACATTTCAAAGTTTTCGAGTCTTGAGTTCTCCATTTTCTCTTGCTTATATGAGGAAATAAGGTCATTTTTAAAGATAAAAAATATAATAAATAATCTTTAAAATGAAGTTATTTGTTTAAGGGATCATTTGAAACATTCGAAAAATTGAAGAAGTCAATGGTTATTATGAAAGTTTAATGATTACTTCAATAAAATAAGCGGAAAAAAATTCAACTTTCAAAAGGATATTCTTTTTTATATAATATTAATATCAGACAGATATTTTTTATAGAAGCTAAAGCTATTTATACATAGTAGGGTCTTTTGGACCTAACAATCACATCTATTACTTAAATTTTTATACTAATCATTTTATTCCAGTCAAGATTAATTATTAGTACCATGATTATCAAAATTTCAATCATGATTGTAAGATCGTACAATCTTACGGTCTTACAAGAAACCTACAATCTCAATCTCATACAACTCTCGTGAGTTTTCTTAAACTTTGGTGTAAATTGTGTATTCTCAATATGGCGATGAAAAATTTAGAGATTTTTTTAGCACCATATTAGCGTCAGAGTAATGTCACATTTTACCATCAACTTGGCGGCGAGATAGCGTCGACAATACTAGCGCCAAAGTAGTAACGCATATTACGGCTTCACAACGACACTTTTCACATATCGTAACAGTAGCATTGTCTAACGTCTTGGCGCCATTGCGACGCTAACGGTTACCAAACCTAGGCGTCTCATATTGTGGCTCCATGGCGACACTAAAGTGTGGCTATTTTTTTTAGCCACCATTTAGCGCCGCACTGTTGAGTCGCTAATTGATAAATTTCTTGTAATGATAGGCTGTGGCGCAACACATGTAGCGCCACAATAGTGGACGGCTATGTGATGTTGAGCATAAGCTCGCCCAACAATGTCGCACTGGCGACGCTAAGTATGATTCAACTGTAGCATCACAACCTACTACGGCGCAATACGTTTAGTGCCACAACTAGCCAACACTGCTACGATGCTGAGTATAAGCTCTCTTATTAGTGTTGCATTGGCAATGGCATGGTTGTGGCCTATGTAAGTCAATGCAGCGCCGCAACTTGCAGACGCTAACTGGACGTTGAAGTTTACCATGCATTTGGTTGTTTGTGCATGCATCAATAGTGTCACGGTAGCAGCGAGAAAGCGCCAACTAGGTGTCGCATTGTTGTAACACGAAAGCGACGCTAAATCGAGACAAGGAAAAGGAGATTTGTGTCGCTTCTGTTGACGTTGCGGCATCTTCATCATTATTGGCGTCAATTTACCGTCGCCTTTTTTGAGACACTAAATGTCATCACTGTTTAGCAAATTTCTTGTAGTGAATTCTCGCATAAGTGACAAGGTCGACCCAAGGAGAGTTTGCATTCTTTAGGAGGTCTAAAATTCTATAAGCAATAAGGGAGGTGCGAATGATGTTTAAACTTTTTATTCCTAAAGTCCCGGCGTCCCAAGAGGGTTGCACCGTGCTCCAGCCAATAAGACTTTTATTTGTTTCTAAAATTTACTTTAATGATCTCCTTAAATAAGTAATTATTTTTTTAACTTATTTAATTAGATAATCATTTTCCCCTTTTTATTATTGACAAATATGAGGTGTTACATTGACGACCCCAAGTTCGAATGTACTCCTAGCGAACGTTGGAAACTTCACGTCGGAACATTTTTGAAATTATGAGATGTTACAATTGTTACATGAAAAATGCTGATATTTAGATACAAAACGAAATAAAACTAACTCTAATCATACTATAAACTGTAAGGATCAAATTCGAAGATATTAACTCATGTGCAACTGACTCAAATTCCCTACACTACTGGTTTTTTTTTCTTGAGACAAAGAACTATAACATTTTTTTCTTGTTTATCCTAACAATCAATTCACGTAACCTCTTAGCTAAGTTGAGTTTGATAACATCCCTTTTCCAAGGTCCATACACTATTAGTTTTTTTTCTTTATATTTTTATAATTGGGAATAGCAAAAAAAACTATTTAGAGAGAGAGAGAGAGAGAGCAATTAATTTGTCCCCGGAAAGCATTAGATTTCATCGTCAATGGATGTGTGAATTGAGAGTAAATTACGCCAAATATCCTCCAACTTTGATCATTTTTTCAACTCTATCCTCCAACCTTATTTTGTAACATGAATGTCATCCATCTTATTATTTATTTCATAAAATGCCCTTTCAATCGAAAACACTCAGTTTTCCAGTCACTCCGCTGGCGTGGAGACACTCTCTCTCCTCCATGCAAGCAAAAATCTGATGTGGCATCATTAATTTTTTTTAAAAAATAAAAGATACATCTCCCTTGCAAGCTTCGGCAAAGGGGGGGTCGCCGAAGCGCACCGACGAAGAGCAAGGGGGGTCGCTGGGAGCGCAACGACGAAGAGCAAGGGAGGGCGCTCACCCCCTCCCATGTGAGTCGACCCCCCCCCCCCCCCCCTCATGACTCCCACGAGTTTTCATTTTATTTCTCTTTTTTTTATTTGAAGCGAATCCTCAAAATTAACAGCATATAACACGTTTGCATCTTGCCTTCTGAACTAAACAAGATTTTGGAGTCTTGAGAGATATATCAATAATTAATTTTGAAAGACAAACTTAAAAATGAAAGAAAACTCAGAGAATCCATAGTTCTATAGATGTCCTCTCATATTTCCATGGTTGTGTTTGGTTGGTGAACATCGACTAGAACTAGACGTTGTTCATGCAAACAGGTGAAGAATTTCTGGTAGGCCCTACAAGAATTTAAGTTCCAATTAATCAATGGTTGTTGTTTCGAAATGTTCCAACCAAAAAGTTCTTGCCAAATCAAAGAACTTTTGAGTTCTCACACGCAACTCGAACTTGCATCGTATCCAACACCTTTTTCATTTTTTCCCGTGTCCAACTTGCATGTATCCAACAAGAATTTAAGTTCCAACTTGCATGTATTCTCGTATTCTGTGTCCAAACTTATCTATCAAATCAATTAGTTTTCGAAAATTAATGGGAACTCAAAATTCCCATACCAAACACATCCCGTAAGAACAAGAGATGGATGGATCCATTATCAATTGAGAAACATACAAATAACTCCAAGATTAAAATATGAGATTAATTAACATGACTAGTATGGCATATAATCAATTGTATGTGCATTCTTCATGACTTCCACGAGTTATTCATTTTTTTATGTGAAGCGAATCTCGAAGTTAACAGCATATAACAAGTTTACTCTAGCCTTCTAAACTAAACAAGATTTTGGTCTTGAATGAGTGTCATGAGAGATATATCAATAATTGATTTTGAAAGACAAACTTAAAAATGAAAGAAAACTTGGAGAATTTGTAGTTCCTATGTCCCCTCATATTCTCCATGTTTGGCAACTAGAACCAGAAGCTAGTTATGCTTGTTTCCAGCCGGTTCCATCAAGACGGAACCCAGTTTCGAAAAAATGGGTGGCCTCTTTTTGCTCTCCGTGGAACCGTGGAACCAAGCACTGTAGCGTTTTTTCCCTTTTTTTTCATTGTTGTGTCTGACTTTTTTTTCATTTTCGTTTATTTTTTCTTTCTTTATTTTCTCTCTCACACACATATCTTATAAAATAATTAGTTCATTAAGTATAAATTATTTATTATAACATATTAATATAATATTATTTCTTACTTATTATTTCATTAAAAATTTTAATATTTTACTACATATAATTAAAAACCAAATTTTTATTTAAATAAATTATTTTTTAACGAACTTTTTTATACAAAATTTTAATTTTTACTTTTATTTTTATTTACTAACAATATTTATTTTATATTTATAATATCAAATTTTATTTCAAAATTCATCAAAAATTAATCCATCACATTTACTTTTTTCTATCACATCAATTATCTTATTCCTCATTATCATATTCCACTCCATCTAAACATAACTAGAACTACAGGAACTTGATGGAAGTCCAGTTCTTGTTGCCAAATGACCCCCATGGGTGTGTTTGGCAAATGGAACTAAAGTTTCTCCAACTTCCAATGAATAGTTGAATTTGATAGATTAGTTCGAGGTATGTTGGGATATAATGGAACGTAATAATAAAGAATCATGAAATTAATGTGATAAGAAAAAGTAGATGTGATGGATTAATTTTTAATGGATTTTGAATTAAAAATTGGTATTATAAATATAAAATATAATATTTTTAATAAATAAAAAAATAAAAGTATAAAGAATAATTTTTTTACTAAAAAACTTTGTTAAAAAATACATTATTTAAATATAAAAAATAATTTTTTAATAATTTATATCTAAGATAGATAAGAAATACATAATATAAAAAATACATATAATAAAAAATACATTATTTAAATATAAAAAATAATTTTTTAATTATTTATTATTCATATTTTACATATAATAAATAAATTATTATATATAAGATAGATAAGAAGAAGAAAAAATTTTATAAAATAAAAAAAGTCACATCGTTTGCCAAAAAAATAGCAATTTGGTGGAACCAGTTGGGCGGCTGTCGCGTCGCATTTATTATGGCCTGATTCCACCTCGAGAATTAGATCACATGGGTGCATTTGAGGGCTGTTTGGCGGGTGAAATTACGTGAAACCAGCGCCTGGTTCCATCTAGCTCCGCTAAATACGAGTTGAACCAAGGCACTTGGAAGCAGGGTCACGTGACCCTGGTTCCAAACTGTTGGTTCCACCATTTTGGTGGAATCGATAGTCACATTTTTTTATTTTGTCCTTTTTTTATTGACGTTTTGTCTTTTTTTCAAATTTTTTTTCCTTTATCATTTTCTTTTATAACCTTTTCTATATAAGTTAATTTATTTTATTATATATAAAATATAAATAATATAATATTAATATAATATTATTTATTATTTCATTATAAAATTTAAATATTTCATTAAATTTAAATAGTAGAAAATTGATTTTTTATATTTAAATAATATATTTTTTGACAAAAATGTTTACATAATTTTTTTTTATATTATGTATTTTATTTTTTTAATAATATTATAATATGTATTTATTAATTTAAACACCTACTAAAATTAATCTATCACATTTATTTTTTTCTATAACATCATCTACCTTATTCTTCATCATCAAATTTCACTCCATCCAAACACAACCAGAACTAATACGTCAATTCAATTATTCACAAAAATTTGATTGATCTCCAGTTCTCATTGACAATCAGGAGAACCGGAACAGGAGTTGGTTCCATCCGGTTCCACTTGCCAAAAGCACCCATAAGAACAAGAGATGGATGCATCCATTTTCAATTGAGAAACATAGAAACAACTCCAAGATTAAAATATGAGATTACTAATTATATATTGATTCTCATAAGTTTGAAAATATTTATTTCCCATAAATATATATATATATATATATATATATATATTACTGAACATGACTTCAAATGTTCTAAAATTGAAAAATAATGAGGGAAATAATTAGGGGAGCTTCTAATTTTTGTCTTTCAATTCTGAGCATGAACGCCAATTGTTAAGTAATACCATAGATATGCACTAATACTCTCTTATCCCTCTCATATAATACTTGGAGTGCATACAAATAGGCACGTAAACTCCTATGCATGCATATATAATGCATAATTATTAGCACAGCCAAGTGAAGAAGAGATGGATCGATCATGCAAGTAGTACTAGACTTCCACGGGCCTGTCGAAGATCCAGCTGAAAGGGAGCATGTGACCGCCCTTCCTCGCCTTCATCCGCTCCTGTGACCTCTCCTCCAGCATCCTAATCCTTTTGGGCAGGCAGCAGACGTACTCCTGCGCCTTTCTCCCCTCCGGCGACAGGCCGGTCAGCTCCCCCGCGTTCCACCTCCCCACGAAGAACTCGATCACGTCGGCGTAGTCCTTTGTTGTGTAGACGCCGGCTCGCTGCGCCACGGAGGAGTAGTGGTGGAAGAGGCGCTTGTCGCGGCCGTCGAAGAGCAACGCGGCGGGCATCGTGATCCGCAGCCGCATCATGTCCGACAGGGCTAGCATGGCCGCGTCGGGGTCGATCTCGAACAGCTTCTCCACGATCTTCGTGTACGCGCTCTCGTGCCGCTTCTCGTCCGCCGCGATCAGGCCGCATATCTTCGCCAGCGTCATGTCACCGCACTCCTTCGCCTTCCTCGCCGTGTTCCCGTGGGTGATGAAAGTCGCCCTCTCCTGGAACGACGTGTAGATGAAGCCACGGTACGGGTTGTTCTCTGCGTGGACGACCTGCAGATGCGCGCGTTCATATATATATGCATACGTACTGTCGTCGATCGAACCCTGACACACGACTCAGGACTAGTTCAGCGATGTACGTACCATGCCCGATCCGATCAGATACTGTATGGTTTTCTCGATCTGCTTCATGTCGAGCCGCCCGCTCAAGTAGAGGTACTTGTTGAGGACGTCGCCGTGGCGGTTCTCCTCGGCCGTCCACTTCCTCGCCCACCGCGCCCACGGCGTCATGCTCGCGGTGGTCTCGTCGCGGACGCCGTCTAGTGTGTTGAGGAAGCTCTGGTACGTGGGCAGGGCCTCCTCCGTGATCATGTTCCCGATGAGGCAGACGTAGTACTCGTCGGGGACCTCGGCGGCGCGGGCGCGGATGTCCTTGATGTCCTGGACGAAGCGGTCCTCGTCGGTGGCGTCCGGCAGCAGGTCCTGCGGGTGCCACGAGCTCTCCATGGGCTTCAGCATTGTCAGCAGGTTGTCCTCCGCCCACCCCTCCAGCGACTTGAAGACCTCCATCTTCTCCGGCGGCATGGAGTGCGTGATCTCCTCCCCGGCGCGGCTCCCTTTCATCAGCTCCAGCTGCTTCAGTTGCCGCTCTCTGTCCTCCTTGTTGACCTCCCTGTATCATATACATTCATTCATCGTACATGCATACTGAAGTTTAAACAACTCTCGTGATAAAATCTTTTGATATGAACAAGAAGGACACTGTGAGCATATGAAATGAAGACAGACCTGCGTGTTGTTAGGGTTGAAGAGTGCTATGTGGGGGTATCTTGGTTTGGAGGGAGAGTGGCGCAGAGTGCTGGGGAGGGAAGAAGGGAGGAGAGAGAGCCTACAAGCCATGGATGGATTGATGGACCTTTAACTTGATGAATTGATTTGTGTGGAGAGAGAAGTGCAAGACGGCCAAGCAAAAGGTGGTGGTGATGCTAGCAAATGCCCGGGCTACTTATAGAACCGGCCTCTGGGGGAGGGGTACGTACTACATTACACACGTAATAATATATAGTTGTTTGTGCATGTGTGACGGGGTCATTCTCGGACACTAGACCACGTGCGGCGATTAGGCGGATAGGCACTTAGCCAAGTCTGTTTTGAGTTTGCAGTGGAAGTTTTATGGTCGAGACGACTATGCCGAGAGTCGCTCTTATAGGCATTCAATCACGGACATTACTAGAGTGTTGGACTACTCATCACGAGACAGTGGCATTAGCGCGTTGCGGCACTAATGTAGGCGCTTGAGCGCTTAAAGTCCGAAGGGGCGACGAAGGGACCACGGGACGCCACGAAAGGACACCGATGTGGGTTGCCACCCCACGCTCAAGACCATGACACTAGAATTAAAGGAAAGCTTACTTGTATTAAATATGATGAAACATAATATACAATTGGGCCTCGGAAGGCACTAGTGAACTCCTCCCAGTGTACCGTAGGTATAGGAGTCTTGTTACATATTGAAGATGCAAAAGACGTACCCTACGGGAACGTCACCTACTTGGCCATTCGTAAGGACGACCTTACAAGATAAATGTCCTAATGGCGGATAACTTGGTACTCCGCAATATTACGCAGTGCGAGGCGACTGCATGTGTTCCATATTTTCGACGCTAAGCGGCCGAGGGCTATAAGTTGAGCGGCACTGGTGCCGCGAGGCTTCACGCTTCGTGTCACGGGAAATGCCCCGTGACATTCTCCCCCACCAAAGTCGGCGACGCCCCCGACGCCGTTGTCCGGGCTTCCTCGGGACCTTCGTCTTGAGTCTTGACTTCGCTTGTCTCGATCAATTCTGCCTTCTTTGCCTTGACTTCGACTTCACCAGCATCACGCAATGCCAGGAATGCCCGCTCCTTGGAGACTCGCTGAGGACTCCTCCCTCAGGCCTGCTTCGTTCGTTGATCCTTCATCCAATCCGGGATCATCACTTGTGCAGCGTCAGTGGAGTCCGCCATGTGCGGTCTGACTTCATCAAGCAACTATCCATCCATCAAGTCTCTGTTGGCTTCACTTCTCTTCGACTTGCGCAGCGTCAACTTGTGTGGTTTGGCTTCTTTGGGGGTGAAACAACTCTTGTATGCCTTCAGGAATAACGCGGAGAAGAGTTGTCTCAGGGTCGTGTAGAACACGATGAAGAGTCTCGTCATTCGACCTGCATGACTTGACTCGATGCCTTCATGTTGCGGATGGCCGCAACATAAGGTCCTCCTTCCGTCGAATGCAAAGTACAGGACCATCTCACCCTCGATGATCATTCTTGAATTTCGACGGCTTGAAACAGCACAAGCTCTCCGATGTCGATGCTTGTAGCTTGTCTGCTTTGATTGCCTGGGGTCGTTATGATGAGCGACAAGAGTCTTCCCACGGATACCCTGGGACGCTTCAGCTCTCTTTGTGGGCTTGACTCAACGTCTCTATGTTGCAAATGATTGCAACGTAGAGTCTTCCATACCTCTGCCGAACGAAAAGCGCAGAATCACCTCCTCCTTAGTGATCACCTGATGTTTCGGCAGTCTTGAGGCAGGACAAGGTTCTTCGATCTGACAATCCATGCCTTGTCCATCCAAGTCGCCATAGTGGGCAACGAGAGTTTTCCCACGTTCCCTTGTGGTTCAACTCGCTATCTCCAAGTTGCAGATGGCTGCAACGTTGAGTCCTTCGTCCGTCGAGCCTTGAGAACCGCTCCACCTTCCCCTTGGTGGACAAGAGATATCTCGACGGTTTGAGGTGGAGTAAGGTTCTTTGGTATAACATGCCGCACCTTGTCCACTCCCAGTCGCTATAGTGAGCGATGATGAGGGTCTCCCCACATGTGCCTGTGGTTCGACTCTCTTCTCCTACTTCGATGAGCGATCTTTGTCTTCGGCACAAGTAGCTTCCTCCTTGCGACTTGAACTTCTCTCCCCCCACCATTACCTTTGCCCAAGGGTTTTGGTGGTATGGCACTTGTCCTGATTGACTTGGCAGCATCGACTAGTGAGCGGAGGTTGGACGATCCGGTCGTTCCAACTCCTTCCTAGTCCAAAGCTTCTAACCCCTCTGCTTGAAGAGCACCAACACTGGGTCTTCATCCTCCTGGGAACACTGTAGGCGGAGCTCAGTGATTCCTTTCACTTCCTCCTTCAACATGCCCATCCGGCCGATGCTGAACAATGCGATCTTAACCTCCAGTCTCAACTTGTCAGGGCTTGCATAATTGATGAACTGCCACTTCTTCTGTCCCATGTCTGGGATGCATGTTTGCCACATTCTACATTGTCGCGATGGCAACGCCATCCTGAGTTTGCCACATCTTGCAGGGTTCTTGGGATATGCCTTCTTTCGATCCTGGGACCTCCTTTGAAGCTTCGACAATCCCTTTGGAGTATGGACGGGGCGAGATCGTTGTGCTCGTTCACGAAGAGGATGCACCTTAGATGCTCGTCCGTCCGCACCTTGGACGAAGTAATGTCACTGTGCTAGTCATCCTAGATCATACACCACATACTCGTCCACCGGGCGGCTTGACCCTTGTGAAAGAGTAGCCGTTCCGGGCCTTCACTGATCCGTGCGGATGCTTGTGAAGACGCTCCGCTTAAATAAGCGGACTGCGATTAGTGAACTCGTAGCATGAGCTCCCAACATTACCTCCATCTCCATTCGAAGGGACGACATCACCAATGTGTCCTTCAAAACCTTCGCATTGCGATTCTTGGAGGCCGCTTCGATTACTCGAGGCGATGTCCGAAAGGAAAGGGCACTCCTTCCTTCGGTTGGCGGCAGAACGCTTGACAGCAGCATGCCAAGGTTCGCCGATGCTCGACGCTCAGACCATTTGTCAAATTGGTCACTGAGTTGAGGCGTCGATTTGCGTTAGCATGTATCAGGTTTGTCCCACTCCTCAATGGATGACATTGCGCCGCTTGCGGGGCGACACTTGACGAGGCAGGCAAGGCTAACAGCTCGTCCATGAGTGTTTGCAAGTAATCAACGCTTTGCTCCATTCCCGAAAGTCATCGTGGCGTGGCAAGCAATGCTGCGACACGACAAGATGCTTGTGATTGATGCTCCTTGGCCGAAAGGATGATATTCTTTGGCCGAAAAGGGACCGTGAACCTTGACATTTGTCTTTAAGCCAACTTCTTCCGTGAAGCGGTTGTGCACTTCACGTTGCATGACTGGGCATGCGATGCGACGTCACGAAATACCGAGCAGCGCCAAGTCGTCATGATAGTGCATGATCGACAGTCCCTGAATGTGACATGGGTCCTCTGAGTTACACGACGCTCGTGTAAGCGATCTCATGATATGAGTAGCGCAAGACCATCATGCGGAGCATATGGTCACTCTTTGACGCAGCGCGACACTTCAGGATTCCCGACTGTATACCTGGGGTGGTTGATCTGCTCGAGTGAGCGACGCATGACCGTCCCGGTTAGACGGGGCGATCAATCCGTCATCATGATGTATGAGGAACATGCTGCGGGGCACGACTGGGCGTGCAGCGAGGAGGCTTGCCATGCCTTCCTCGTTGGCGTCCATGATCAAAGACCATGGTACCAGTGCGTCTGGGCGTGATGGAGTATTTGAGCGGAAGCACATCTCCTAAGCCAAGGCACGTTGCGACGACACAAGTGAGTCATCGTCGCTAGGTAATCCGAGCAGGAAGAACTGCTCTGATACCACTTGTCACGGGGTCATTCTCGGACACTAGACCACGTGCGGCGACTAGGTGGATAGGCACCTAGCCAAGCCTGTTTTGAGTTTGCAGCGGAAGTTTTATGGTCGAGACGACTATGTCGAGAGTCACTCTTATAGGCATTCAATCACGGACATGACTAGAGTGTTGGACTACTCGTCACGAGACCGTGACATTAGCGCGTTGCGACACTAATGTAGGCGCTTGGGCGCTTAAAGTCCGAAGGGGCGACGAAGGGACCACGGGACGCCACGAAGGGACACCGATGTGGGTTGCCACCCCACGCTCAAGGCCATGACACTAGAATTAAAGGAAAGCTTACTTGTATTAAATATGATGAAACATAACATACAATTGAGCCTCGGAAGGCACTAGTGAACTCCTCCCAGTGTACCGTAGGTATAGGAGTCTTGTTATATATTGAATATGCAAAAGACGTACCCTACGGGAACGTCACCTACTTGGCCATTCATAAGGACGACCTTACAAGATAGATGCCCTAAGGGCGGATAACTTGGTACTCCACAATATTACGCAGTGCGGGGCGGCTACATGTGTTCCATGTTTTTGGCGCTAAGCGGTCGAGGGCTATAAGTTGAGCGGCACTGGTGCCGCGAGGCTTCACGCTTCGTGTCACGGGAAACGCCCCGTGACACACGCACGTACGTGTATGTATTCTGCATACCTAATTAGTAGTTGAGAGACACCAACTTTAATAGGGTTTGAGCAAGGGGGGACCTACATGTACATTAATGGGTCAATTGACCCATTAAACTTTTATAGTGTATTATATAAGTACTACTATTAACTCAATTAATAATTAAAATAATTTAGATAATACAAATAGCCTACTTCTACATGTATGTTTTGAAATAAAATTTGGCAGATTGTTTATATTCTTATTGTTACATAATATCTTTTGGTAATTAGCTCTTCAGTTCTAGAGCCGTATAAAACAATCTCCAATATTATTCATTTATCAATTTTCATTAGTTTATCTTAACCCTTTAATTTATCTTATTATTGGTACAATTATAACTAAATTTAACAAACAAAATCTTGTTTGACTTCATTTTATTATTATTTCAATAAATAATCATCATGCATTTTTATTTGTCACTAACTTCTTTGTGAATGATTATATATCGTTATGGATTTGTTTAATGATATTGATAATAAGTTTATTTAATAAAAGTTAGATACCAATAAAATGATTGAATATGTTAATTTTTTAGCCGATTTATGTTTTAAATATATTTAGAATATAATAATTTTCATATTAACATATTATATGGAAATAAAAAATTTGCACCCATAGGATGAAGGATCCTAGGTCCGCCTCTGAACTATGAGGACCTAGGGCAATATCAATCTCAACATCCCATAACGGGAAGTCTTGTGTTGCAGAATGGCAAATTGATTATAATTTTTTTTATATGCGTTTTGATATAGGAATTAATTAAGGGGATAAGGAATATAGGACAAAAAGCGATTTATATATATATATATGTTATCATTAGATCGTAATCTAACGATTCACAAATGTATTTAAACAAGTGCCTATTTATGAACTGTCAGATCACGATTCAACGATGGCCCATATGAGTCACTTTTTTTTCCACACAATTCTTATTCCCATTAATTAATGTTGGAGAATACTTAAAATATTAAAAATAAAAGAAATCAGAGGTAAAAAAAAGTAGATTTAAGTAAAGAGACATTTTACTTGATTTTTTTATAAAAATGATATAATAACTGAGGAAATAAAGTAATGCACATTTTACAATTGGTGAAAATTAAAATCGAGAAAGAGTGTGGCAGTATCGTTATCTTATTTGTTCTTTATATATGACGATCTGTCTCCTTTTTTGTTGCCGCGTATGAATTTAATGGACGACTTTGATAAAAGATTAATTCTGATAAATTTCACTAACAATATTCAACTATATATTAAGATTATATTATATTATGTCAATGTACTAAAATCATTTTTTTCAGATTCTATATATTTTTCTCTTAAGTAATTACTATTAGAAATATAATAAGAAACAATTTCTCCATGCTAAAGTTCAGATTCATCTCATTATTTTATTAATTCACAAGTCATAAAGTTTAGGGAATACTACACATCTGTTAACAATTTGTCTACACTCACGCAATTCGATTATTTAACAAATTTATTTTCTATGTTTATTTCAGTCTTTTAACCTAAAATATTGAACATCTGATAAAATCTGATAAATTCATTTACACATCTCATTATTTTGTATGTTTATGTTCATACTAAATTTTATTTATTTTATTTCAATTTTTTTACAACTTTATATGTCACTATCGGGTAAAACGATTCGATTCGAAGTGACGTTATCGAATTAATTGGATTGAATGATTAGTCAACCTTTTAAATTGTGGCAAATGCCTCCATAGCCTTGTGTGAGTTGAACAGTCGACGTCACTTTCAAATATTGACTATTGGCTACAGAAAAATAATTACAGAACACGACATAATTTCATCAACTACCTAAATATTGTAACAATATTTTCTTCCATTAGATGCCCATAAAACCCAAGATCAAACCAATTAGTACTATGTCTTATCACATATATATACCCAACATATAACGGTTGCCACCATCTAGAACTTATTCATGCGGCTTAGTGAACATCTTATTAATGCATTATCTCGTGTAACACGACACACAGGAAAACATTCCTATCCGGAACAACTTGGACATGTTCTATATTAATGAAGAACAATTCGAGCAGTTGTAATGATCCCCGAGAGCTCACTGTGTAAAAAAATAATAATAGCATAAAGTTAAAGTAAGGAAATTGTAAAATCCTTCCCCTTCCGGAATTAAATTCTTCTCTGTATATACATCCATGCACCGCGAGCTAAAACAGTGATACAAAAAAAAAATTTACCACCTACGTGGTAATTAAACTTTCAAGAAATTAAAGTTGGGGCAATTAATCTAGTGGTAAGATTTGAACATTTATATCCGGGAGTTGAACAATTAATCTAGGCCAGTGCAAGTAACCCTGTCAAACAGGGCTCCACGTCTCACATGAGTAGGGGTGTTCACCGGATCGGGTCAACCCGGTGAACCCGGAAATCCGACCCGACCCGATCCCTTTTGGGTACCCAACCACCGATCCAACCCTACCATGACCCGACCAAAGGTCGGGTCGGGTTCGGGTTGGGATTTTTCAACCCGAGTTGACCCGACCCGACCCGATAGACCCGATTTTTTCTTTTTTAATTTTTTAATTATTTTTTAGTTAAATATATAGTTTTATATCATTTAAAATCTAAAAATATGAAATAAATTATTTTAAATGTAGAAAAGTATATAGATATTTAAAAAAATATTTTTGGTATTTAAAAATACTTTATTTTGTATTAAAAATAAAATAATAAATACTTTTATATTAAAAAATAAACGAAAAATAAATTTAAAAAAAAAAGAAAAAGGGTGGTCGGGACCCAACCCGACCCGGCCCGTCGGGTCGGTTCGGGTCGCAGCCACAAAAAACAAGGGACCCGACCCGACCTTGGCCAGGTCGGGTCGGGTTTGGTGAACACCTATGCACATGAGACGCTTGTTAGGCAAGCGTTGGAGCAAAAATATGCCTTATATTGGAGTTACAATTGGAAGCAAAGTGTTTACAAGGAAGGTTGTTCCCTTACACAAGAAAATTTGATTGACATTTATTATAAAAGTTTGGGTAATTACACGGATGTCCCCAAACTTTATGTGCAGTAACTATTCGATCCTCCAACTTTAATTTGTAATTGGAATATCTTTGAACTTTGTTCCCCAATTACCTTATAAACGTGGTGTAACAAAATATAAAAAAGAATAATAAAAAATTTAATAAAAATAAAAAAGGTGACAGCCTCTCCGTCGGAGGGGAGCAAGGGGGCGGCGCCCCTCCCCCTCTCCTCTCCGGGGAAGGGGCACCGCCCCCTATGCGAACTCGCCATAGGGGGCAACGCTCCCGTTTTCTTCCTCGCGCATAGTGCCAGTGAGAGAGAAAGGGGGGGTCGTCCCTTGCCGAGCTCGAACGGGGCCAGCGTCCCTATTTTCTTCTTCACAGCTAGCAACAAAGAAAACGATTGCGACTAAAGGTAATTTACCCTAAAAGTTCTCTCTTTTTTATATATTTCCAAATTTCTCTATTTTGTGCCAGAATCGAGTCAGATTTTATCAATTCTAAGTCGAATTAAATTTCAATGGTGGAACTAGGGTCGGGTCAGGTGGAACCCGGATCAGGTTTTATTACAATCCGATGTTGTGCCTCAGCCATAGGAAAACTCGGGCCACGCTCTACTAAACTCAGACCGAGTCCATCCAAACTCGGCCCAGTCTACCCCTATTTGCACCAGGTCCATTAGAATCCAGGTTGGGCAGTGTAGAATGCGGACGAACTGTCGTCGTCGAGAAGATACATTTCTAGTGTGACTTCCAATCCTATTTTCAATACCTTAATATCTACAATCCTATTCACAATTAATTCATATTAAACTTCAATTATAGAACAAGGGTTCTTAGTGTCTATGCCCACGAAAATCATTGATATAGGGATCCCTACGTGCCTCAAGTTGCTTGAGAAACCAACTGTGTATCCTTTGTCTATTTTCTACACGATCGCTGAACTTTGGCCAACAAGTACTCCACGATGCAACCTTGAAACACATGTTGACCAACTCCTAGACATTCATTAATTTTAGGACTTCGAGTTGGACTAATCGTCATCCACTGGAGTACCTCGAGTTGTGTGCAGAAGAGGAGAGAAGGAGAAGACCTTTTGTAGAAACTTGGCCTTGACATGTGGGGAGGACTCAACATCCTTTGGACCCTATTTATAGCTTTTTAGGTGGAGTTTGACTCTAATTGAATCCCCAAACAAATTCTAAGCCAATCTTTATCATTTTAACTTAATTAACCTCTTATAATATCCCATCAATAATTAATTTTGAATTTAATATTTAATCCTCCTCTTAATCTCAATCCCAATCATATTCTATTTTTATCTCTTATTTTAAATCGATAACTTCTCTCACTCTAAGTCTACTTTTATTTTATCCCCAAATCGAAGGGCTACATGAACGTGAGCCGCCTGAAGGGCACATAAATCTAAAACATGAACTTGAGCCCAAATCCATAGAAGAAACTCACTCGTCCCCTTCTAAGAAAAAATGAATTAACGCCATGAGACAATTGAGAACAAAAGGAGTCTTAAGATGGATCAATTGAAAGATACAAAACTCGTCTAGTGGCGAAAAGTTTCACCCAAACAACGGGAGGACTATGAAAAAATATTTGCACCTGTTGTAAGGTTTGATTCAATTCACCTAATATTAGCTATAGTTTTTTTTTCGATTGCCACCCCAATGTCCGGAAAGCGGCTTCAATCATCCAATACAATTGGCGCTAAGAGTTATGTGCACTGGTCCCGAGTTAGAGTCTCGGCCCACCATCGAGCCCATTTTTTTTGTGTCGCCCCTGGGCAGACCAGGTGAGACTCCTAGCAGGAATTTTCTGCATTCACGAACCTTTGAGACCTTTGCTTAAGTGGTGAGGACATGCTATCCACTCCACCCCAACTCTCGTTGGTATTATTATCTATAGTTGCACATATGAACATAGAATTACGTCAAATGAATGTAAATACCGCATTTCTCAATGAAGAATTAGATGAGAAAATAACAACCTCAAAGCCTTGTTTGTAAAAGAAAAGAGCGCAAAATTTGCTTACTGTGCCGGTTCATTTATGGACTCAAATAGTGGTGATTTTGTACGATTTTAACATGATTGATAAATATCACTTTGTGTATGTTCATACGTCTATAATTTTGTTATCCTAACTTTATATGTTGACGACATTCTGATAGTACGGTAATAATAAGAATTTTTTCATTACCATTAGCAATGGTTGTCCTCCATGTTTGAGTGAAGGAGATGGATGAAGCAACAAACTTGATGTGAAGATCCAATGAAATCGTTCCAAAAGAGTCATTGCTTTGTTGCAAGATTCGTGCATAAAGAAAGTTTTGGAATGTTTTATATAGACGGTTGCAAACTCATTGACACTCCTATTATGAAAGGTGAAGTTTTAAGTATGGACATGTGTCCTAAATCTCTAAAGAAACAAAAGAAAATGTTCAATGCAAGTGTGATCGACAATCTAATATACGCTATGTTGTGTACTCCGCCAGACATATTTTGTCATGGGTCTACTTAATTGGTATCAAGCTAATTAAGGATTTCAATATCGGAAGGCGGTGAAAAAAATTATGAAATACCTTAAGGATACTGGAGGCCTTGCGCTATGCTATCACAGAGAAAACCTATGACTCGTTGGATCCATCGATGTCGATTGGGCTAGTGATGTTGATGAATAAAAATCCACCTCCAGATACACTTTCCTACTCAGCAATTGTGATGTTACTTCGAGTACCAAAAAATAAGATTATGTGACACTATCAACTATGGAGGTAGAATTCATGATGTGTTCAATGGCAGTACAAAAGGATCTATAGCTTAAATGATTGTGTCAAAACTTGATGGTTGTTGATTATCAGTAATGAAGAAAATGACTCTTCATTGTGATAACCAAACAACTATTGTTTATGTGAAGGACGAGAAGTATCACTGCAAAAGAAAGCATATAGACATGAAGCAAATTTGTACAAGACTAAAAAGTCAAAGAGGAGAGTACATATCAACTAATAAAATTATTGTTGATCCGTTCACCAAACCATTACATAGACATTCTTGAGACATGTAAATGTCTTAGAGCTGCGTAAGACTGTGTAGATTATAAATACAATGATGTACTCAAAATTTCCAATGAATAAAAGTTTTCTTTTATAAATTCTCTATCCTTGTTATAAAATTTTATTATGCATATGAAAAGTATATTGATCAGACTTGAGTTTGTTGTCACACACAAACATACGCTTCAGCGCTTATGAAGATAACGAGTGAACCGTAATGTGATTCTGAAAATATATTGCAACATAAGTTTTAGTAACTCAATGTTACCTGATTAAGAGAGAAGTCAGATGTGAGATTCAAACTTGGTGTTATATAAAAGCGAAAAATTTGAAAACTCAAGTCAGGCGCTAGAAGATAGCGACATGATTTAAGTTTGTATGGTGTATATCTTAATACACTCCTTTAGTGAGAATCGCAGTACATGTGTTTAGTACCAAGGATGCTAAGACGACCTAGAAACATGATGAATTAATTATTTCAATTGTCATCATGGTGTGACTCTCTGACAAATTCATATGTACGTGCCCTTAGACTCTTGATTGTGTCTTAAGGAAAAGAATTAGTAAATGCTATTTTAGTAGGTTACTCAAAAGCAAAAAGTAAAACAATATGTCGAGTCATATCTAAAAAAGCATCTAGTTCACTATTGAAAGGCATGATTGCGAGAGAAAGAATTGTGATGAGCCATGTTAAACTTTCACAACATTCGATCGACTATTTTTTTATATTGAAAAATATAGTTTATATGAAAATTAGTTACCGTGGAGCAAGACATATGTTGTATATGTTGACAGATCTAAGACATAATGAATTACATGATTGTTTGAGTATTTGTTGACTCAAATATTTATGGGATATTATGAATTCTTAATGGACATGATATACGCTTTAGAGATAATTGGGCGTTTGTGAATCCTAACAGGTTCTTTTCTAACTCGTATAAAGTGACGTGTTTGTACTCATAGGTCGGACAACATATTTATTTCTAAATGAAAGTACAATTATGTGCCTAATGCGAGCGTGTGATCGTTGGAAATACCCTTATTGGGCTCTTGGGTTGTTGTGCACACATCCCACTAAGTGGAGTAGGCGCACGCTCCTATGCGCGTGAATGAGAGCGCAAGACACACCATCAAGCGCATGAAACATGTGATTGGGACTTGCATGCACCCGATTGCAACAATCACGCGATGCATGAATGTTGTGCACTGAGATCGCGTGAGATGCACATTGACTGCATGTGACATCCTCTGGCTGCCCAAGTCTCCCTCGTCTTATATTTTCTTTTCTATAAAAAGGAACCAAGTCTTATCTTTTTTTTTCTATAATAGGGAACCAATACTGAAGGTTCAACGCGTGCTTTTCGCGTAGGTTCATCTAAGGTATTTGTGTTTTAAGTAAACTCTAATTCTCAAAAGTTCGGTTCTCAATCCCAATGTACAAGTGCATCCGTCAAGTATTTATAGATCCACCAATATAATATATATATATATATATATATTTCACGGATCTGATTTTCATTTGCCAATTGGCTCACTTGAACTAATTATTATTTGTTAAAGAAAAGAGGGAAAACGAGCTTTACAATTAGGCATAGCCGCCCTTGGTCCCATGACATTGCCCAAATCTCATCTGAATTCCTCGTGGCTGCCGAATGACTCAGTGATAGGCTGCCGAGGTTCGGCCTCGATGTACATCGGCCTGGTCCTCAGGTACAAAACCACGGCCGACGCAAACCCAACGAGGGAAACGCAGCCCCAGCACAAGAATGTCCCCGCATAGCACTTGGCGCCCATGCAGACCACCATTTCTTCATTTGTTCCTGCCGCCGCCACTGACCTGCCGTTGGCGTCGTAAATCAATGCGGCCAGCAGGCCATAAAGGAGTGATCCCAAGGGGATGTTGGTGATGAGGAGGTTGTGGTTGACGCCCACACTGCTGAATCCGAAAAGCTCCGAAGTGACTGATACAGCAGTTGCGAATATGAACCCCGAGCTCAGGCCGATCAGAGCCGTGCCCCCCAGCAGTGCATGCCCGTCGTGCGCCCCTGCCAGCAGAAGAAAGGCCAGCGGCATTGGCAGCATCGCCACCACCAACCATCCCGTCCTAGCAAAGTAGACCTTCCTGCAATTGAGTTGTTTAATTCACTGGTGTTCCAGAGCTAGTCGCTGGCCGTATACATCAAAAGAAGGGGAGAGAAGTGAGATGCTGACCCACGAAGGAAGTCTGGAGTGGAGGAGAGCAGGCGGCCGAAGAAGGAGCAGGAAGAGTAGACATTGACGAGCATAGTCGTCTCGGACGCCATCCCTAAGGACTGAGCAATCTGGCCGATGTTGTTGCTGTAGACGAGGCCGATAGTTGCGCCGCAAAAGTATGCCACATAGTATAGCCAGAAATCGACGCGGCGCACGAGCCGCTTGGCATTGTGTTCTTCCCCGAGGACCGTCAACTGATCCTTACCCATCATCTCAACGCGCCAGCAGCACCGACCTTCCAAGCAATGATCAATGTCACCCGCTCCATCACCACCACCGTCGATGCTTTTCCCAGTGATCAGCATCTCTTGGAGACCCGTGAGATCATTGGTGTTGGTCTTGAGTTCGAACCAGCTGTCGCTGGAATGCGTCTTCCGCCATGCCCAGGAACGGGCGTAGACGACTCCCGGGAAGCAGACGGGGAGCAGCAGGAGGAGAATGGCGCCGACCAGGAGCAGGCAAGCGGCGATGGCGACGGAGGAGGAGTTGAAGAAGAGGAGGTAGAGGCCCGTCAGGAAGGCCAAGATGTGGAGGACGAGGAAGGTGTGAGGGTCACTGGAGTGCCCGGTGGCGCGCAAGGGGAGGAATTGGGCAGAGGGCCGGCGAAGGATGGGGAAGAGTGCGGCGGCGGAGGCAAGGCATGGAAGGATGGCGTTGAGGAGGAGGTAAGTGGCGGAGGAGCCGTCGACGGCGTCGGCCGCGAACGTGTACAGGGCCGCGCTGACGCCATTGAAGCTGATGGTGAGGGCGAGGGCGAGGGAGCGGTCGAGCGGGAAGCTTTGGATGCAAAGCACGAAGCAGACGGTGTTGAACCAGCAGATGCTACATCCGGCCAACAAGCACAACACGAACACCTGTGCAGTGCAAATTTTGCATTTTATTATTATAAAATAAATACATTTTTTTTTTGTAATTCACCTTATAATAATAAGGCATTCTGGTAAGTAATCAACTATCGAAGCTTGAAATTTTGAAAAAGAACTAATTAGGTAAATATTACTTGATTATATAGGTTTTATTTGGCATAATTAACGATTTGCCTAGCGGATAGTGATTTAGCGATTTATTTAAGATATTAATAAATAAGTGTTTGATAAATTTAACGATGGAATTAGCATATGAATATAAAATGACATAATTGGACATACAATAAATTATTCAATGCAATCGCTATACAAATTTTATTAAAATTTAATAAATAATTAATTAATATCTCAATGAAATAAAATAAAATAAATATATTTATAAATAAATTTCACAAGTAATTTAATAATTAATTAATTAATTTCACAAGTAAATTTTTATCAAAATATATTTATAATACATTTTATATAGTTCATACATGATCTAAAAATACTAATTATTAAATTAATTTTTATATCCATTGTTAATAAATAAATATTTTATAATTAATTAAATATAAATATAAAAGGAATAATGTTGAATGGTGATAAAATAAAAAATATAAAATTATAAGATAAATTAAAAAAGAAATAATACATTTGAATAAGGATAAAATCTGAAAAAAAAAAATATGAACATCTAAACGCTAAAAGCTAAACACTGGTAAAAGTAATTTTTCAATTTTTTTCATTCAAAACGTTAAACTTTACTTGATTATGTGTGCAACTAAATAGATAAAATAAAATTTTAACTGCTAAATATTACTTGAAACGTTATTTTTTACATTGCCAAACAGAGCCATAGTCATATAGACAACTTAGACCTGGTTTTTAAGGTATTTTACTCACATTGTAACAATATTCTATTTTAAATAAAAAAACAATATTCTATTTGAAGTTTTTTATATGAAAAAGAAAAACATACCTACCAAAGTTCTTCTTATAACAGATAGATGCAATGCTTTTAAAAAAATTCATGAATAATGCTAAAAATCTGGAATTAACTCTCAATACATCACAAAATTATGAATTGTACATTCAAACGGACGGAGACCCATATTTTAGGCTCAGTTCGTTGATCTTTATATATGTGGGCTTAAATTGGGTTTGTTGTTCGACTTGGTATAAAACTTTTGCGTAGTTACTTTGTCTTAATGAATCAAAAATATATCATGGTTTTTTTGTTTATCCGGGATACCTCCTGCAGGGTTTGGACAGACTATAAAACCACGGTTTTATTGCAGACATTGCGTCTTTTTAAAATGTAATCCGACACCAATTGCAACTACTCTAGTACTTGGGCGACAAGAGGGGGAGAATTTAAAATGTTGCTTGATATTTTTCATAATCGAATGACGTGGGACTGAAGCTAAAAAGATTGCAAAGCCATATGCATCTAGAAGTGGTTGAATTTCCCTAGTTCAAATTAGTCCCGGATAATGATTCTAGTGTTCCCTGCCACATCTAGATTATAATTCAACAAACGGCACAAGTAAATGTTTGTTGTGTTTGAGGTTGAACAGAACAGAATTAGAATAAGAAAGATAGATATATATTTTTTAGTATAGAAACGAATTCCAAAGTTTCTATTGTTGAAAAGAAAAATTACATCAAACTACTGGAATAACTTGGATATAACAATTTGTACAAGTAAGCTTATGTGGATTGGTCGACGAAATGAACACAATAGTTTTGACTATAACGTCTGACGTCTGATTGATTATACTACAGCAATTAACAAGAAATTGAGTTGTGATTAAAATTGTTAGCAATTTGATGGTATTGGAGCAATCGAAATGAATAAACTTTTAATCAAAATTATGATTAATTCGAAATATATGTAGTTGATTTAGAAGCATAATATGAACCCCCTACTGTATTAGTATTATAAGTTTATAACAAAGTATAGATAAACAGCTACGAGATAAAAGAACTCGGAGCTATTTCTTCTAGAAGTCAATTAGTAACTAATTATTAAGCATTTACTTATTTTCAAAAGTAAATTTGTAAATTTTTATGGCTCTCAGTAAAAAAGACAAATGAGGCGGATTGGGGGCATTTACTTACGGGGAAGAAAGAAAGAGAGATGCTGCCGGTGACGAGGAGCCACTGGGCGGCGTACGCGACGAATCCGATGGCGGCGGCCATGACGAGGACGACGGGGAGCGGGAGGTAGATGAGGGCGAGTCCCGACGACCACCCGAACGCCTTGCCGAGGTCGGACGCCGTGGCGAGGTAGTTGAGCTGCACCTGCGAGATCCCCATGGCTGATTTCAGCGCCGACGAGTAGGCCGGGAAGTCGAAGTTGGTCCCGGTGAACGCCTGGATCCACACCGTGGCCGCCAGTACCATCCACCGTGACACCCCCCCGCCGACCATGTCCCGGATCCCCATGCCCGACGCACGCAGCGTTCGCCGGCGGGCGGCAGGTTTAGGTTGATCGATCAGGATGCGTTTCGGTTTGGGGCATTTAATTTGTGTGTGAGGGGTTGGAGAATTGAAGTGAATCGTCGACGGCAAGTAAATAAACGACGACAACCGCCGCGAGCGAACGTTTTAATGGTGTGGGTGCGCCCGCGGGCGCAGCTGATCACATGGAGCCATGTTTAAATGCATCCACCTCCTCCAGGTCAAAAGCCCACCTACTCATGCTTGCCACAGCAGGACAGCAGATGCTCATTAATGACTTCTAAAATCCTAATATCACTTGTTATGTGTATTATTGTAAGCATTAAATATTAATTTTCTAGCTAAGCATTAATATTTTTACGATTATTATTTTATAATTTCTACTTTTTTCTTCATTTCTTGTTTTTTTATCATTATAAAAATTATATTTATTTACTCATGAGTTTATGGTGGTGATCATTGGATTTAACAAATTATTTTAATTCAACATTGATACTAGAAGATAAATCTTGGGGATATAATAATTGTTAAAACATAAATACAATTCAAACGTTTTTCATTTTTGAAATTTTGTTTTTTTACTAAAATATTTTAGAACTCAAATGTGCATGTAAAAGAATTCATAACTATGAAATGTGCATCTAAGAATGAAGACCAAAACATTTGAGTTCAATATTCATCAATACCTTTCTAGGTAATACGGTCACCCTGTTTAACAGCTGTTCATGAAAACTCAAACAATCTTAGCGACCGACCATTCAATTCTTTCTAAAATGCTATGTTACAAAGTGGTAATTGGATACTGGAAGTTTTTGTTTTACGAAAACTCATTTCCTTGATGAACTGTTGCTTATTTACCTCCACAGTCCGCAAATATTTGTACTCAATGTTGAGGTAAAGACGATTGACCCCTCGTGTAGCCATCAAATGGCTAATATAAGAGAGGCAAAGACGATAGGATTTCCACAAAAACGAGTTACTCAAAACAAACAATTGTTGATTTCCGGACCCGGCAACCAAAAATAAGCATGGCTATCAAAAACAGCTGTAAACAAAAAGTCAATTTATATTACAGTTCTTAAATAACATCAACATGCCCACCTAAACAACTTCCAGCCTTCTTGAAAATGGTCGCTCGGAAAATCTATAAACATAACATGTGAATCCAAACTTATCAAATTATTTTAATCTACAAACATAACATGTGAATCCAAACTGATCAAATAGTTTTCTTTTCTTTTTTTTGACAGGGCAAATTCATCAAATGTCAGTAGTCATAAGCACGATGGATATAAATTAATCACAGTTATAGCTCAAGAATAGACTGACAAATGTCAGTAGTCATAGCCCGACGGATAATAGCCAAAGTAAAGTCCAGAAGACCACATAAGTGCTACAACTATAGCCCTTTTCTACAAGCAGCACAGGAAGCTTTAATCATTTCTTACAAATGCCTCAAGCGATTAACAACTACACATTGCTTAGAAGTTTTTATACCCCTCTTCCAAATGCTGGCAGAAGCCTTTCATCGCTGATTTTCTCTCCTCCTAACATACCTGGTCCTGTCATTATATCGAGGTCTGTCATTCCTTTGAGGAACTGGCTCAACTCTTCTCTGCCTCTCTGGAGATCTCTGTACAATTTGTCCATTCACAAACAACTCCGCTGCAAGCATTTGAAAAATAAATGAACAGAAGAGTGAGATGCTGCTTCTGAGGTGAATCTTGTAGAGCACGTTGAAATCACAAGCAAAGTGCAGAAATTAACTTTGATAATTACGAGACAATTCCTACATAATTGCTCAACAATATCACCTTTGAGTACTTGACAAAGGAAGGTTTTTTTTTTTTTTAGGAGACAAAAGAGAGGTTTTATCAGAATGCTTATGCTGAACTCATGTTCACATTCAGTCGAGATAAAAAAAAAGTTGCAGTAGATGGGCCAACAGAAACAAGCTCATTTTTTAAGCTATTTGCAGTGCAGACAGAACTACTAGTAGTACCCATAAAAGGTTCTCCTGAAGGATGGTTCCCCTAAACTTTTGCATGACTACATTGATTATTTAGCAATCACTAAGTATCAATGATACTACAAAGTTTGCCTCAATTTTCATTCTGAAATCCAAAAGTTCTGGGCGACCAAGATTCTAACCCAACAATACCTTTTTATACACAATAAATATGGAAAGACTTTCGCTTCGTGTCAAATACAAAAGGAAACACCCAACTATACATAAGGCCAACACAACTACCAACATAAATTAGTTTAACAATGATTGCTCAAATTCTGCCATTAATCTACCATTACCAATAGTCAGTTCACACGGTCAAAACATGCAGTAAAGAATTAATGAGAAAAGATAAAGTTTATTTATTGTAAACCCTATCCTTAAGAGGCTAACCAATGCTATAATCAGATGGGTTAAGAATAACCAAAAATGGAGATTAAGAGCACTGATTAAACTAACACAATTAGCATGGAGGTCATCTATTATATACCAAGATGGATTCACCCTATATACATATGACAATATATCTTAAGTTATTCAACAAAATTCTAACTATTTGTTGACCATTTTTCGGAAAAGAAAATATCGAGACTACTTAACTTTTCCTCTGACGCGGTAATCATGATTAATATGATGCATCAGAGCAATAAAAAAATACGCATTTCTCATCCTCACTGATTCACAAGTTCACATGTATCATAAACAAGAAAACTCCCTCAAGACATTGATCTCATTTTTTGCCAAATAATGAGAAGCATCTCTCCCTCAAAAAAAATCATCACTAGGGAAAAAGCTGCAATTATCATAAATGCCTTAAAACACTTAAAGAAACACATGAGAGGAAGGAAATCAGTTTAAAAAATTACTTATTTCTATTTCTTTTTTTTTAGATCATTTCTATTTCTTTGAGGAAAGATGGGAGAAGGGCATGGGCATCAGTGATGATAGTGACTGGGTATAGTTGAAGGAAGTGATATCATAAGAAGACAGTGGGAAGAGCACAATGGTGCAATAAAGAAAGAGAGCATTTGGAGGAAAATGAAAGTAGGAGCGGCACATAAAGGAGATAGACGTAGCAGCAGTGATGATGGAGCAGATGCATGAATTGAGATGACGGTTAGTAACCGATGTAATTAAATGTACTTGCATTTGAAAGATATGTGCACTTAAATCACCCTAACATTTTGAGGCCATCAATATTATGTCCCCTCAGGGAAATATGTATGACAATGAGAAATCTCTTTAAACAAATATCAGTAAAAGAAAAATATAAACAGAATTAGCCTTAGTTAGATAACGAAAAGTCCTAATAAAACTGTGCATAGACATGAACGATAAAAATATGGAAAATTTGTGGTATAGTGCACACCTCCATAGTCTTTGTTCTCTGCATCAACATAAGAATCTGGAAGCACAAATAGAACACCAGGAAGGCCTGTAGTCATGAAAACAAAAATCACGAATCACATTGATTGAAATGCTATAAAATGCGTTCCCATTAGCTATATTACAAAGTCAAACAGAGAACAAGGTATAATAATTTTAAATTAAAAAAAAGTGCATCTCATACACCTACCAGAACTCTAAAATTCACTTCAAGAACATGCTACTCCTACACTTAACCCTAAATCCAAGCTAGAAACTAGGCAATCATACTTCAATAGGTTAAATCAATTGTAGAGATGACTCCAACTACATCAGCAAGAAATTTATTGAGAAAACCTTCAAGCTTGTTGGATGTCTCCTCATCGATTTCGCATCCGAAGCCAAAATAGCGCTCACAAGATACATTGTAGATCTTCTTTATTGCTTCCTCCTTACTAAAGCAAATGTATAAGTACCGATTGCTATCAGATATTGGCATTACTTCAACAACAAAAAAAAATGGAATATCAAACGGAAGCAACCAAACACAAGATAACGAGAGATTCCAAACCTTCCGACAACCTTGGCGAGGGTGTCGATGTAACAGTCGATCATTTGTTGCTTGGTGGCGCCATCTCCTCCGGGTTTCTCCATGACGATGAGCCAGTGCTCGTAGTCGCATCCAGGGAACAGCGGAGCCATCTCGGTCGGCGGCCGGTCGCTGAACCCGGAACCACGGGAACCGGAGTTTAGCGGTGAGTACGAGGAGTCTCCGGCCCGGCGAGCCATGCAGCGGATTGAACCGACACGGCTTGGCGCCACCACGGGAAGCCTGAGAAACGCCGGCGATGCCCGGACCCTCCGGATACCGGCAAAGGGGCTCGCAGTTGCCGGACATGCGGAAGAGAAGAAGCGCTTGGAGAAGAAAAGGGTGATCGGAGATCGGAAAGCGGTGGCGACGGCCATCGTAGCAGAGTGGAGAGTGGAGACAACGCTGTGAACCCAATCCTTGTGAGGGCAAGGGTTTTGCGAAGGAATCGGGGGATATTTGTGGCTCCCGGACGGGTTTTGGTTCTCGGCTTTCACGGCAATGGAAGAGGATCGAACGGTCTCGATGATTCGAAAATAATTATTGACCGTCGATAAGTTTTGTTCTACTCCGTTGGCACTATGTATAATGTGGATGGGTTAGATTGCATATGCGAATGCAACTCAACTTATTAGCTTTAATTCGTATTAACTAAATTTTGTAAATGCATTACTTATTAGCTTTAATTCATATTAACTGAACTTTGTAAATGACAATTCTCTTCATATTGTTTAAATACCTGATTGGTTCAAGGGTAATTATAAAAATGTTGAGTTGAAATCTCATAATCAATGGATTTGTGTGAATGTTGAGAAAGGGGAATATGGATGTCCCCCGAACTTAAATGGAATATGGATTTGTGCGCATGATTTTTAATAATGAATCGCACGAGGCGAGATTCACCGGTTCGAAGGGTATAAAAATGACCGTTGTGTTCATTTCTTCTCTCCTCACTCTCTCTCTCCTCTTCATTTCTCCTCTTCGTGCCGCCTCCTCTCTCTCTCCTCTCCGTGCGACGGTGCGAGCTCGGCATCTTTTCCCCCTCAGGATGCCCTCTCTTTTGCCCGCCTCCTCTCCTATCAACACCGACAAGCACGATGCCAATGTTCACCCCCATCGCGACTGACCAGATCTGTGCATCCTCTCGCCGTCGACGTCCCCCGCACTCAGATACCGCAGTGCACAGATCTGGCCAAAGGGACACTGCTGCGCACAGATCTGGCCGGGTGTCGCTGGGGTGTTGCGGATCTGAGCGTGGAGGATGTCGACAGTGAGAGGACACGCAGATCTGGTCAGTTGTGGTGGGGTGGACGTCGACATCGTGCTTGGGTGCTTGTCGACGTCGATACGAGAGGAGGCGAGCGAAAAAGAGGGCATTCTGAGAGGGAAAAGACGTCGAGCTCGCACCGTGGCGTGAAGAGGAGAGAGAGAGAGGAGGCGGCGCAGAGAGAGAAACGAAGAAAAGAGAAGAAAATGAACATAGCCGTAGGGTTTTTCCTTTTTATACCCCTTCGAACCGGTCGAATCGCACAACGTGCGAACCACATAACCGCATCGCAAATCTCTGATTCATTATTAAAAACCATGCGCATCTGCGTCTGCCATCGGATACGCATGGGGGACAGTCCCCCATTTAAGTTAGGGGGACACCCATATTCCCCGTTGAGAAATTATCTTTTTGTTGATGATACTAAACTAAGATATTTTGTATCTAGATCCTGGTTTGCGTAAGATTAGATCATTTTTAACATAAAAGGGAATGGATGAACTGAGTCATTTTTAGATTTAAACAATTATTTTATATGAATACGCTACATATTTTTTCATTCCTAGGAAACTCATTTTTCAATTGTTTTACACTTCTTATTTTATGTGCATAGTTCTTTTCTTATTCTCAAGTTAAAACACAAAAAAAAAACATCTGAGATCATATATTTTGTTAGAAACCATTCATTTTTCATATATTATGTTATTTGTCCATTTCTTTGCTCTTGTTAATTCTTGTTGTTTACCTAAACTAGGCATTCCATAATATTTTAATTTTATTAGAAACTAATTAGCTAGTTTGTAGTGAAAGTTGCATAATTTTAATATATCTGAAAACAATACCACAGGGCACTACATGATTTGTGCACTTGCAAATTTTCAAATTTGTTAGGGCTAAAGCTTAAAACTTGCTTGGAACCATTCATCTCGTTTTTATGTTCATGACATTTCATTGATCCATTCATCCTTGTAGCTTTTTACTATCAAACATATGCATCATAAATGTTGTGATCAATCAGAGGATCCCTTGTGAATTGGTGCGTGAGATGGTGCTTGGGTGCCAATATTGACACTAGTATAAGTTGTGGGCTTGGCCTCCGTGACTAACTCCCACACCTACAACCTTCTTATTTGTATTGACCTTTGTAGATGTTGGCTCGAGGAGAATGTTACAAATCAAAGTTTATATATATATATATATATATGGATTAAATGGGGGTGTAGCACCCATCCATGGAACGCCGTGTAACGCCTCATTTGTGAGCGTCGATGCGCCATCGTGCGGTCGCGTGTAACGAATTAATCCGGACCGTCAGCATGAAATCAACGGGGTTGATCTTCCGATGAAAAAATAGGACGATGGCCAAATGCCCGCGCCCGCGCCCTAGGTCATCTTCGAATCCGTCCGCCGCTGCTGCCGCCGCTCCGCACCTCTTCGAATCGCCCTCCGTCCGCCGTCGCTCCGCACCTCTCTGAATCGCCCTCCATCCGCCGCCACTGCCGCCGCTCCGCACCTCTCCGAATCGCCCTCCGTTCGCTGCCGCTCCGCACCTCTCCGACGAATCGCCTTCCTCTTTCATCGTCGTCCTAGTTCATGATCGACTTCGTCTGAGCGGTGAGTTCCACGGCCGCCTTCGTCTTTCCCTCCTTCCTTCGTGCTTTCAACTTCTCCCCCCTGAATCGCCCTTTTGGTTTCTCATTCTTGTCATGCCCTAGGTCACATTTGACAGGTCGTCCGTAGCCGCGTTCCTCATCATCCTAGTTCACGATCGCCTTCGTCTGAGCGGTGAGTTTTTATAGCAAATTCTTGTTGGCAATAGCATTTAGGAAGAGCCATGTTCTACAATTCACATACATAATACAATGAAATATTTCAATTTTATTAAGTAGAGATTACATTCCAGAGTTCACAAAAGGGCAACAAGGAACATAAAAGTACTCTTTGTACAAGGCTAATTTGTTGAGGTTGGCGGCAAGCACAGGGGTTCTCTAAGCTCCAAAATAATAAGACAATTGATCTTTAAGCTCCAGAATGACAAGATGATTTGCTGAGAACAACAAAGCAATGATTTGGTGTTCCAAAAAATACGTCGCGATCGGACATTGTAGAACAAGACATGAGAAACATGAGAAATCAGAAAACAATAGGGCGAGAAGGGGTTCTTTGAGCTCTAGAACGATAGGGCGAGTTGCTATTTAAGCTCGAGAATGATAGAGCAACTACGGTGGTTAGTAGAATCATAGAAAAATAAGAAGCATGAATAACAAAAAAAAAGAAACTTCAAACCCAAAAATCACATAAAAAAAGGACAAATGAAGACAGAGATGACGGTTCACTTTGTTGACAAGGTGATCGCGAGAAGCAAAAGAGCAAGTGTCTTTTAGGGCAAAATCAAAGAGAGGGGGAGAAGGGAAGACAGGGCGAAATCCCAAAAATCCAAAAAATACGAAACATGAGAAATTAGGAAAACAATCTTCAAATCCCGAAAATCCAGAAAAAAGAGGAGGCGAGATCACATCCAGAAAAATAAGAAACAAATCAGGAAAAAAGGATTCAAATCCCAAAATCACATCCACAAAAAAGAGGAGGCGGGATTAGATCCAAAAAAAATTGAAACATGACAAACCAGGAAAAAAAACTTGAAATTTCGAAATCACATCCACAAAAATATGACAAATGAAGAAGGGACGATGGATCTTACCTTCAAATCCCAAAATCACATCCACAAAAAAGCGGAGGCGGGATTAGATCCAAAAAAAAATGAAACATGACAAACTAGGAAAAAAAACTTTGAAATCTCGAAATCACAACCACAAAAAAATGACAAATGAAGAAGGGACGATGGATCTTACCTTTCAGCAGAAGAGGGAGGGGCGGTGAGGGCTCTCTGGCAAGGAATCAAAAGAGATTTGCCATTTTCTCTTTTAGGGCAGGAGAGAGCGAAATCTGAAATTAGAGGAGAGTGGGTGACCTAGGGCGCGGGCATTTGGCCATCGTCCTATTTTTTTCATCGGAAGATCAACTCGTCGATTTCATGCTGACGGTCTGGATTAATTCGTTACACGCGACCACACGATGGCGTATCGACGCTCACAAATGAGGTGTTACACGAAGTTCCACGGATGGGCGCTACACCTCCATTTAATCCTATATATATATATATATATATATATATGAATGTTAGTGTGAGAATTGTGCCCCCTACTTATAGGGCCGTCTGATCAGAGATGAAAGCCAAGATCTGTGTGCCGGTTCAGGGCATAGGGTGGAGGTGATTCAGCAAGTTGATGCTCGATGTGACAAGAGGTGATGATCAAAGAAGAGGGTGACGAGCAAATCAAAGCGACGGCGAGCGAAGGACGACGACGAGTGGCGGGCGAAGAGCAGAGGGCGACTGATCTATGAAGGAGGGCAGAGGGCGAAGGATTTACAAATCTGTGTGAAGGTTTGGTGGTGGGTGAAGCAGGGTGGCTGTGAGTGGGGAGCGACGGACGGAGGGCTAAGGGGGGAGAGCGGAGGGCGATAGCGAAGGCGATCAGGATCTAAGAAGGAGGGCGAAGGATCCGTCGCAAGCAGATATGAGATTATAGCTTTCTATATTTGAGATTATAGATTAGGAAGGAGGACTTGAGGGGAACTTTATCATGTCACACTCTCGGCAAGTGGCGAAGGGGTGACCAGAGTTACGAGGCGCTTAGAGGGGAGATTGGATGTTGGAAATAAGTGAAGAAGATGGAATAAAATTATACTTCGAGACACGACGAATCATTATCTTTAGAGAGTTATTTATCTTGCACAAAGTTTGCTAACGAGTTACGGCGACAACACTCTCAGGATACAACGAAGCATTAGAGTTCGTCGACTAGCAATATCGAAAAACTTACAATCTCTTACTCAATGATTTTGCAAAGCAAGTGAATGATCTCAAAGCAAGAGGGAATTAGTATTTCATAGATGATGAAAAGACACAATTCTTCGTGTAAGGATACAACTCTTTATGTATAAACATGCCTCTTACCAAATGATGTAATCTTTCATTCAAAAAATGTATCTTTATAAGCTTTAGTCTTTTCATCCAAAGATGCATTGTTTCATTCATTAAACACCCCCTTTGAGTATGAACACATAGAAATTTGAAATCTACAAATTTCATCATCGAAGATGCGAGACGCTTGGAGCTCACGGCGCATGCCACTGCTGGTGTCTAGGGATATTATTCTACTCTTTAATCAAGTGTTAATAGTCCTGAATAAAAAAATATCAAACATCTAAAGGAGTATAAAAAATATATATGCATAGTCATGACCAAAAAGATATTTACCTCAAAGAACACCTTGAACTTCTTGTGCCTACCACCCAATCAAATATAATCATTTGAAATTTTAAAGTTAACACTAATTATATAATATATATATATATATATATATTTATATATATAGCAATGTGCACCCCCCCCCCCCCCTCACATCCAGAGTTATTCGATCTGAAAGATGTGTGCGCCAGTTCAGGAGAGCGATTCAGGCACGCGGGCGATTCAGGCAGCACGATAGCGCCCGGGCGGTTCAAGCACACGGGCGATTCGGGCAACACAGCAGTGAATGGTGTGAACCTTCGACCTAGTGGGTCGTCACCAACCCTCCCTTGCCGCCGACGAGGCGCGCCCAACGCCAACGAATCGCCCCTTGTGAAACCCTAACACCGGTGGGTTTCGATAAAAAAAGAGTAGAATAGTATTTTTTTACTAAATGGTGACTTTAGAAATCGAATATGGGATTAAGAATGCACATATTTCATTTGTCAAGAGTTGCATAGTAGAGCGCGACTGAGAGGGGGATTGAAAGTCGAGAGGATGAATAGTTTTTCGAAAAGTCCAATATTTTCAGAACCAGACCGACGACTGGACCGAACTCCTTACTGGATCGCGGTTGGACCGGTCCTACCGAGTTCGACCAAATTTTATTAAAATAATATTATTTATAATAATTATAAGGATATAATATAAGTTATATGATAAAATATATGAATATTGTATTAATAACCTATTAAAAAGATTAAAAACTAATATAACATAATTTTATTTATAAAAATGTTTAATAATGATAAATAAAAATGATTAACATATAAATATAAATAGATTATTATTAATTTAGTATCTATTATTTATTAATGCTATATGTTATATTAATAAATTTTATCCTAAATTATTCTTATTTTTTTCCTTTAACACTTTCCTTTTTATTTCCTTTATTTATACCCTTTAATAATTTTCCATTTTAATGTTAATCAATTTTGAATACTTACCTTTTCTATTTCAATTCTTATTTAATTTTATACATATCATACTCCCTCCTTTTTTACCTTTCTCATATTCCTTTACCTTTTTCTCTTTTAACTTTCTTATTTTTATCATTTTTTAAAATTTTAGTTTTCAAAATATAATTTCACCGAGTTAAACCGATTCAACCGGTCCGGTCCACCGATCGGTTCAACCAATTTTGGCCGGTTCAATATCAAAAATAATTTTGAAATTAAACCGAATCGAATTACCGGCCGGTTCGCGATTGAACCGACCGGTCCGATCTGATTTTGATAATATTAAAAAAGTCCGAGACTCCGAGTTACCTTCTTCACCATAATGATCTAGGTGCAGGTGTAAGCAATAGAGAAAGAAAAGTCTTTGTTCCTTGTATAGTTGTTCCCACACTTCATCATTTATACATTTTTTTTTTGTGGTGCTACAATTCGGCGTGAAAAGTTTGTAAAAAAACACGTTAGTTTTTTAATAACACAATTAACATAAAATATATCAGTATATTCATTGTCATCCCTAAATTAACATAAAATATTTTAACTTTAGCAATTAATTTTTAGCGATATGTAAAAAAGCTATAAAGGTAAAATGGGTATACAAATTAAGGTGTGAAGAGTGATAATAATGAGATTCGAAAAGATCGTTTTACGCTATCACAGAAAACAAAAAGGTTGTTTTGCGCGTTACACTTATAGGTTGAGGCTAATCTTATAAGCTATCTCAACGTTTGCTAATTTAAAATTTTGATTGATAAGAAAATATTAAATATATTTATAAATAAAAAAATAAGCAGGGTACTTATTTTTTTCTAAAAAATAAGTCAGATAATTGTCTCATAATTAAATAGTTGTTATTAATATAAGTAGTTTTATTCAAACGTGTAATTATTTATTTTTAAAAATAAATTTCAGTCAATAAAATACTTATCATCACCTCAACTTATCAGTTATTTTATATCAGTCAAACTTCTCTTATTACACTTATTGGATAATTGAATTGAAAGTTAATAATTTAGTAAATTCGAATTTGGAAAAGTTTACCCTTTTAATTAAATTCGTCAAGTTTTAATAATAAGTTGCGCTTTGGGCAATCCAAAATAGTGCAAGTTGGAAACTCGGAATGCTCTGCACTCTGCAGGCAGAAGAAGAAACTGTTCCCTTCACTCAAATCTCCCCCAAAGCGGCATTTTAACGAACGAAACGGAGTCGCAAGTCAATTTATCGTAAAGCCACCGGGCACCCTTCGGAACCAAGAAACTAGGAAGAAGAAGACATTTCATCGAATCGAGTCGACCGAGACCGCCGCGACTAGATCCAGCTGCCGGAGAGAGAGATCTGGAGAGCTGCGAGGCCGCCGGCGACGGCCATGGGGTGGGGGTGGAAGATCTACGAGGGGGCGGTGGCGGCGGGGTCGCTGTGCCTGCTAGGCTGGGCGGGGCTCTGGTTCTTGAACCGCCGCCTCTACAAGGAGTACGAGGAGAAGCGGGCGCTCGTCCAGATACTCTTCAGCCTCGTCTTCGCCTTCTCCTGCAATCTCTTCGAGCTCGTGCTCTTCGAGATCCTTCCGGTTCTATCCAAAGAGTAATCACCGGAACCCCACTCAAGTTCTAGGGTTACGCGTTTGGTGACTTCAGATTTGAGTTCTTGATTCTCCAAGTTTGTGACGTCACGTTGCCGAATTCCGCACTCGTTTAATTGCTTTCAGTTGTCGAACGACTAGATAATATATTGATTCCTCCGTGTTATCACATGAATAGATGATTTGGGGAGGTTTCATACATCTCAAACTCGAATTAGAATTGAAAATTTAGTTCACGTACTACTGGTTGATTTTTATTGATTCGTGCATTTTGCAGGGCTAGATGGATGAATTGGAAGGTCGACCTTTTCTGTTTGATTACTTTGTTAGTCTTCGTGCTGCCGTATTACCATTGCTATCTGTTGCTTCGGAACAATGGTGCGCGCTGCCTGGGATTTGCTACAATGCTTTAATCTCCTATTGCTCGCTTTATGTTGATATTTATCCACTTACATATATTAGGAACATCCATAAGAAAGTGATCAAGGCAGAATTATCACCATCTGCTCATGCTTTTGAATTCTACAAGGGAACATGTTGTTAACTTCCTTAGAAAGTGATTGTGGTTAAAAGTGAATGCAAAGTAGTTTGTGCATAAATTCATTGCAGTCAAGAGTATGAAATTTAAATGATGCCACCTTGTATCGTCTAGATATTTAATTGAGTTCTTGTTGAGTATGAAAACTATTTCTTTTTATCTGTGCATTATCTGCCAGTCTGCTGTGGTAATGCATCTATGTCAATTAGGTTTTCATTCTATTGACTCTGAAACAAAGTCTTCATTCTTTTGGATGTATTTATGCACTTCTGCATGCCATATTGTGATAAATTAATGGATGTACCTTCACTATTACAGCTATGAGGAGGGATAGAGCTGCAGTTGGAGCTACCTTGTTTTTGCTGGCCTTTCTTTATGCTTTCTGGCGCATGGGAATTCACTTCCCTATGCCCTCTCCAGAAAAAGGTTTGTATTGATGACTTTTCATTTTTTATGATCTGGAACTTGGTTTACTGAGGCTCTTCATAATGACATTTTTTCCCTGCATAGGGTTCTTCACTATGCCTCAGTTAGTTAGCAGAATTGGTGTGATAGGTGTGACTGTCATGGCTGTACTATCTGGCTTTGGAGCTGTTAATCTGCCATATAGTTATTTGTCCCTCTTTATCAGGTTAGAAATTGATTATATGTGCACTATATCTTATTATTTGGTCACTTGTTTGTACATTAGTGCTTTGGATAACAACATATGCCCTTTTTCAATAGCAAACTTCTTGACTGTGACAAGCAAAAAAAACATAAATGTATTTGCGTATGAATTTCTTTGTAAGCTTATTTCTTGGTAAGCTTGTTGCTTAAATGCTTTGTTGGTCTTGTTGTAATATGATTCTGAAATTCATAACATGATACAATCAATTATTTCACAAAAAAGTGATAATCTATTTACACAATGAATTCCTCTCTTCTGATATCTTATACGAATAGAGACTTAACCAACCTAAAAAAATGATAATTTTTTGTGTATGATCTATCAACTTCTATAACCAGTTATTCTGTTATTTATTTGGATGAAGCAACTCCGTCTATATTTTATAGCCGGTCCCAAGCCCGGATAAAGGAGGAGGGTTGTGTTAGGTCCTGACAGCCAGCGTAAAACCCTGTCGAATCTTATGAACATGGATCAACGAATGACGTCGTATGATTCATGTAGCCGACCCCACCTAGTGGGATAAGGCTTTGTTGTTGTTGTTGTTGTTATTTGGATGAAGCATCTAACTTAGAAGAAAAGGGTGAAGTATTCTTGTAATATTTTAAGTTTCCTTGGAGAGATGCTTCATTTTGAAAACCAAGGATCTGAGTTTGAAAGTTTAAACATATAGGGAGATTGAAGAATCAGATATCAAGTCCCTGGAGAGACAATTAATGCAATCTATAGAGACTTGCATCACCAAGAAAAAGAAAATCATTTTAACCCAGATGGAGATGGAGCGGATTCAAGGTTCTGAAGAGGTACTATTTGAATTTACCTGCTTTACTTTTTTTCTTTGATGGATATTATTACAAATTTGTAAATACATTTTACCTGCTTTACTTTTTCCTTTGATGAAAATCATTTTTTGCTTTTAAAGTACCCCAAGATTTATCTCTGAATTTGTTATTGCATTTAAAGAACCCCAAGAATTTACCTCTGAATTTGTTGTTGTATTCTTATTGATTAGTAATTTTTTTAGAAGGAAAAGGATGATTACCAAATTATGTAGTCATCCTCCAATAGTAAGAAAGGGAATGTACATGAGGGACAAAATCCTATAGAATCTCAACCCAAAAAGTGAAAGTATACCTCAAAGTGACCACATCACTATGTTCTCACCCCATTCCCTAGAGAAATAATAAAAAAAGATATATTATGTTTTCTTTGTAACACTTTGACTTACAAAAAAATGTTCTTCTATCCATATGGACAATAGGATACCTAGCAGTGTGGACTGTGGTCACTTTGGTTGGTACATAAATTTGTGCAGCTGATTATCTCCTCTTAAAACTTTTATCCAATCTGATGTCGGGGCAGTATGTATCCCCCTTGCCACTGTGCACCCAAAGAACAATTGGGAGCAATCCTCATCAAAAGTCCCACACAAGTCACACATAATGTCATCCATGTGCTCGCCTTGTTTTATGGACTTCAGACATGATACTATCTCTTTTACATGGCGTGCAAAAGTCCTGACCTTTAGGGGTGCCCTAGCTCTCCATATGAAGGTGTAGTCCTTGAGGTCCTTGTCATATTGTTGATCCTTGGGGAAGGAGCGTGTATGTGTGGCATGCACTGAACTTACCTAGCAGCCTCCTCCAACCATCCCTCTTAGAACCATCTAGGCTAGCACATGAAACGCTTTGCAAAGTAACACGCCCTCTGTCCAGTGTTCAGCTACTAGTGTGAGGAATTCGTCCATGCGATTCTGTCAGTGTGTAACCTTGCTGTCTTTGAATGTTGATTGGATCAGATGAATCAATTCTCTTATTGTCAAATTTAGCGTATTCATTAAGAAATTGGTCATTTATTCTGTTCAGAGAGACGAGAAACAAAATCTGGCATCCAAACTCCATTTTCTAGATCTCCAGACCAACAGTCAAAAGTAGTTCTGTTTAAAAAAAAGGATGAATGATGCATTTTAAATGATAGAATCTGCCGAACCTCTTGACTTTTGCAATTGGTTAGAAGAAAGGTGCTTCTGGAAAATAGAAAAAAGATCACCTTAACATATTTTAACTATTTCATGTTTATATGTTACTTACATAGGGCTTCTCATTGCAGAAACTAAAGGCAAGCTCTTTTCTGAGGCGCATTGTTGGAACAGTTGTCCGGTCTGTGCAAGAAGATCAAAGGGAGCAAGGTATGATATTAATCAGTAAATTGTTTTCCTGACATGAGCTTTCAACCATTCTCAAAATATATGATATATCTATATTCATTCTTCATCTTTTCTAGACATTAAAAACTGGGAAGCAGAGGTACAGGCTTTGGAAGAGCTGTCAAAACAGTTGTTTCTTGACATATATGAACTTCGACAAGCTAAGGTTCTTCATCAATTTTTTCTCATAACAATTAAAGGATCAGTATTATTGTACTTCCTTTTTTCTTTTGTTTTGTACTGTTACTAGTTTCTCATCACTTTCTGGAATTCTCAGATAGCTGCTGCTTATTCCCGAACTTGGAGAGGACACCTGCAAAACTTATTAGGCTATGTTTTGTCAATTTATTGTGTTTACAAAATGATAAAGGTATTTCCATTGTGATCTCCAGGGGTTTGTTGATGCTTTTTAGTTTGAAAAGTTATTTCCTAGAGATTCCCATGTTGTGATTTGTAAGTGCATATCAATTCCAGTGTCTGATTGATATGATTTGATGAAGGTTAAGTTCTAGTATCGACAATTTTTCATTTTTTCTATCTATGGAGTCAAATTTTCTGGATTGAAGCCCGCCAAAAATAATTATGAACTGAAACTCAACTTGCTTATTTCTAGTACTTCCAAATGAGTTCCATGTTTCTAAACAATATTTTTTTAGTACTTAAATGAACACCATGTGACAGTTTTCTAGGAGAAAATGAATCCATTATTTAGTCTGATCATTTGATGGAATCATTATTCACTCTCTGTTTCGATTTCAATAATATTTTTAAAAACTCAAGTATTGTTTATGTTTCTGGATTCTGACCTTTCTTTTATCGTGCAGTCTCTACAAAGTGTCGTTTTCAAGGCGGTACGTGTTCCAATTCTTTTTCTCAAGTGCATTCTCATTTTTGCATGTGTGTATGTATTAGTTATGCCCTTCATAGATGAATGTGTTACTCTTCTTGAGCTTTCATTTTCATTTTTGAATCATGTATCATGTCTTACTTTCATGCTTTCGCTTCTTTCTCTATAATAACAGGCAGGATCTGTTGATCCAGTCACGATGACAATCAGTATATTCTTGCGTTATTTTGACATTGGGATTGATATTTCCCAGCTCTCACAGGTAGTGTTTCACAATTTGGTTTGTTCTTTATCCAACATGAATATCTTGTTTTAGACGATGGATGATGCACTAAGCTATCATCAATCACAAAATTCATTAGTTTCCTTGATATGCTCCTGTTTGCAGCAATTATCACATGTCAAATGATGGTCAACTTGTACCCATAATCCCCAGGCATCTAACTTAGTGACGTGACTCCCAACATCTCACAGTTCAGTCACCATGGAGGGTCACAACCATCCTTATCTTTCCCTCCATGTTGTTTGTGCAATGTATTGGTTGTTTAGTGTTTTTAGGAATCCCTATCATCAGTCTATGACCTTGTAATACTTCAACAGGTGAATGCATATTTCTGATGTTCATCCTTGTGAAAAATATGAACCTCAGGGCCCAGAACTAATGTTTTTACTGAAGGATTTGAATTATATAAATTATTTGATTTCTTAGGCCATTATATTGCTAATGCTGCCCTTCCAATTTTTTCTTCATAATCAGTAAAGTAGATTTCCATTTGTACTCTTGTTTCTTGCAGTATATATCGTTGATATTCATTGGAATGTTGATCGTCATTTCTGTCAGAGGGTTCTTGACAAATCTCATGAAGGTAATCCCTTTCTTAAGGAACTCATGAAAGTAATATTTTTCTTGCTCATGTATAAGTGATTTTATTCAACCAACAGCAGAAGTGCAGAACTCTCAAGGTCCCAGTTTCTGATAATGTTCTCTGAAACTAAAGTCCCTGCAATAAGATCCAACATTATATTAGAATGGTTTTGAAATCCTCTTCAAAAAAGAATGTTCCTGAGAATCTGAGTTATGGATGTCAGCAGTCGATCGTGTTATCCTTAAAACTTGATAATTTGTTGTCAAACTTCTCCTGAAAATTATTTGCACGATTTTTTTATTGATTCATTTACTTGTTCTACATTTTTTTTTGCTTTTGTTTGTTTCTCAGAAACATGAATGACACCAAATATTATTGTTCCGTGTGCAGTTCTTCTTTGCAGTTTCCAGAGTTGGTAGTGGGTCGTCTACAAATGTTGTCCTTTTCCTTTCTGAAATTATGGGCATGTACTTTGTATCCTCCATTCTTCTGATAAGAAAAAGCTTAGCAACAGAATACGGGTAGGCCAAAAAAGTTCTCAAGGAGGCTATCATTGCAATCTTTCTTTTATTACATTACTTTCCTAAAAGTTGGCATCTTTAAGATGATTAATCCATCGAATTTGTTGGCAGGATGATAATCAAGGATGTCTTGGGAGCTGATATTCAATTTGATTTCTACCACCGTTGGTTCGACGCAATATTCGTTGCAAGCGCTTTCCTCTCTTTACTTCTACTTTCTGCACATCATACTTCACGACAAGCAGATAAACACCCCATTGATTGATATCTCTTATGTAAATATTATAGTATCATTAGCATCATTTTGCAAATTGATGTTTATTCTAGTGATTTCTTGGTTCCCCTTCCGTGTTCCAATCCAGTTTGATCTCTCAGCAGAACTAATCAGTGGCGGGAAACAATCCCTTTCTTTTTCTGCCGGACCTTATTAATGGTGTCCTGACTTTATACATGGAACTCTCGTTGTATATGATAACCAGATTCTACAATGCAATGAAATATTTGGACAACACAGTTGCGATAATAATTTTTTTTAGAATTATTGATTTAAATTATTATAAATATTAAAATATTCAATTTCTCAGGAAGTACAATTTTCCTTTCGTGCCATTGTTAATGATAAGGCTAGCTAGGATAAATGTCTCTAACCTATCGAGTCAAACTTGTAATTACATATTTTGTATTTTCTTTTTGCTCCAGCAACCTTAATCTTATGGGAGTAGTATGTTCGAGCAGAGACGGCGAACATCAAAATTCAAAAATTTCTTTACTTGTCATCAAAACAGCCTTTAGGTCTGGCTGTTTTGTTGTGGATTATAAATTAAAATATTTTAATAATTCTCATACAACAACAACAACAAAGCCTTATCCCACTAGGTGAGGTCGGTTAGTTGATCCATGTTCATAAGATTCGACATGATTTTATGTTGGCTGTCGGGGCCTAACACAACCCTCCTCCTTTATTCGGGCTTGGGACCGGCTATAAAATATAGGCGGAGTTATTTTAATAATTCTCATAATACAATAAAAAAATTTTCGTTTTTCTTAAAATTATTTTGAAGAACGTGAAATCACTCTTTTTAATCCATTCAATGTCATATTTTTATTCTTTTAAAATAGCATAATAAAGATATTCTTTTAAAATAGCATAATAAAGATATTTTATCATTTTGTTATTTTTGTCATCATTTTTTATTTTTTATTATTTAACTATATAATATTTTATTATAAATTTTATAATGACAATAATAATAAATGTCAACTATTTATAATAAAATAATTTTATTAAAAAATATAAAATATTTTTTTAATCAAACAAGAGGTAGAATAAGAATAAATTGAGAATACTATATTCTCTAAAATAAAATTTGGTATTTCTTAAAAAATATTCTCCAACCAAACAGGAGTAGTGTTCGAGCAGAGACAAGGAACATCAAAATTAAAAAATTTCTTTACTTGTCATCTTTGAACGTGGGTTCCATTTTTTAATTCAAAGGTTGTTTGGCAAATATTGTGAGAATAGTATTTTCTTCTTGGCTTTAATTCGATGTCAAACGGGGCTTAAGAGTTTAAGATTGTAGATAAGTAGAATGAATCAAATCGATATAGCTTTTAACTAATTTAAACTTTTAGATTTTATTTAAAGAATATTTTTTAAAAAATGTAGAATTTTATGAACTTTTATAAACTCTATATGACTTAACTATTATTTTGTATAATAAAAAATTTGTAAATGTTCAAATATTTTATTCGATTGTGTATTTGTGAGTGAGAGTTTAAATTAGTATCGTAATTATAAACTTTTTATTTGATTATCTTACTAATTTATATATATATATATATATATATAATTTGGTAAATATAATCGATGATAGTTACATAACATTTATTTGTTATGATAGTATTTATTTTATTACTTTCGAATCAGTAAAATATGCTAGTTATTTATTATTTGTGGATAATAGATATGTGCTTTTGATTATATAATTATTACTCAAATAATTAAATTTATTTAATAAATGGACTCTAGTCGATTTTATGATATGAGTTTACTAAACTCTCCTTAAACAATATTAGCTAGGACAACAAATTGACTTCATGGAATAAAATCATGTTGAATTATAATATATGGTTAAATAAGAAAACCGCCCTAGGAGATAACATGAATTCACGAAAAACAGTCAGTTGCGATTGCAACATTCTATATAAAAGAGCAAAAATGAACGTTAAATACTTCTTGTGTGAATTGTTTGTAACCAAACAAAAAAAGGTTTTTAAAAATAAATCCAATCCAACAAAAAAAGTTTTATTTATTTCAAATTTTGAGAAAAATAATTAGGTGAGCTATAGATTAAAAAAATCATCCAATGTTCCCATGAAATCTAATTACTCAAAATGGGTAAATTGTTTTAAAAAAACCCTAAACTTTTACTTTGGTTGCAAATCTATCCTAATTTTTTATTTCTATTTTAAAATGTCACATAAATTCAATAGAATATGATCCATTAAATATCGATTCAACAATTTTAACACATAATTAAATCATAAATTTAGTATTTTTTTCGATTTTGTGACATAAATATAATATTTTTTATAGAGACAGAAATTTTTATTGATTTTTTGTGGAAACAAAGTTACATAAAATAAAAATGATAAAATATATTATTTTTTATCTTTTTTATTTAAAAATTTGTGATATGTCATCCATTTATCCACATGATTATTATTTAATTAATTTGTATTCTTTCAAATAAAAATATAATTATAGACATTATTTTATCTATCATCTTTTTTATAGTTTTTTCGAATTAATTATTTTTTAAAATTAAATGAAATCTTTTTGTTGTGTGACCATCCATTTTGACTTGCTAAGACATTAAAGTCCACAAAATGTGATATTTAATGTCATTCAATCTAATTTTCTACTATAAAGACGTATATGTGTTAGTAGTATCATGAAAGATATTATAGTTTAAAGTTCAGAAATTATGATGGCACACGAAAAATAATACTAATTACAACAAATAGAAAAATTATAAAGATAAAAGATAAAAAAAACATACATGCAAAATTATAGCAAAAAACCATGTTGCAAAATGTTTCTTAACAATACGATAAAGATTACAAAATAATATATAGAAATGAGAAAATTGCATAAAAAGTCTAACGTTTGTTGCTGGTTGTAAATATGGCCTAAACTTTAATTGGTTGAATAAAAATTGTAAACTTTCAATTCTTTATTAGATCTGGTATGATTTTTTTATTGGATACCTCGTAATATCTTTTTCAAAAGCATATTAAGTTTTCTCTGTGATAAATTCATTAGATAAGTGATTTTTTTTGTCTAAACATATTAAATTTAGTTTGGTGATATCATATTGATAAATGTGTGCTATAATCACTATATTATTTACCTATAAAAGGAATACATATATAACTGATTCAACTTTTTCTTAAAAATAACTTATTATTGATTTCACCATTCATAAGAAAATATATCATGGATATTTATATTACCTTGTTCACTAAAATATTGAATTACATATGTAATATAGTTGAAAATAATAATTGGTAATGGCTCACATAAAAGATACGCAGTTACATTTTGTCTATTTATTTATATTTTAGACAATTATATTAGCCAATATTTTTAAAACCGGACTAATAATCGAACTAGACGGCCAACTGGTCGATCCATTCAGATTCAATTGAGCTGGATAAAATTTTTATTAAAATAATATTAATTTTATTATTTCAATATATATATATTATAGTTAAAGTTTAAAGGTAAAAAACAATGAAATAAAAGCATAGTCATCATCTTAAATTAAACAAATATTAGTAATTTTATATTTTTATCATTTTCTTGTTTATCATGAATATTTTATGTTTTGGATTTTTGCTTGTTATAAATCTTCACACACTTTATTTTTCACATTCACATTTTCTTTCCATATTTTTTTGTTTTCTTTTTTAAATTCATCTTATAAAATCTACAATATATTTCTGTTTTTTATATTTTTAATATCTATCATGTATAATGTTTTAAATTTTGTCATCTTGTTATTTAAGTTCGTTATATTTTGTTTGTTAAATTTTTATTTTTAATATTTCCCACCTTTTATTTTCAAATAATATTCTTTTTTACTTTGGAATTTAATCACTTATTTTTCTCTCTTTCCTATTCTTTCATCTTTCCTACTAATATACTTTCTATTTTACTTATATATATTCAACCTTTTTCTATTGTTTTGAAAAACAAATGGTTCAATAGCGATTTTTGCAGGATTGATTTAGTTCAATTTGGTTCTTTGTCAAAATAATTTTTACTATCAACGGATCATACCGTCGATCGGCCCAATTTTAAAAGCACTGATATTAACTATGTGTATAAAAGTTATTGATATAATAATTTTACCATATAATACTTAATATTTTTCTAAAAAGATATATCAGAAGGGAAATGAAAAGTTGATGTTTTTTAATGAAAAAGTTGATATTTTCTTATGTAATAAATTAAAGTTTGGACCATATTTATTAAAAGTACTAAAATTAAGCTTTTTTCCCATTCTCTTTATATAATTAGATATAAAATTAATAAATTCTTACCTAATAAAGCTTTCCATTTTTTTGCCAATGCTTATATATCCTAGAATCACTTATTACATTTTTGGGCGCTAACATACATTTACTAGTAATGTAGTGACCTATTCATTTTTTAATATTCAACATGTTAGTAAATATACTTTAATTTTTTTACTTTTATTATTGTGTTAGACCTTCTCTGTAATTCGAGAAAAAATATTTTATTTTCTATGTATAATCTCATTTTGTTTCGTTCTAGAATCCACCAATTTTGAAAAGTTATTGAGTTGAGTAAAGCAAAGTTTATTTTTAAAATAAGGAAAAAATGTTAAGAGTAGCACCATTATACGCCTGTGAATTATATTTTATTCATGATGGACAGTGGATTAACTATTAAATTGATGGATCCATCATCCATCATAAATCCAGGATTATTAATAGATATTTGATAGTGTTATTCCTTAAAAGTAGTAGCATAAATAGTAAACCCTTTTAATAATGGAGTAAATCTCATTAAATACCCACAAACTTCTTATATCTTATATTCTTATATTTATATAAAGTTGATGCACCAAAGGACGTTTCAAAATATTCTCCTTTCACCATTTGCATCTATCTTTTTTCTCCTTTTATTCAATTTTTTTTGTTGAATTCACTGCTGCATTTAATATTCATTTACAATTTTCCCCTACATTATGACGACCCTCTACGTTCCAAAGCAAATGTGCAACCTTTTACATTCTGAGTCATCTAACCAACCTTTCATTTCCAATTCTCTGTTTAAAAATGAAGGAACTTGAGGCAGAGTTGCCTCTGTAGCAACATCGAGCGACGACTGTCACTGCCTTCCCTCCCGTTGCTGACATCGTCGTGGACTCCCCCCGACGTCAGACGTGCCAACTTCCTACTCATGGTCTGCGACCCTATCGGCGACATCCTGCTCCCCTATCGGCGAATCCGCCTGCTGCTCCGTGAAGAAGGCCTTCTCCTCCATGGTGTTCATCGTCCGCGAGCTCCAGAGCTATGCCCTCTAGCTCCGGCGGATCCTGTCCTACGAGGACCTCCAGAGGATCTTGAACAGGGTCCAGCGGGAGATGAACTCCTCATTCGTTTGGCTCTTCCAGGTCTTCTCATGCACACCCACCTCCGTCATGCTCCTCCTAGCAAACTTCACGGTCTACTCCATGGCTGCGACGTTGCGATCGCAACCCCGGCGGTCGCTCCGCCGCCCCAGTCAGTGGTCGTGACAAAAATCATCCAGCCGCAGAGCCACCACCGGGGCAACCCACGAATAGGTCGTTCAGCCATCAAGACATTCTCAATCGGCAAAACGGCTTACGTCAGAGGGAGCCTGTCGATCAAAGTAAGCGGATGCCAACTTGTGGCGACTATGATCCTCGGGTGCTTCTGGTTTTCACCCACCGCACCTGTTTGGAGATTACTAGGGTAAAATCATAAGCCCTATGCATTTTATTTTTCCTTGTGGATACCAATATTAGTTTGATGTTTGATCCATAATTTGTTCATTTATGTTGCTCCTCCTTCATATGCAAGCTTTCCTGTACTTCAAGTATCTATTGCTGCACTAGCACCTATGCCAACTCCCAGTGGTTATGCCCCTGTTCAGGTAATCTTCTTTCTTGTATTGTAATAGTAGGTAAAGTTAATTATTTGAAAAAATAACTTTCTAAGGAAACATCAGTTCTGCGAAAGTAACAAATTAATTTTTTCGTGAAAGTTTGAGAGAATAGGCTTGACTCAATGAGCTCTCTCTCCTCTCCTTCCCTCCCCTCTTTCACCGACAAGCCTTCCCCTGAGGAAACGGATCTCCTGGACCGCAGCGTCAAGCGAGCTAGGGTCCCAACTGGTAAAACGTCCATGGCTGCCGATGGTTGGGGCGGAAGAAAATCCTTCCGTGATACACTGCGCGCCCCCAATGGAGAGGTGACACCTACCCCTGATGTTGCGGTGATGGAGGATGAGGATCTCTCTGCTAGCATGGTTGATCTCTCCAACAGGCGAAAACCGAAAATCCTTGTATCTGCTGAAGAGCTGGAGGTCTGCAGTGCGGAATGGAAATTGGCCCTCATTGTCAAACTCCTGGGCAGGCAAATCAGTCCGGCCAATCTGCGCAGCCGCCTATTGCAGCTCTGGGGATGCAAAGGAGATCTCTACCTGGTGGATCTTCCTAATGGATTTTTCGTTGCTAGATTCGAAGCCGCGGAAGATAGGGAGTGGGCGCTCGCCAGCGGACCATGGAGCATCCTCGGCCACTATCTTTCCATCCGTTCATGGGTCGCCAACTTTAATCCATGGGATGAAAGCATCACCAAGGTGGCCGCCTGGGCACGCGTCCTCGAACTCCTAGTCGAGCTGCACAACAGGATCATTCTCAGGCGAGTGGGTCAATGCCTTGGCTGACTGCTCAAGATCGATGGCGCTGCCGGAGCTAGGGGTAACTTCGCGCGCTTATGCGTTGAAATGAACACCTCAGATCCAATTGTGCCAGAGGTGGAAATCCTGGGATGCTGCTATACCATTGAATACGAGGGGTTGGGCCTTATTTGCTTTCATTGCAGGCGAATCGGCCACCTGAAAGACAATTGCCCATTGACGGCGCCGCTGCCGCCAGAGCCGGAAGTGACACAAGGTCTGACTACTAGTGCGCATCGTGGTGTAGAGGTTGGTCCTTCGTGCAATGCGACTGCTGCCCACGCGACCAGAGGATCACCAACTGAGGACACTCCCTACGGCCCATGGATAATGGTACAAAGGCGGCGAAGGATCCAAAAGACCCTGCGTGGTGCACCGGCGAACCCTGCTCCTGCTGCCGGCACAGGAGACGACAACTCACGTGAAGCCATGTCATCCTTACACAAAAGCCAAGGCAAGCCGCACCTACCACCACCTCTGAAGGGACGTGGTCGTACGAGCGGCGTTCGCATCCAGGCAGCAGACGAAGCTTCCGAGGAAAGCTCTCCAATGGCTAACCGCATTAATGGAGGCATGGCCAACACCGCTGGGTTCCTGCAAGCTCATACCTCTGGGCATGAGACTGTTAGCATGTCCACACTGAAAGAAGCTACTGTTCCCAATCGGTCGGGGACGCGATTGCTCCCACGTACCACCCATGCTGATGGGGATCATATCAGTGTGCCTGGTCACTCTGAGTTGTCGACTGACGTGGACATGGGCCTAGTAAGTAGGGAGGCGTCCTCCGTGGATGACGCTGGTGACACCACCATGGCATCATCCGATCGGATTTCCTAGTTGCGCCATCTCCTGGCACAGCACCCGTCATCTGTATCCTTATGGTGAACAAAATATTCTGCTGGAATGCACATGGCGCGGGCAATCCTCGTTTCCTTGAAGCTTTGAAGAATTACGTTAGAAACCACCGACCTGAGATTTTTATCATCCTTGAACCAAGGATCAGTGGCAGCCGTGCAGATGCAGTCTGTCGTAAATTCAAGAACTACTCATCACACCGCATTGATGGGGTCGACTTCTCTAGGGGCATATGGATCTTCTGGCTATCTGGGAGTGTCATCGTTCGCCCGCTCTCCAAACATGACCAGGCGCTCCATTGTGAGATTGCTGACAGCAACCACCGTTGGTTCCTCACAGCCATCTACGGCAGCCCGCAGGAGGCCAAGCGCCAGGCGCTTTGGGATGAGCTCATCTCTTTGAAGGGAAGTGTCCTCTCCAACCCTTGGGCTCTAATCGGGGATTTCAACCAGTTGGCCGATGCTTCTGAGAAGTCCGGTGGTGAACCTTTCAATCATCGCTCTGCTAGTCGTTTTTGTGACGTATTATCTCTCTATGAGCTCCTCGACTTGGGTAATGTGGGACCACGGTTCACCTGGCGGGGTCCGGCGCCGCAGGGCTCCCCTCCCCTCTTCGAGAGACTTGACCGTGCGGTCTGTAACGCTGCTTGGAGAACTATGTTCGAAGAGGCCCTCGTTCATACTCTTCCACGCACAATCTCAGACCACCACCCCCTTCTTCTTGAGCTGTCACCGACCACTGCTGGCGCACAGGGCAACGCGCCATTTCGCTACCTCGTTGCCTGGCACACTCACTGTGGCTTCAAAGATTTTCTCAATTCTGTCTGGGAAGCACATGCACCACTTCTAACCAACCTTGCTCACTTCAAGCATAGAGTGCATGATTGGAATCGCACCACCTTTGGCAACATCAATCGGAGGAAGACGCGACTCCTCGCTAGACTCACAGGCATACAAGTTGCACTACAAAATCATTACAGCAGCAACCTCGCCACACTTGAAACCAAGCTTAGAGCTGATCTCGCGACCACACTTGCTCAAGAAGATCTCCTCTGGTAGCAGAAGGCCAGGTGCGAGTGGATACAAGCTGGGGATCGCAATACTTGTTTCTTTCACACCAAGGCTATCATGCAACGCAGGAGAATCGCCATTCATGCCCTGAAGAACTCTGACAGTGGATTTCTACTGACGATGAGCTCCATCATATGGAAGTAGCACATTTTTCTAATATATATAAAGAGCAGCACGCAGAACTGTCTGCCCCACTGCCCAATCATTTCCCTACAGATGCCAGGGAGCTACTCTCTCACCTTTCTGATCGCATCAACCAGGCCGAAGTCAAGCAAGCTCTCTTCTCCATGAATGCCCACAAAGCGCCGGGACCCAATGGCATCCACGCGGCCTTTTATCAGCACAATTGGAGTATCGTCCAGCATGCGGTCTTCAACCATGTTGTCTGCGTTACTGATGAGGGAGAATATGAGGCATCACACAATCAAACGTTCATTGCCTTAATCCCCAAATGTGAGAGACATGAGACACTACACCAATTCAGGCCCATTAGCCTTTGCAATATCACTTACAAACTTATCACAAAGGTCATCGCTACACGCCTCCAGCAGTACATGCAGAATATTGTTGCACCATTCCAATCAAGCTTCATTCGCGGGCGTAGCATCCACGACAACATTGTTATTGCACAAGAGTTTGTTCATTCCATGAGCCGGATGAAGGGGAGGAAGCAATTCATGTCTCTCAAAATTGATTTAGAAAAGGCCTTCGACCGCCTGGGTTGGAACTTTGTCTTGGAAACTCTCCTCTTCGCCGGTGTCCCGCACAAGCTGTGTTGCACCATCATGGATTACATATCAACTGCATCTTTGCAAGTGCTCTGGAATGGAGTTCCACCTAACACCCTTCGTATGGAGCGGGGAATTCGGCAAGGATGCCCCCTCTCCCCCTACCTGTTTGTCCTTTGCGTGGAGTGCCTTAACCATCTAATCCTCGAGGCTGTTGACGACGGCACTTGGGAGCCCATCAAAGTCGGCAGGTCAGGTCCATCCATCTCTCACCTCATGTTCACTGACGACATCTTTCTTTTTGCAGGAGCCTCGTCGGAATAGTTGGAAACCGTCCTCCAAGTCCTTGATAGATTTTGCTTGGCGACTGGGCAGCGTGTCAGCCACACCAAATCATCCATATTCTTTTCCAAAGGCGTTCCGAAGGGGACAAGAGTGAGGATCGTCTCCCGCTCCTCATTCCAAGCTGCCACCTCAATAGGAAAGTACTGGGTGTGCCAATCATCCACACGTGTGAAGAAAGCCTACTTCATTGGCCTTGTTGAACGCGTCCAGAGTAGAGTTGACGGCTGGGCGGCCAGCACCTTATCTCTGGCTGGAAGGATTACACTAGCTCAATTAGTACTACAAGCTATCCCCTCGCATGTCATGCACTTCGCATCGGCGCGTCCACCTTGTGAACTAGCACAACGTCTCTCAGCCTAGAGAGTGTGGGGGCCTCGACATCAGACGACTCTCCACCCTCAACGACGCTCTGATCGGCAAACTCGGATGGGGTGTCGTCTCGAGGCAAAATATGCTATGGGTGCAGGTGCTCACAGGGAAATATGCTAGACGATTCAGTTCTGGCTGCCAACTTCGTGTGTCCCCCTCATATTCTTGGCAATGGAGGGCCATCTGCCAAGCCTGGAACCCCCTTGCGAGACTGGCGCGCTGGAAGCTTGGCGATGGTGCTACCGTCAGCTTCTGGGGCGATGCCCAGCTTCCGGATGGCAAGACACTCATAATGAGGGCCACTAATCAGATCCCAGCGCACATAAGGATGTGCAAGGCGTGCGACTTCGTTGATGGCCATGGGCGCTGGGATTTCCACCAACTGCACAATGCTCTATCCCTGCAAGATACTCTCCTTGTTGCCAGCACGATGGCCCCAAACATGCTGCGTGGTGCCGACATGTTGTACTGGCCGCTGGAGCCGGACGGGCGCTATACTATTAAATTGGCCTACAATGCACAGATGCTCCCCCACCTCAACACTAGAAACCAGATGTGGCAACTGATATGGAAGTGGAGAGGCCTACAAAAAATCAGAACCTTCCTGTGGCTGGTTGGACGTGACCGGATCCTGACCAATGAGCAGCGTCGCCGCCGTGGCTTCACCTCCTGGGACTGCTGTGAGCGGTGCAACACAAGCGTGGAGACTCCGTTGCACGCGTTACGAGACTGTCATTGGGTGGCTCGACTCTGGAGAAGACTCATTCCCCGTGCCCTGGCACCTTGTTTCTTTAACTGTTCCTTAACTAATTGGATATCTCTTAACCTGCAGGTCAGATTCTCGGGAGAGGAAGGCATCGCCTGGCCACTTGTTTTCGGTGCTGCATGCTGGTCACCTTTGACCAGGCGATGCCACCTCCCAACCCTGCATCTGCCGTCCTCCAACTTGCGGCCAGTTCAACCTCGCACATCAATTCCAGGTTGTGCACACCCCTGCCCCTCCCACCCCCTGGATGGCCCCCCCGGCGGGGTGGCTCAAGTGCAACGTGGATGGTGCGGCTGCATCCTCCGGAATCCGCAGCAGTTGCGGAGGGATCATTCGCGATCACACGGGACGATGGATACGTGGCTTCATGTCTCCCATCGGACCTGCTATTGTGGCCGAACTTCGCGGACTGCTCATGGGACTACAGGTGCTCTGGGACCTTGGTGCCAGGCATGCTTACATCGAGTCCGACTCGCTTTGTGCCATGCAACTCTCACTCAATCGCACTTTTGCGGCCCCTCACATCGCTGAGCTTGTGCAAAGCATTCACAGGCTGCTGGCGCACAAATGGAACATCATCGTTCTCCACGCCAGCCGAGAGGCGAACGGGGCGGCCGATTGGCTAGCAAGAAAGGCGCTCGGCCTTCATTCCGGAGCTGTTATGCTGGATTTTCCTCCGGTATCGCTTGGGGGCACCTTGTTTGTTGACATTATCGGGGCTAAGTTACCCCACACTATGTCATTTTAATTTCTCTATTTAAATTCCTTGTATCTTCCCTGGCTTCGGCTTTACTCCCACCGAAAAAAACAAATTAATTTTCTATTTTTTCTTAGCTGGAGAGTGGTTTAGAACATTGTCTGTTACAAGTTCAGCTAGGTTCAACCTTGATCTCTAACCAACTGTCTTTCTGGAAAAAGGAAACCAATTACTTATTATTTTCATCTATCTGATGGAGCAAGTTTAAAGATTTAAACTATGATTAATTGCATTTGTCCGTGGCATTCATTACCTGTGTGATGCTGAAAAGCCCCTATATAAGCAATTTATTCCTACTAAACCACCTTTCTGAATAATTTGATTCCACTGTTACATGATATCTTTTATGCATACACTACAAGAAAATCGCGATTTTCCGACGGATAATTTCCGACGGTTCTAAATCCGTCGTAATTTGCGACTAATTTTTCGACGGTTCCATTTTCGATGGTTATGACTGTCGAAAATAATTTATATTATTATTTAATTTTTCGACGATTAGGAACGTCGATATTTCCGACGGATATCCATCCGTCGCAAAATCCGCCGTAATTTCTGAAAGTCATAACCGTCGGTAAATGTATAATAATATCATATAAAAAGTATTTTATTAATATAACTAGCGACGGTCCAAATCGTCATAATTACCGACGGTTTTGACCGTCGGTAATGATTACCGACGGTTCAAACCGTCAGTAAAATAAAAAATAATCATTATATATAACTAAATATATTTTCGACGGTCACAACTGTCGGTAATTATAAAAATATTTAATATTTACATTTTCGATGGCCAAAATCTTCGGTAATTAAAATTTCGTTATCCCGCTTTTTTTTCCCTTTTCCTGCTTTCTTTCTAAATTTTTTCCCTTTATATATATTCATCCTCCCTCTTCTCTCTCTCCCTCCTCCCTCCACTCCTCTTTCTCTCCCTCCTCTCCTCTCTCTCTCTCCCGGCCGCGAGCACGCTCTCCCGCGCCGGACGCCGGCGACCCTCTCCCGGACCGGCGACCCTCTCCCGCGTAGATGTCTCTCTCTCTCTTTCTCTCTCCCGCTCCGCGCCGGCGTCTCTCTCTCCGGCCAAAGGCCGCTGTCGGCCGGATCCGGCCTCCAGCGGCCGGATCGGCCGCCAGGCTGTCGGATCGGCCGCCAGGCTGCCGGATCCGACCTCCAGCGGCCGGATCGGCCGCCGGGCGTTCGGATCCGGCCGCTTGGCGGTGGATCGACCGCCGGGCGTTCGGATCCGGCCTCCAGCGGTCGGATCGGCCGTCGGGCGTTCGGATCCGGCCGCCTGGCGGCGGATCCGGCCCCAGTGGCCGGAGCTGGCCACGGCCCGATCCGGCCGCTAATTTTTTTTATATTTAAAAAATTATTTGCGACGTTGCGACCGTCAAAAGATCGACGGTTGCGACGCCCGTCCAAAGTTTCGACAGTAGGACCGCCGGCCTTTTTCGGCGGTTGAAACCGTCAGAAATTTCGACGGTTCGAACCGCCGGGAACTTTTCCGACGGTTGCAACCGTTGGAAAATTTCGACGGGTCGAACCGCCGGGGACTATTCCGAATATTTTCGACGAATTTTTTCAACCGTCGCAAATCCGTTTGCGACGAGCGTTTTTCCGACGGATCTATTCCGACTGAAAAACCGTCGATAATTGCGTTACCGATGGTTTTCGGACTGATTACCGACGGTCCGGACCGTCGGTAATCAGCGTTTTTCTAGTAGTGATAATTGAAGTAATGCATATTTTTATTGTTGAACTGTATTTTTTATGTCTGCAACCCATGGAATGCTTTGCATTTCTGAGTTGTTAATGAAGAAAGACAAAATGGTTATGGTCAGAATGATGTTTATAGTAGTAAAAAAAAAGAATGATGTTTATAGTCGTGATAGAATTGAGTTCCTGCTTCACAAGATTCGATGGTTGACACCCTATTACTATTCTCCAATGAAGAAGTTTATTCATAGTTGTTCACAGACTGTATTAGAAGTAGAACCCACTAATTCTACTTATGATATTAACAGTATCTGCTGATTTAGCATTGTGAGATATTTCTCTCGAAAAAAAAAGGGTCAGCAGACATTTTGGGGTTACCTTGATAAACAATTACTAATTTATTACTTATGTTCATCTTGAATGGTTTTAGGTACTAAATCTGGGTATCTTTATGTATTAAGACTTTTTAAGGTTTTTACAGGTTCATGCAAGTTTGCCAACATTTTCATATAAAAGCATACAAGTGAAATAATATAAATGTTGATAATTTTGCAGATGATATCTGTGTGCAGTATCATGTGAAGAATATGTACCTAATTTAACCTGCAAAGGGCTTTTATTACACAAGTGAGCCTTGACTGGCAAGTGACAAGAGTTTCTTTCACCATCTTTTTCTGTACATTTGTAGAAAGCATTTCAATTTTTATGCTGTGTTAGGGGAGTTTCTTTAGAGCAGGTCAACATGCACACTTCTGTTTATATTTTTGATTTATTTTTGTTTCCAGAACACAAAAGATAATCTTCCCTGCAACACACTTTTCATTGAAAATCTTGGTGAGAACTTAATTGAGGAAGAAGTCAGGGCCATCTTCAGTGTGTATGATCTTAATCTGCTACAAGAGACTCTCTCACATTCACATAGAAAACATTTATTTGCCTCTGCTTTTCAATATAAGTCTTGGAAATTACTTAACAATATGCAGTCAACCTGGGTTCAAACAAATGTAGATTTTGCGCCAGAAGAGACACAATTTGTTTAATAGAGTTTGAGGCAAGTGTGTACCATTTGAGACTCAGTCACCTTATTGGGCTATTGCTGCAGTTTGATTTTATTTGCTTCCTTTGCTTACTCATGGTGTGATGTGATTTGTGTCACAAACGTCGATCAAAATCTCTGAAATGTTACTCAATAGAGTTTGATTTTAATAGAGTTGGGATGGAGTGGTCAGTAGCTCCTGACCGTTTAAGCAAAAATCTCAAATTCAGATCTTTGTGAACGAGAAAAATTTTCGATGGGAGCCTCAATTGTCAAATCCAGGCATGCTACCAGGGGAAAAACTAGATTAGTCGGGCTCAATGATGAGTCGAGACTACAATTGGCATGTGGATTGGCCTCAAAAAAAATCTCGAGAAGTTGTTACTCCATTAAAGTGGATATGAAGAGTCAATTATTTTTTAATTTGAAATCACATATATTAATCATATCATTTTTAATCATTATTTAGAGTAGGAATTGAAAACAATCAATAAAATATTTATTATGGTTAGCATAATACTAATATGTTTTTTAGCACACATTCAAGAATGTAAAATAATATTTATTCTAATATCATGAAAAATAAAATATTTTTATAATCACCTTAGATATTTTAAAATATAACCTTAATTAATATTTGTTTTAATTCAAATTGTAAGATATTTATAAACATAATGTATGCTACAAAAAATAGTACTTAGATATTATAAATTATAATAAAAATATAAAACTATATTTTATTTATGTACTTAAATTTATTTATTATAATATATTTAAATTGCGTGAAGCGCAAGGGAGTTAATCTAGTTACTTTATAATTAGACTACCCTCCAACTAATGATTTGTTTCACCAAATACTTTTTTGACTGGGAATAACTTTTTTTTGAGTTTGTCGCTGACGTGACATATTATTTAAAAATATACATATGAAATGTTAAAATTAATAAAAAAACTTCTAAAGATAGGTGCATGCCCCTACCGAAGGGTGAGGGGGTGGCTCTTCGGCACCGAGGAGGGGGTGATGCGTGCAAAATTGGTAGCAAACACATGAATCTCTAGTCGCTCAAGTAATAAAGTGTGATTAGAGTTATCATTCACACAAAGATGATTAATAGCTTAAATTTTATTTTAACCTTATTAATTGAGAAATTAAGGAAATAGTTGATTTTAGATGCGAATAAAAAATAAAATGATGAAATTAAAAAATGATTTAGGGATTCATGTTTCTGACAAAGCTTCACTATTATTCTCCCTCTTCTCCTTTCTCCAAGTTTTAAATTTATGCTCTAGGGATGCTTTCACATGTCCTCCTCAGTCTTCTTTTATAAATTTTCTCGTCCCCCAAAGAAAGAAATAAAAAATCTATTCAAAAAGCGAATAAAATTCGCCTTCAAACCACCCAACTACCCGCCGTCACGGCCATGACACTATCCTTCACGGCCGTGACAGAGACAATGTCTTTTGACCAAGAACAGGCATGGCCGTGCCACTGACAGTGGCCTCGATGCCGACTTGTACAGGCACGACCATGACCAAGTGAGACATGGCTGTGATAGAGGGTTTTGCTGCATTTCCATGTGTTTCCGATCATTTTCTTGTCATTGTGATTTTCTACAATGAAATTATTCAAACATAAATAGAAATTAAATCTTAAACTTTTTTATAAAAATAAATCAATTCTCTTCTTTCTTAACCACAAAAGTCTCCTAATATGCAAATTAAATAGCCTAAACTAATGCATGATACTTCGTACATCAGAGATCACAAATGCACCATGCGCATAGGCGTGGGAGGGGTGTGGCCCCACTCCCCCTCCATCGCGAAGAAGAGATGGGGAGACCCCTCCCCCAAGTGAGGTGCCCCTCACCTACTTTCTCTTCGATGCAGGGGCACCTCCCCCTTTACACACACGATGCAGAGGGAGAGGGCGCCTCCCCCTCTACGCACCCGATGTAAAGGGGGAGGGCCGCCTCCCCCTCCCGCACTTTTCTTCGTGCCGAAGAAGAGAGGCGAAGAGGCGCCCTCTCTTCTTCGACGAAGAGAGGGGGACATCCCTCTATTGGATCTAAGTTTTAATGATATAGAAAATTATATTTTGATGATATAAATTTCGAAAGATTAAAGTTAAAATGCTAAAAAGTTTAAAGAAAAAGAGATAACTTTATGCACTACACTTTGATTAAATAATTAACTATGATCCTATTAGATTTTGGATTAATCATAAATATCAAAGTTGTAGAGAATTCTGTAGCTTTCCATAGAATAAAAAATCATCTCATTTGGATAACTGTGCAAAAAGTTATGCTTAAAAGAGTGCAGGGCAGTCGAGCTGCGGCTGAAAATCGGTCAACTGGTCAAGAACACAGGTCGATCGGTCAAGGACACAGGTCGATCGATCAGTGCAGAAAATGCCCAATTTCAATAAATAAAATGTCGAGAGTGTACCAATCGAGGTACCGGCCGATCGGTTCAAAACACAAGTCGATCGGAATTCATCAATGGTCATATTTTTTATAAAAAAAAGTGTACCGGTCAATCGGTTCATATGTGCGGTCGACTGATCTCCGAGTCAAATGAACAGTAATGATCAAATTTGAAGGAGAAAATTATGAAATAATTTTTGATGACTTTCCCACTTGCTGAAGCCAATAAAAGGAGTGCCAAAGCTAGAAGCAAGTGCATCCATTCAAGCCTTGAAGAAAAACTTCAAGTTATCAAAGAAGACGTTCTCATTGAAGTTTTCATTTTTAGTTTTCTCTTCTTTCTCTCTTCTTCTCTTGTGAGCTTAGCTTTGTAAAAGAGAGAAACATTTTATTTAGAAAAATACTAAGAGAGCTCCTATGTAAAAGATGTTTAAAATCTTACCTCTTGATCGAGAGAAAAGATTAGCTTCTTAGGATGAGAGGTTGCATTGCCTCTCGAAACGGAGAAAAGATGGTTGATGTAAATGGCGTTCTTCCTTGCCCATTTGGAATTAAGGAAGAGTTATAGTGGAATCTCCAACGGTCTCGAGGTCGAGAAGTCGGAGCTGGGATGTAGGTCAAGGTATGGCCGGATCTCGTCGACAACCACTCATGTACCTGTGTTTATTTTTCTCTCTCTCCCTCTTATATTGAGTTTGATGTGATCCGAATTCCATTAATTTAAAAGGTTTTTAAGAATCGATTTTAAGTTTCCACGATAATTTTTGTGAAATCGACATTTTTAGATTGAACATCAATTCACCTCCCTCTTGGTGCCCTTTGGAATCCTACACCCTCCCATCTCCTCTCCAACGCCAGTTATGAGAGAGGGAGTAGGGCAGCTCCCCTCCCCTTTCTCTGCACGTGGGGTGCCATGCCCTCTCCTCCCTGACGCCGGTGAGGAGAGAGGAAAGAGGCAACCACCACTTACCTCTCTCCCTTCAAGTGTTTGAGTGTTGGGTGAGGTCACCCCCTCACCTACTTTCTCTTTGACGCAAGGGGCACCTCCCCCTATAAATGCATGATGCAGAGGGGGGCCTCCCCCTCTACGCACGCGATGTAAAAGGGGAGGGCCGCCCCCCCTCCCACGCTTTTCTTCGTGCCGAAGAAGAGAAGGGGAGAGGCGCCTTCTCTTCTTCGATGAAGAGAGGGGGACATCCCTCCCTATCTCCTCTTCAACGTCAGAGAGAGAGGAGTAGGGCGGCTCCCCTCCCCTTTCTCTGCATGTGGGGTGTCATGCCCTCTCCTCCCTAACACTAGTGAGGAGAGAGGAAAGAGTCAACCACCACCTACCTCTCTCCCTTTGAGCGTTTGAGTGTTGGGTGAGGTCCCCCTCACCTACTTTCTCTTCGACGCAGGGGCACCTCCTCTTTTACACGCATGATGCAGAGGGGGAGGCGCCTCCCCCTCTACGCACGCGATGTAAAGGGGGAGGGCTGCCTCCCCCTCCCGCACTTTTCTTCGTGCCGAAGAAGAGAGGGAGAGAGGCGCCCTCTCTTCTTCGACGAAGAGATGGGGACATCCCTCCCCATCTCCTCTCCAACGCCAATTAGGAGAGGGGGAGTAGGGCGACTCCCCTCTTTTCTCTACACGCGGGTGCCAATGCCCTCTCCTCCCTAACGTTGGTGAGGAGGAAAGAGGCAACCATCACCTACCTCTCTCCCTTCGGCCGTTTGAGTGTTGGCCGACCAGTGCTCAGGCAACTGAACAAAGAGGAGGAGGGGACGTGCACCCTTTTTTTTTAATTTTATATTATTTTAACATTATATATATTTTATTTTAAGATAAACATGTCCGGTGAGTAAAACGATCAGACTTCTCGATCAAAATAGTATTTGGTGAAACAAGTCATTAGTTGGATGATAGTATGACTACAACGTAAAGTTGAAATATAGAGTTTGAAAAACGAATAAAGTTGAAAGAGATTTAGAAAAATTTAGTCATATTAAACCAAGAGTCTTCTCCAAAAATAATTTAGCAAGCAGGCCGGGCCCAATTTCCAAATTTGGCAAGGCCACGTGAGGATACAATTAGGCCCAACAAGCATCGTAATGCACATAGATATTTATATATAATATTGCATTTGAGAAACTTTGTGTTTAAGCTAAATACGAAGGTTAAAAAGAGGAAGGTAAAGTAGAAGCATTCGCTAGCTCTTCCGACCGGAAAGAAGCGTCCTTTCGTTGCCGGTTTGCTCTCTCTTTCCTTTGCTCGTGTGTCGTGTGTTCTTCTTGTTCTTGTCCCCCTTTCATCTCTGTTTACTTGCATGTTGCTAGTAGCGTGAGTAGCAAAGTTCTTGCAATGGGTCGTCCTCCCAATGGCGGAGGCCCTGCCTTCCGCTTCACCCAAGCCGAGGTACGATATTGTTACCACCAAACTCTGCATTCATCTCCCCTCTTTCCTACTCCCGTTTCATGTTGTTTCTCTTTGGATTTGATTTTTTTCCCTCGTCAATTGTTGAGGAGTTCTATTGAGAATTAGGGCATGATTTGTACGGTTTCGGATGTCTTCTTTACACGGGAATCTTACTTTTCGTGTGATCAGTATCTGCATTGCATCACTTTAACTCTGCTGTTGCATAGAAATTTAAAAAAAGGATTTTTGACTCACAAAAGCGCCCCTAATCCCCAAATGTTCATGGGTTTCAAGATATTTCTTCAATTAGCAAAAAGAAGAAATAAAGTTAGAATCAACTAAGCAAATATAGAGGCTTTTGGATGTACGTTTAGCACGAAAAAGATAAAAAGTAAGCTGCAAAACTCTGTTTTGGTCTATCTTAAACCACTGGATTAGATGTTCGTGACTGCTGTATGTATGCACGCATGACCAAGTCCATGCTCTGTGGTCGCAGTGACATTTGTCTCACCGAATTAACATAATGTAAGATAAACCAGTTGAAGTGTCCGTTCTCCCACCCCAATTTGTTACTGTCAACTAGGCCTTTCTTACCTTTTCTTATCTCATCTAATAACGCATTTTCTTTGAGTTTTATCTTTTTTGTGTTTGAATATAGTTGCCTTTTGTCAAAGTTCTCTTTAGGGTGATATCAACTAAGCAAGATTCATCCAGTGACATAGTGTGATAATAGTTTCTATAGGTGTACCATCTTTCAATTATTCGTACTGTTCGCTTACAACAAGATTGACATGGATATTGTTTATTCTGTACATAATCTTTTGATTTTTATAATCTTCTGCAATGCTCCATTTATAAACACTTATGTACTTTGAAGTCATAAGTGAATTCCAATTATGGCATACTCTAACCACTGGTATCATTGCGGTCTATGACAATTCAACGAAGATTTCACACTTTTCCTAGAGAAGAAAGTTAACACATTTTTTTGAGAGAATTTTTACTCATGGTTTAGATTCTTTGTCCTTTGTCTCGACCAACATAACCATCATTCAGAACCAATGGTTCTGGGACATATGCATTATTTTAGATCTTGTTAAGTTAATTACATGCTTCTCAGATCTGAGGTTATTCTGATCTCAACTGTTTTTGAAGATGTGTGCATTTCCTATTATTATAAATTTGGAAGCAGTTATATTGCATACTTACTATAACATAGACATTTAATTTGGAATGGTTTAAAAAAAATCATGATGCTCCATGGATACTGTAACATAAATTTTATTTTTTTTAATTTCATAAACCCCTAAAAAAGAAATAATTTCATAAAGCATCTTTTGTTGTTTCTCTGGTTGTGAAACTTTAATGTTATTGATTCAAGGTAATTGAGATGGAAGCTCGTTTGCAAGAAGTAAATAATGCCGTACCTCCTCGTGAGATTATAAATGCCCTTGCCGACAAATTCAGGTAAGAGTAACGAATGTTAACTGATTTATTTTTCCAGTTGGCAAAACCATAATTTTATTTGGTTGAATTGGCATGTCAAGTAAGGAAATATGATTCATATGCAGTGCATCTGCTGAACGAGCTGGGAGATCTATTGTGCAACCAAAGCAGGTAACATTCTATTTTCTGATTCTTTTTCCGGGATATATGCTTACTGTGTTCCTTTTCTAGGTCTGGAATTGGTTCCAGAACAGGAGATATGCACAAAGGGCAAAGTTGGGCAAGACACCTGGGAAGCTAAGTGTATCATCTGCACCTTGTGATGAATCACATCAATTCAGAAATGTGGCTGCCCCTATTGCTCCTCCTCCTGGTGGTTCTCTTTATTTGTATTGTCTTGCTAATTAATAGTTTTGGCCTGGTTTTTTAATGGTTGCTATGTAATGTTATCCTGCAGTTGTTCTCTTGTTTTTGAACTTTAATCTTTGACGATGCCCTCAGTATAATAGTGTCCTTTTGAGAGTCGGGTAGTTTTTGGAAGGATTTTGTAGGTAGAGTATTGCTGTTCTTCCCTCAGAGAGAGAGAGAGAGAGAGAGAGAGAGAGAGAGAGAGAGAGAGAGAGAGAGTCATTCTTAACAGTTGTCCTATAAGTATTTGACAATTTATTCTGGTTTCTTCTGTATTATTCTTCTTGTGTTAACAATATTGCTTCTTGCAGTTTATGTAAATTTAAACAATCTATTACAAGTTGGTTCGGTGCCTAACTGATAGGTTTCTTAAGCAGTTTATGTAAAAATGTTGGTTAGACATTTTTGTTCATTGTGTTTCTTTTTGCATTTTCTCTTTGATGAGATATACCATTTTCCAATTGATTTCCTACTATGTCAGTGCTTTTCTTATGAAATGTTTTTTGTTGGACAACTAAGCACATGCATCCCTCTCAAAAAAAGAAAAAGACTAAAGACATTCATGATCTTGAACTCATGTGTCGTCATCTTTCTTTATATGAATTACAACAACAACAACAACAACAAAGCCTTATCCCACTAGGTGGGGTCGGCTACATGGATCATACGATGCCATATATTCGTTGATCCATGTTCATAAGATTCGACAAGATTTTACGCGGGCTGTCGGGGCCTAACACAACCCTCCTCCTTTATCCGGGCTTGGGACCGGCTATAAAATATAGGCGGAGTTTTTCTTTATATGAATTAATCATGGTGAAATATTGTTAGGAACTTTGTAAGAAGAATATATTTATAGAAATATACAATATCTTTTGTTCTTTGTATGAGTGGAACATCATTAAAGTGATATCTGATCAATTTAGACGCAAACATCTATATGTAAAATCTTGTAAACACTTATTTCCATTTTCATGCAGTTTTTTTTGTCACTGTTCACATCCTCCTATATATACTGTTAATACAATTGTCTGTTCAATATGAGCAACTTGATTATCCCTTGATTTTCAAATAAAATACAACTATCTTAACTCCCATTAGCTGTCTGTTGAGAATGAACTTTTGGGTGGCGTTTGTTCGCGGAACCGGGGCGGAACCGCGCCCTTGTTCTTCCCGGTTCCGCCAAACACCTCCCCGGAACCCGGATCCGCGACGGGAACAAATCTGGTGGAACCGGGGTCACGTGATCTCGGTTCCACCAAGCCACACCAATTTTTTTTCCTTTTGGTTTGACGTGACAGTTTCTTCTTTTTTTTTTTAGAAAAAATCAACAACAACAACAAAGCCTTATCCCACTAGGTGGGGTCGGCTACATGGATCATACGATGTCATTCCGCTCTATTAGTAATCAAACATTTCGGTATATTATTCACCAATAGATCTTGCTCTCACACCATATATTTTATAAAATAAATTATTTAATAAATATAAAATAATTTTAATAAGGGATTAATATAATATTATTTATTACTTATTATTTCATTAAAAAATTTAATATTTCTTTAAATATACAACAACAACAAAGCCTTATATTTCTTTAAATAGAATTAATTTTAAAAAGTTTTTTATATTTAAATAATATATTTTTAACAAAAATTTTCCCATACAATTTTTTTATTTTATAATTTAATTTTAATTAATAATAAAATTATACTTCATAATTATAATAATCATTTTTAATTCAAAACCCACAAAAAAATCATCCATTACATCTATTTTTTTCTATCACATCAACCACCTTATTCCTCATCATCAAATTCCACTCCACTGCGGTTCTGTTTCCAAACGACCCCTTGAAGTTTGCATTTGGCCTTTGAGCTAAACTGCGATTGATCTTTTCTTCAATTGTATGGATGTGATGTTAAGGGCTAACTGATAATCCACATTTTATCTACCTTGCCACAAGAGCACCTTGTCAGGGTCCATCTATTATATCATTACTGAATCGTTGGATCAGCAGAAACCTATTTTGAACATGGTATATGCATCTTATATACTCTAACCACCATTTAGGCTTCCTTTATTTTCTTTTATTCTCGGACCTGTCCAGTTCTAAATCAAATTGGTTAAATTTCTAGTTTCCTTTGAATATCATGGCCTTTGAACACTAAGTGATGCCCAACAATCTTCTTAATGTAGGACGGAATCTCTTAGATGTTGCTCAAGTGGAATTTGAAGCAAAGTCGGCTAGAGATGGGGCATGGTAAATTGTAGCTTGCAAATAAATACATGTTATGTTACCTCCCACCTCCGAGGTGTTATTTTCTCTTTTGGCCATAAATAGAAATCATATTGACATTTGCATACATGTATATATTTATAGACATGGATGGTTAGCCTTTTCTATCCTTTCTTTAACCTCCAACAACAACAACAACAACAACAAAGCCTTATCCCACTAGGTGGGGTCGGCTACATGGATCATACGACGCCATTCTGCTCTCCTTTCTTTAACCTCCAAAAAGTAATATTCCAGTACATGAATATGATAAGGAATTAAGCATAAACTTAATAGTGGTATCTTTATTTTAAGTTGTCTCTTTGTTATTTTTGCTCTTATAAGTTATCCTAACTTTCATTCCAGTTAATTCTCATCTTATTCTAGAAGTCCGGCTTTGTTGTTATGCCTTGGGACTTCAGGCATTGTGTCAAACTTATATACTGCGTAATGATATTCCCATTTTGATCTGGGAGGAACCACTTGTAATAAATAGTTTTACACAAATAGATAGGATTTAGCCTAAACGAATATAGATGTATTATTACTTGGTATGGTTGTATAACCCAGTAGGCTTTTTATCCAACAAGGAAATTGATAAAGAAAATGCGCTTGTAGTTGCAAGCACACACAAATTTAATTCCGAACAACAACAACAACAACAACAAAGCCTTATCCCACTAGGTGGGGTCGGCTACATGGATCATACGACGCCATTCCGCTCTATTAGTAACCAAACCTTTCGGTATATTATTCACCAATAGATCTTGCTCTATTAGTTCGCCAAGTGTCCGCCTTGGCCTCCCTCTCCCTCTTTTAATCGGACTCCAGATTATTTGATCTACTCTTCTTACTGGCGCATCTAGTGATCTTCTCTGAACATGACCAAACCATCTCAAACGATTCTCTACCATTTTCTCACTAATAGGAGCCACTCCGACTCGTTCACGTATATGGTCATTCCTAATCTTATCTAATTCCGAACAACAAACAAAAAACATAAGTGTAAAATATTGTAATAGGGTAAACAAAGCAAAGGCAAGTAGTGTTTGTAGATATTGATTTTGATGAAGAATGAAGGAAACATATGTTTTAGCTGAACACAATGATAACTGTTCTTTTATTGTTGAGAGGTACAACGATGACTGTTGTTACAGATAAGAAAGTAAAATTAAATTTGTCTCTAAAAAAAAGAAAGTAAAATTAAACTGAATAGGAATCAGGAATTGAATGATACTTTTGAAATTCTAAAACCACATTATATTAGCATTTCAAAAGCTTTGCTACAGATTTCTTCTGAAAAAGCTCTAACTGCTGTTGTAGGATTCAAACTAATACATTAAATATGTATGTTGGATTCCAAAATCTTGGCAAACATATTGAGACAAAAGAGGCATGACAAAGATATTAAAAATTGGTGTCAGAAACTTAGAGATCAACAAATCATATAGGATAGCTTTAACTGTTGATGAATTGTATAAGAATAAAACTCACATTATTTATTTTAAATAAATTGTTAAGACACATATAAGACAAATGATGCATCAAACATCATTAAAATTCACAAAAGATTATATATCAATAAATCATATAGGATAACTTAGATCATCAATGGATCAGAAAAGATGGATTAGATTGCCAAGTAGACATATAAAGAAAGTTTAGACTATCAAGTCAAAATGCAAGCTTGAAGCATCAATAATACACCAATTCACCAAAGGTAGAATAAAGACCAAATGAGACTACTTCATCATTGCGACCAGTGGATTAGATCCTTGCCTCCTTAGAGTTTTATCATGCTATAAACGAAGATGGCCAAGACAAATCATATCTAATATAAAAGGATATTGTTTCGAGCTAAAACATGTATGTAGGATTCATAGATCTTGGTAAATAATATCAAGACAAAAGTGACATGACAAATATACTAAAAAAGTTGACAAAAAAGCTAAAGATCAATGAATTATATAGGATAACGTAGATCAGTAATGAATGATACAAGGATAGATGATTTATGGTTCACTAAGGATCATACATGACAAAGAGAGACATCAAAGATAATTAAAAGATCGCAAAGGCTTCTATCAATGGAGCATAAAAGGCAGATTAACTCATCGAGGAGACATAGAAAAGGTTTAGACTATCAAGAAGTAATGCGAGCGAGCTCGAAGCTTCAAGCCTTCAATAATTATACACCAAAGGTTTACAAGGAAACTTCATTTTTTAGGTTTACAAGGGAACTACATTGTGGCTGGTGGATTTGCATCCTAGCCACTTTATTAATTTTAAATTTTTTTTTTAAAAAAATTCCTTCTTTTGATCCATAGTGGGAAAAAAATCCTTCTTGTCTTGTTCTGGAATGTTTTTTTCTTTCTATAAGGCTTACCATGAATTCCTCTTATATAAGTTTTTTTTTGAGATGACCCCTGACAAAAAGGTTTGACACATTTACCTTTAGGTGATAGAAGAGATACGAATAAAGTAGTCAAATTAGTTATTTTGCCTTGTGTCAATAATTTAGGTTGCAAGCCCACATATGAGGCTCACTTTTCTCCTTGTCAAACTTTCAGACTAATTAAACTTAAGTTGCAGCAAATAAACTTGACATCTATAGTCTTACCTTAAATTCATCCAAGCTTTCATGCTCTGCTTTACATTACTAGTTGGCCATAAATAGCAACTAATCACAACAGCAGGAAAGTCTTATCAATCAAAACTATCAGAGCATTTTAATTATATAATTCTATAAGACAATCTACCGTCTTATATAATAACCACAGACAAGTTGGTAAAAAAAATGTGTAGCATTACATAGTCTACAATTTCTTTGATGTATGGTTGGACATAATCTAACTTTTGATTTTTTGTCCTAGATTGGAATATACTAGGCCCTCCTCAGGGTTATAACATGGCTGATACGTTTGTAAGAATATTTAAATATATTCATCTCTCTCTCTATATGTTTTTTTTTTGAGATGGAAAAGGATGACTAACAATTAGTAGACATCCAAGTATATATATCACTAAGAAGAAACATCATGTACACGTGGAAGGCTCTCAAGCAGAGATCTGCAAAAAAAGAAGAGACAGGTGCTAACCAAAACCCCACTCCCGAAGAAAACAAAACATGTGATGTACAATATCATCCACCTGACATCTCTCTCCACAAAAAAAAAAGAGAAAAAATGTGTATAATATATATATATATATATATATATATATATATGAGGTTCAATCAAGTGCTGTTTTTTTTTAAACGAGAAAGGACGACTAGCAAGAAGGTGGTCATCCTAGGTTCCAATAATAATAGTAGATATTACAGTAATTTTGATAAAGGCCAACAGAAAAGCATATGGCCATGAAAAAAAAAAATGACAACAGCATACTACCCAAACCAAAAAATGACTTCACATCCCAATGCACCAGCAATTGCCATCACATGTTGGCCACACCGGAGAGTGCAGAGCGCAACCAACAAAAGGCATAGAACCAGATTTGCCCCTAACATTTAGGCGGATTAAGAACACTCTTTCGCCGGATACCGCACGCCTGAGCCACCAAGGCGAAAACGTCCTGGTCGCGCACCGTCACAGAGTCACCAGCCACATTTGTGGCACAAGGGGCAGCACTGTCACCACATTTGAGGCACAAAGTTTGTCAGCCAATGCCACAGGTCCAGTCACACCCGTCCCCGACGCTGCAGAGACGTCGGCGAGGCTAGGAACAAGGTCAGCAGTCAGATTTTTTCCATCATTGGCCTGTTGATCCACCACAGATGCCACGGATCCAGAATTGTTGTTCGTCTTGCAAGGTCGGCGTGAGGACGCCCCACGGGTGATCGAGCCCCTGCCCACTGCTGTCCTCCGGCTGGCCCATCGCCAGAAGTCGCCGAGGTGCACCAGGTCTGGCACCAGAATGCCGGCGGACGTGCCTGGAACCCTCATGGTCCGCCACCTCCCGACCCACCCCGTCTGACTGCCCAGAAAGAGGGGCGGACACACCAGCATCCCAATCCATGTCCACGGAGTGACCATCAGGCAGCTGAGCCACAGGCGACGCCGGGGTGAGAGACCGGGGTGGCCGCAGCACCGGTGGGGGGCCCCGCACGACGTGGGCGGCGAGGGTCTTGATGAAGTAATGGCTGGTGAATTAGTAGAGTTTGAAGAGGGTACAATAGGCATTGCTCTGAATTTGGAATCAAATAATGTTGGCGTTGTATTAATGGGTGATGGTTTGATGATACAAGAGGGAAGTTCTGTAAAAGCAACAGGAAGAATTGCTCCTGTGAGTGAGGGTTATTTGGGTCGTGTTATAAATGCTCTTGCTAAACCTATTGATGGTAGAGGTGAAATTTCAGCTTCTGAATCTTGATTAATTGAATCTCCTGCCTGGGCTGTTTTATATCTCGATAAATAATCCTCCAAAAGCTGGAAGACATAAAGTTCTTACTTCAAGTAGGAGAACACCAATAAATATTATATCTTTCCAATTTGTATGCGAAGAAAATCCTTGCTGCAAATAGGAGAAACAATAATTGGTGTCCTTAAGGAGTTTTCTCAAGGTTGTCCATTATCTCTCCTCATAAAATGTCATCACATTAGAGGGATTTCTCTCTCTCTCTCTCTCTCTATGCAAGACACCCTTTGGTGCCATATAAAAAGCTGCATTCCTACTCTCAAAAATCTCCTTTTTTTAAGAAATCTGAACCCTGTTCAACCGTTCAAGATAGTCAAGTTGAAATTCATTTCATTGAACACGTGATTTGACATCAATGATCATCTCCCTGATATTTCCATGCACTTTTTCATGTTATTTCGTTACATTCAGAATTGAAATAACATCATATAACTAGTTTATCCCTCTTAGAATAACTAGTAACAATCAGCCTACCACTGTTGTCATATGGTTCTTGATTATTATTCCATTAGATGTAATATTTATGTAATCAACAAGATGTTCTGAGCACGTCATGATCACAAACATTTGGAAAACATTCATAATATTGTTTTCGCATTTGAGGTCAAGTGTGCACATTTGTGTTATTAATTTGTGATCAAATTCCCTCTCAAAATAACATGGTAAATTTTTACCCTAAAAAAATGGTCAATTTGATGGAGACTTCTGGTGTGACTTCCTACAAGATGATGATGGTTTCTTATGCAGGTATGATGTGTCAGTCCTCATTGCCCACAGAATAACTGAAACTGGTGATCCGGTAATTGTTTTAAATCCTTTATGCCTAGATCTCCATTTTTTCTTTCATGTAGGCTTCATGCAGAACATTTCTTTGCATCATTCACGAGACTTGTTTTTGCATTTATTACGTGCTTTGTTTGAGAGGATTGTATTTTAATTCAGTCTACAATCTGTATCTTGTCATAATTAATCTGGCCCTTGAATGTCAGAATTTGGTTGCTAAAAGAGTGTTGTTTATGATTAACATGTAAGGTATATTGTGAATTATTCAGGAAGTTCGGGTTCGATTTTCAGGCTTTGGAGTGGAAGAAGATGAATGGGTTGATGTACGAAAATGTGTGAGACAACGATCTCTTCCTTGTGAAGCTGCTGAATGTATTGCAGTGCTTCCAGGAGACCTCATACTTTGCTTCCAGGTGCACTCAATCTCAGCATTATTGATCCCTGAAACTTTAGATTTATTTTGCTTCAAGTATTAAGGTTTTTTTTTTAGAGTTTCAAGTTAAGGGTGTAACAAAACTGTACAAATAACCCATTATCCCTACATAATTCCATAAGAGACTTCTTGCGAACTTTTCTTTTATCATCCTTTTTCAGAAGAAACTTCTTGTGAACTTTTCTTTTATCATCCTTTCTCAGATATGGTGACTGATTAATATGCTTTTCTACAGAACCAATTGACTTTATAGAAGCTAATAATGACACGTTCAGACCAAAGTATTCACATAAGGCCATTGATATTCCAGAAAGTGGTATTACTAATACATTCCGTCAACTAAGTAATGTTGGTCTTTGATTTCTGGGTCAACAAAGAAGTTAAACATTTCATAATAGTGTTAGGGTGTTGATACAAAGGGGATAATAAGAGGGTAAAATGCTAAACAGAACACAAAGAAAGAATCTGATGGTAGTGGCTTTTCTAGTGGATTTGTAGCACCAGGAAGAGAGAGAAGAGGCCAGGGGGAATAATAATGGCTATGTTTGGTGGGTTGTTTTAATCATCTAATTCTAGTCTCTTTTAGATCATGTCAATTCATCTAAGTTCTGACTTTAGTGTGTGACCGAGATCTTATTTGGCCAATTAGTTTCATGACATTGCTATAATAGGAATGTAGATATATTATTTTGGTAATTATATCATGGTCATTTAGGTGCTATTTCGTGCTATAATATAATCTGCTACCTTATGATCATTCACTTATGGTTGAATATGGATCAGTATAACAGGTTTTGTCATGCCTCTCTTTTGCTGCTTATCAGCATTCTTAAGCTACCAAAATAGCAAATTAGTTGAAGGGTTCTTGACCTTACCATTTCAATTTTTTTGCCAAGCATTTTGATGATATTCAATTTTGGCACACTTTGGCTTACATCTTTTTGGTTGCTTATAAAAACTCAGGCTACAAAATAGCAAATCAATGAATGGGTACTTGGTCTTGAAATTTAATCTTTTGCAAGCATTATGATGATTTTTATTTTTTCAATTATTTATATTTCATAGGAGGGTAAAGAACAAGCTCTTTACTTTGATGCCCATGTTCTTGATGCACAACGAAGAAGACATGATATACGTGGATGCCGCTGTAGATTCCTTGTGCGCTATGATCATGATCAGTCTGAGGTACTCTAGCTTGGTGTTTTCTATTAGTAGTTTTGATTGAATACATGTTTTAATAAAACTTTTCAGATTTTTCACTTAGAAAAAAGAACTTTTGAACTTTTTCTGTGGGGTCAAACAATTTCATTCTTTAATATTATGCTACTATCTAATATGTTTTGGGAGTAAATTGAATCCAACGTTAGATGGAAATATTAAAAGAATGACTATGAGTTATTGATCATGAACATCAAAATTTCATGTTATTAACCAAATGCTCCATGACTTATGGCATGTAATTTGAAATAATGCATGATACAAATTGGGGTGACGACCTAGCAAAATAACTTCCAACTATCTTTGACTTTTTATTTTAGCTCATCTAAGACTTAAAAGCGGTTTCTCTCTCCCTTCCTCTCTGCCTCTCTCTTTCTTCCTCAAGCAACAATGCTCCAAGCCCCATGAGCTTAAATTCGAAATAATGCAGGGTACACTAAGTCAACCTTTTCTGAATTTTATAGGAAAAATCCAAAAAGAATCATTGATGTACTGCAAATTAAGTGACTATTTTTCTTTTTGAATATGTGAAAGTGTTCCTAAAATAAGAAAATCTATTCTCAAAGGCTAAATGCCGTATTATGATATAATAAAAATATCACACGAAATTTATTCCAAACTAAAAGTCTTCAGTTTGGCGAGTGGGCTGATTCAAGGATTCCTAGATCCATATCAAGAGGATTTTGTGGTATGTAGCATGTAATTCTCTTTCTGAGAGCATGTCACCCTCCAAAAACACTCCAATTTCGGTATTCCTTGTAATATTATATGTTGGCCTCAGACAGGTGTTGGTATCTGTGGCATTTCAATGAGATCATCTTCCACCTATTATTTTGTTATCCAATTGTTTTGGAGCTACAAAATTTGATTGGATTGATTCATCGATGATGGAGGACTTATGGAAGAGCTTCAACGGAGGTGACACATGGGGAACTAGGTATTAATGGATCTACAATTATTGCTAGACTGCAAGTGAACTACATGGATCCAGGCATTAGATTCACTGTTAGATTGCATGTGAACTAGGTATACGATGGATATAAGCATTAGATTCACTGCTACACTGCTAGTTATCCCAGTATAACTTCAGTTTCTGAGGATGCTAGATTTTACACGGAAATTAACGTTACCATTTGTTTGAGTACTTGGGAATCATGCGAGAACTCCAGCTATTTGTCTTTGGAAGACATTGTTCAGCACAATTTTTCTTTTGATTGTATGATTCCATGTAATTTTTTTTGAGAGGGTCCACCTTGTAATTTCTGTAATTGCTTTGTGAAAACCAGATTTTCACCTTGTAGAGGTTCTATGACATTCTATCACGTCTCTGGAACTCAACTTCTGATGTCAGTTTAGCCAAGAAATTTAACCCCCACAGACCCTGTACCTGATGAACCTTGTGCAACTGGCTGCCCTTCCTGTACTTTGCATGTAGTGGAGTTTACGAAGCTAAATAAACTGCAATGAAGAGTTTTTCTTTAGCAAATAAAAGCGCTGTTTGTATGTGAAGGACATTTTCCACTAACAGTAGAAAATATATACTGTTATCACAAAATCAATCATCATGATAATTTTCTTAAGATAAAATTCATACAGTGCACTTCAAAGCTGCAGCACATTTTGACCACAAAGTGTACCTTTCCACCAGTTTGATCCAGATTCTTAAAGTGAATACCTGATTGCAAAGATACCTTGTGGTCAAACTGTGTATCCGGTATTCCTCAGGAGGGTTTATCTCATTCTCTCATTTTCTTTTGAGAGAGAATGAGATGACAGGCTATTTTTCCTGTTGCAATTAATTCAACTTTCACCTCTGCATGTTTACATGCCTTGTGAGGGCTGAGACTTTATCTGATGAGCAAATTCATATATTTATCCGTATGAAGTTGTCCAATTGAAGCATGCATTAAGTTGCCTTTATTACACATAGTTGTTCGCTTTATTATTTTGAATTGCTCAAGTTTCCCTGTTGATTAACTGAACTTGGTAGCTTATCCTTCTGATTTTGCTTTTATGCAACAGGAGATAGTACCACTGAGAAAGGTCTGCAGGCGTCCAGAAACCGATTATAGGATCCAGGTTTTCCACGCTTCAAAGGTTCCTGGATCTATGGAACCACCACACATGCCAAAAGATCCTACTCAACTAGGTGTTTCTAAGGAGTTGACAACACCAAGGACCAGGAAGCAACGCAAGTTAATGGATGTTAACACAGAGGAGATAAGCACTGTTCCTCATCCCAATGAGGCTACTAACCTGCAAAATATGGGCCAAGCACTACCTGTTGAGAATAGTAACAAAACGATTTCAGATCAAACAGTGGTAAATGCTGTGGTGATCGCTGAAAGCACTGATGATCCACAAGAAGTAAATAAAACATGTGGATGATATGCATTTCCGCCCAAGTAATTCTTCTAGTAATTTTCTTTTGATTTGGTATAGATTCGAAAGAAAGGGAAAAAAAAGTGAAGGAACTATGAACGTTGTTGTCTGTAGTACAAGTTTTATCGCCTTGGCTAGGCGCCCAGGCCCAAGGGAATTTCAGGATGCAAACTTGCAAAGTATCATTTTGCAGCTACATGGATTTCTTACTTGTGCTGGAATGCTGCCGGCTGTGTAGAGTTGAGACTTTGTTATTACAATTACAGTTGGAATCAGGGATAGATTTCACTCTGCCCCCTCTCATTTGTAGAAATGTTCATTAAATTTCTTGGAAGGCAAAGGAAAGAACAAAACTCTCTCTCTCTCTCTCATGTGGTGTTTTCTGTGGTGTCCAAATAAATAATTATTAAGTGAAAAATGATAATTTTAAAACATATAATAATAATAATAATAATAATAATAATAATAATAATAATAATAATAATAATAATAATAATAATAATAATAATAATAATAATAATAATAATAATAATAATAATAATAATAATAATAATAATAATAATTCTGTGGTCATCACTTTACCTGGAAGGATTCATAATGAAATAATAATAATTTTAATATGCATCCATTGTGATGAGATAGAAAAGTTAGATTTAATTATTTCATGAGTGCCGCATCCGACGGAGTCAAAATTTAATTCAAATATTTGGTAAATATTTTTAAAAGTAATTATAAGATATTTTCATTACCATATAAGGTTTATGCTTAAATATGAAATATCTTATTCTTAGCGTGCCCTTATTTTTGTTTTCTTAAAAATGTATTTAATGGCTAAACATGATATATCCCACTTTAATATTTGACGTCTGTAATGTGACTTATCAATATAAAAAAAAGTTTTAATATTTTTTTTATAATAATAAAGTACTATTAAAAAATATTGCTATCTAAAGCAAGATTACACAAATAAGTATTATAAATATCTCACTCATTTAAGAATGAATACAAACTACAGCTTTTATCTATAATGGTTATGCATTACTTTCGCCATTATATGTATTCACGTAATTTCTTTTATCCAATATACAATCGAATTACTAGCTTCACTAAATAAAAAAAAACAAAAAACAAACTTCACCGAAGAGTAATAGAATAATTAAAAGTTCTCTTTGTTTTAACAGCGGCGAGGAGCTTCAATTCAGTGTTATCATACTGAAATGGCTGGTTTGATTGGTCACTAAAACGACCATTGGCTCACTCTAAAATTGGGAATAACATTGGACTAGTTTGAACGGCTTCGAACTGGTTAGAATCAGCAAAAAAAAAAAAAATCACGTAAAAACCAATCAAAATGGGTCTAAATGAATCAGCCAAACAAAAAATTATTTTTTTCACCAATATAATTACTTTTAGAATTCATTTGGAAAATTAACTCCTTCAATTCCACTATTTTTTTATCCAATTGAGATCTCCAATGTTCAGAATTACTAATTGGAAATAAGGATGAAAAAACGATCAGATCCCAGAACTACAAACACCGGTAGAGCACCCATCAATTCTACTACTTTGTTTGAATGCTTGAATTCCACTAGTTGTTGAATCGCATCCTCAAAAGAGGGGGAGAGCAGCCCGCGGATGATGATGATGATGATGATGATGATGATGATGATGATGATGATGATGATGATGATGATGATGATGATGATGATGATGATGATGATGATGATGATGATGATGATGATGATGATGATGATGATGATGATGACGACGACGACGACGACGACGACGACGACGACGACGACGACGACGACGACGACGACGACGACGACGACGACGACGACGACGACGACGACGACGACGACGACGACGACGACGACGACGACGACGACGACGACGACGACGACGACGACGACGACGCACAAGGCCGAGTCAAATATTGTCGGATTTGCACATTTTTGAATTTGATTGTTGTATGTACGACTGCCTAGGTGAAAACAAAAAGTATATGACTTTCAAAGTATAAAGGAAATTCAAAACTAAAATACTAGAATTTAGATATTCTCGTATGGAATAATTCACTTTTATCAATTGACATTTTTTATTAATGTGAATATTTTAGATGATCCGCGTTAAGTATTGAATTAATACTAGCTTTATAATGCTCCTTATTATGCATAATTAACTAGATGTTATTTAATTTTTTTGATATTGAAAAATATATTACCTATCTGAATTCTTGAAGAGCACGATGGATCCACACAAAATTAAACTAACTTGAAGATAACATTTATAAGGTATTGCTTAATTACAGTCATCGAACATTTTAATTAATTATATATATATTAATTTATATATATATATATATATATATATATATATATATAGTAGTAATGTGATCACTTGAAATTAATTAATCTAAGTGGTTGCAACTTTTATTTCAATGGTCTGAATGTAAAAGATATCACGATCAAATAGCCATGGTCTTTGAAGGGGAAATTAATTTTACTTCCATCATCTTAATAAACACATTAATTAGCAATAAATATTTATTTTAAACAACATATTAACTACCATAAAAAATAAACCAAACAATTGGAAACTGACTATTTCATCGGTGGTGGCTAATTATTCTTAAAAACAAAGGGGCTTTTTTGTATTATTATGATTTGCCATTTTGATACATATATGTTTGGTAGATAATTTAGTAGGTTGATTATTCTATTAAAATAACTATATATTATCCACATCTTTTTGAAAAGTTAGATTAACATTTTCGAATTTCAATGTTATTATCTGCTAAGGCAACCGACCTTTGTGATATATATATATATATATATATATATATATATAGTTTAAATATTATGGTGGTTACAACCATGGTTGTCAGACCCGGTCCGGCCCGGCCGGTCAGACTGGTCGGACCGGTGTCCGGGACCTAAAACGGTTCGCGGATCGGTTGAAATTCGAGGAAGGATTTAACCCGTTTTGACCCGGAGATTCAACCGGCCGACCCGACGGGTTTAACCGACCCGGTTGGGTCAATTGTTAAAATGAAAAAAAAGAAACATAAATAAAATTATTAAAATATTTAGACATTATATATATATATTTCTTGAAATTTATATTTTAATGTCCTCTTCTCACATTTATAATTTTTTCACTATTTTTAAATTTATAATTACTTCACAAATTTTTTTTTATTTATGTTGATGACTTACTTTATGTTACTTTATTAGATTATTTAATCTAAATTATTTTATTTTACTCTATTATACTATATTTTATATTTTTGTCAAATAAGATATTATATATTAATAAGATTATAACAATCTCTTTAACTTATTTTTTTATTAATTTATATTATCCGATCCGACCATTTGATTCGACCCGGTCCAACCAGTCCGACCTGACCCGTTGATCAATCCGGATCGACGGCCGGGTCGGATTTATAAGATTGGTTACAACTTTATCTCAGTTGTTGGATAAAGTAAAAAATGGCTGGTCCACAGATCGTTGATCGACTTGAGATCGAATGGTTACATGTTTAACCATTTTTTTGTGATTACACAGTACTATTAGTTATGAGGTAGTCCGAATTAATTAACTCATGAAATATTAAAATATCCACTTATTTTTTCCCAAACTTTTCTATTAGCTGTAACACTTCTTTTATTTATCAAATTACATTTTAACCTTTACAAGATTCATAATAAAAATAAAATAAATAAACTTCTAATGGTAACCAGTCAATCTTTTATTATTTTATCAGTTTCTCCAATATCAAATACAAATTTAAGTTTTCCCCTAAACAGTACTTAAGCTTATAATTGTAATGATTAGAAGCTAAGCTGAAAAAGTTGGATTAGTTGGCAAGTGGTTGCTTTTATAGGAGAGGAAGTGTAAATAGCCATTGCTATATTTAATTACATGTGCATTAGTAAATTTGTGAAAGATGATAAATCATCTTTAGTTAGTTATAAATTTGAAAAATTAATCGACATACATGAGAATGAATTTTATGATAGAAAAGTTTTGATGCATATCTATTAATTTTGATAACTCGAAAACGATGAATATAATAACCATTATTGATGAATCACTTTATATTTATGTTCTAATATTCTTTCTGTATATTATAAAAGAAACTCCAGAAGCTTATACGAAAAATAATGATAAGATCAAAATGGATGGGGGTGGAATAATATTTTGTTCCTCTTTGTTTAATAAAGATCTTGAGTTCGTGTATACGATTCGGGACGACCTATGAACCGACTTTTTAACATGTGGCCGTGACTCAATAACGCCATGCGAATGGAAAAGTCAACGCCTCTTTAAAAAATCGAACGGTTGGCTACCGAAAAAATGACAAAGAACACATAATTTTGCAACATTTGATTGGAGAACAGAAGTTAGAAAAAGATATTATTCTGCATTATTTTTATCATACACCCATAAAAATCAGAAGGACAAGATGAGTATTTAATTATAAAATATTACAATTACATTACTTTTTAAAATCAAACATAAGATATAATAAAAATATATTCATTTTTTAAAAATACAATATTCTATTATTTTATTCCATACTTTAAATTTGTCCTTCAATCCCTTAAAAGTGTCCTTTGATTGGAGGTTAAGTGGCATAATAGATTAATATTCACTAGAATATAATCAAACACTAAATTTATTTCATAAAAATACAAGGGGAATATGGGTGTCCCCCCAACATATGTGGATGGCATCAGGATGTCAGGACGTCGGATGGCATCCGACAGCTGGCGCAAATCTGAGCGAGTTTTGTGAGTGAAGAGTGATCGACGGCGCGGTTCGACGAGTGGACCGGATGATTCGATGAGTGGGCCGGTTCGAATAGGTATAAAACCCGAAAACCCTGGGCTTCCCCCATTTCTTTTTCTCTTCTCTCTCTCCTCTCCGCTCCGAACTCTCCACTCGTGAGCCGTTTGATCTCGTCCCGCTGCCGACCCCCGTACGATGACATCCGAGCTCGAAGCGCTCCTCCTCTCCGCGCGGCAACTTCGTCTTGGCAGATCTGCCAGCCGCCGACTCCCGCACGACGACATCCGAGCTCGAAGCTCTCCTCCTCTCCGTGCGGCGACCTCGTCCGACGCCCATCGCGATAGATCTGCCCGCCGCCGACTCCCGCGCGAACAATAGCGGATCTTCGAGCCCATCCGCCACAGATCTGCTCTCCGGCGAGGTCGAATATCTCCTCTTTCTTTTCATTTTCTCCATTTCTCCCTTGGTCCGACCTGATCTCGTCGTCTCTAGGATGCCATGACACTCGAGCATGCTGATCTGCCCGGCTTGCCGCCGACCCCTGTGCGAACAACAACGGATCTATGAGATCTGCCCGCCGCCATCTTTCCTCATGCCGAGCTCCGCAACCTAGCTCGCCCACAACGTCAACACCTAATTCACCAGCTCTGCGGCCGCTTGCCGAGTTCGCCCGCCCCGCCACCGCCGTGTTCGCCCACCCTATGGCCGCATCGCCTGCCCTGCCACCCCGCTGACTGCCGTCGATGCCGCCGTCGCCTGCCCGCCCCAATGCACCGTCGAAACACAATTAGTGTAATGAACACGTGTTAATCTCTAGATTAATCACTATGTAATCATACCGTTGGCGTGCGACGGGGCGCCATCGCGAGATGAGAGGAGCAGAGAGAGAGCGAAACAAAGAGGAGAGAGAGAAGAAGAGAGACAGGGGGTGGAGGAGGAACGTTGAAGAGGTCGGCCTCGTCGACAGCGGACGGATGAGGTCGGACGCGGTTGCCGAGGCGCAGATCGGGTGGGCGGTGGGCGGTGGTCGGGTGGCGAGGATATCTAGTCGGAATGAGGGAGAAAGTGAGAAAACGAAAAGGAAGACAAAAAAGCATATGTGAGAATGGAAAGGAAGAGGGAGAAAGCACTTCCGAGGTCGTAGGCAATCGCCTCGACGCGGATCTCGTCGGCGGCGAGCAGATCTGGTCGGACGAGGTCGCGGATCTAGTCAGCGATGAGCAGATCTGGTCGGACGCGGTCGCCTCAGCGCAGATCTCGTCGGCGGCGGACAGATCTGATCGGACGTGGTTGCCTTGGCGCAGATCTCGTCGGCGGCGGGCCGAGTTCGCCGCACAAGGGGGAAAAAGCTCGGTAAGACCGTCGGTCGCCGCAATGTGAGAGAGGTGAAAGAGGTCGTCACATACAAGAGAGATGTGAAAAAGGTGAGGTGAGATAAAGAGAGATTAAAATGGGGTATTTTTTTTCACCGGACGTCTTTTGTACGAGTGGATCAGCCCGGCCGGTTTTTTTCGTGATGAACCACGCTGTAGACCACCGATTTACGATAAAACAATTTTTTTTTACGTTTTTTCATCACGTATCCCCCATTTCAGTTGGAGGGACATCCATTATACCCAAAATACAAAGGATAAATTTGCCATTTTTTTTAAAAAAAATCAAACTTGCAAACAGCGAGATTTGAAAGATACGGTATTCTTTTGAAGGATAAAATATAAATATTCCGAATACAAACTTTAAAAAACAACCAATTAATCCGACAATACGTTGAATTACCTTTATTCTATACATTCCTGACCGGCCTCAACTAAAAGATAAAAAAGAAAAAAAGAAGAAGACCGTTTTAGTCACGAATCAAACAGAAGAAAGTTTCAAAGCTAATTCTTGTGGTCGGCATGGACTCATCCGAGGAGGTGCTGCATACACACTGCACAGCCTTTACCTTAGAAATTGTTGTAGAATGTAGAGGAGGAGGAGGATGATGCTACCACCCTACTTTTTGAACAAGAACAAGATATGGAAGAAAGAAACAAATACCGTACGTCGTGAGTTCTGTGCTGAAATGAAATCAAGTCAAACTGTTTGACAGTTGCCTTGCGTGTTCAATGCACGACGGACGGAAGAGGCTTCATAAATTTTAATTTTTAACTTATAAATACGCACACGGCAGGCCGAGCCAAACGCCGCCGTCAACCTCACAACTACTCGAATCCAAACAAAATCTTAGATTCTCAGCAGCAAGATCCAACCGGAAGTACGTAGAATATCTCTCCATCGATACTAATTCAATCAACTGGTAGCGAGGAGACATGGCCGCCGGCAACGCCGCGTACCGGAGCGCCCTCGTCTTCAGAAGCAGAGTTCTAAGGAGCCGTTCCGGAGCCCCCGGAAGCTTGAGCAGCACTGCAAAGAAGACGGCGGCTTCGGCGTCGGCGTCGGCGTCGTTGAACAAGCCGCTGCAGCCGAAGCGCGGATTCGACGTCTTCATAAACCACCGGGGAGTGGACACGAAGCGGACGGTCGCCGGGCTGCTGTGGGACCGCCTGGTCCAGCTCGGCCTCCGGCCGTTCCTGGACAACAGGTCCATGGAGCCCGGGGACAAGCTGCTGGACAGCATCAACGCCGGCGTCATGCAGGCGAAGGTCGGCGTGGTCATCTTCTCGCCCCGGTACTGCGAGTCCGCCTACTGCCTGCACGAGCTCGCCATGCTCGTCGAGTCGCGCAAGAAGCTCATCCCCGTCTTCTGCGACGTCAACCCGGTGGATCTCATGGCCGAACACGTCGACGAGGCGCTCCCGCCGGAGGTGCTCGACAGGTTCCGGCGGGCCCTCCAAATGGCCAAGTACAACGTGGGACTCACATTTGACTCCCAACATGGGTGGGTACATATGCACTAGTTTACAAAATTTGTCAATGTCTTTTTGTTTTAATTCTTTTCCGATCTCACTTAGATTTTATTTTATTTTATAATAAAACGCTTTATCCTAATATGAATGTAAATAAATAAATAAATTTATCCTAGCGTGTCTGGTTCAAAATACTCTAGAATATTGCAGAATATATTCTAATTTGTTCTAAAGTATAGATTAATTATTCATGTTAGATATATTCTACGAGTAAAATTTAGAATGATATTATTTTTGCTACGAGCAAAAATAGATATTGGATTGTCATGATTAAAATGAGAGTGTTTTTGTAACTCTTTACATCCTTTATAAAAATTTACTTAATTCTATTTTTAACTATGTTTGACATTATTCTTACAATAATCTATTATCGGTCATGTTTATGCATTTATCAAACATCACAAAATGTTTTCTTTTAGTGAAAAAAAATTCATATTAATAAGCACAAGGCCATTTTTTAAACTTTCATGATTTCCTACATTTCATATCATTCCATTTTTTTCACAAGGTCACTCTTAAATTGTTTCTCAGGAGCTGGTCAGATCTGGTGACAAGGATCTCAAATAACGTCTTCAGTTACATGGAGAGTTGAATCAATTAACGTGGAAGATGAACTGACTATTGATTTGTTGAAGATGAAGGAAACATTAATTATTAATAAGCACTAATTTGTGGAAGATGAACTGATTAATTAATGAGATCAATTCATTTTTTATCAGTCATGTTCAGCCCTAAAGGGCCTTGCAAAAGCAAAATAATTAGTCTTGTTCCATTTATTCTTTTTTTTCTTCTTTAGAAATAATTCTTTTAATTATCTTATTTTAATAATTAATTCACTTTCCATTATGTTGTACACACATTTACACTTTTTTCTATGAACAAAGACAAAATTATAATTATGTGATTGAAATTTTTTGTGACCAATTCCCAGCTTTTGGACCTATACTTCCATAAATTCATCTGATGCTTCACAAGTTTTTTTTAAAGAATCAGTGGTGTTTGTTTGAGCCTTTGGAATTACCAGATTTGAACCAGTACAAAGTGAGAAAAATCAAGTTCAACTCAAAAAGTGGGAAGTTACCAAAAAAGTAAAGGGAATATTGGAGAAAATAAATATGTGGTGGGGAAAAAAAATAAGACATGATATGGGAAAAGGAGGTGCTTTATTATCAACATTTTTTTTTGTATTACATTTGCAAAATCTCTTATTATTTGATATATTTAAATATTTGTGTCAAGTTTTATATTTTAGTTATAATATTAAATATATATTAATTATATTTATATTCATTTATATTTTATTAAATATTTCTTAATAAGAGGTCCTTGTTTGACATCTTTGTTCAAAATCTCCAACAAGTTGGAATAAATTGATGATCTACCAACCTCTACCGAAGCAAAAAAAAAAAAAAAGCAAAAAACACAAAAAAAAAGAAAAAGAAAAGGAAAGGAAAAGAAAAAGAAAAAGAAAAAGAAAACAACCATATTATTTGAGCAACTAGAGTCTTGAAGAACATTTAGCATTTATTTGAGCAAACTATCAATTAGATGAAAAGTTTTAGTCAGTGTTTGGATAAAAAATATAATATAATTTTTTTAAAAAAATTAATTTCATAAATAAGTTTTAGTTGGTATTATGATAAAATTAAAAAAATAAGAATATAATTTATTATTTTATGACGTATAAAATTAACGTAAATAAAAATATTATATGTATTTATTTATTTAAGAATTATGTAAATCTAAAGATTCAAATATAATATAAATTTTTATAAAAACAACTGAACATTTTAATTAATAAAATTGTATTATCATAAATATAATATTATATATAAGATTTTATCTTAATTTTATTTGATTCATATTATAATAGAATAAATAGAATCATAAAGTTGACATCAATTTAGTTAATTAATATGAATTTTTTATACTGTAATACTAAGGAAAATATTATAAATAATTAATAAAGTATTTTTTAATTATTAGAACTAAATTAATTTTTAATTAATAAAATTAAATAATTTATTTATATACATTAAAAAATAATTAAAAGTAAAAAGAAAAGGAAGAACAAAGCAAAAACAAAGAACCCAAAGCAAGAAATTGGAAGCAAGAATATTTAGTTCTTGAAAATGTTCACGTGACATAACTTAAAAGTTATAGTCATAATAAGTGTTTGACAGAACTTGAGCAAGCTCTGTCATCCAAACACTCCCTAAATAAATAAAAAATCGTCAAATGAAGAGTCATAGAATAATTAATAATTCTCTTTGTTTTACTTTTAACAATGGTGAGGGACCTCAATTTGGACTTAAAATTCATTGGTAAATCAACTCCTTCAATTCCACTTTTTTTTATCCATTCAAGATTCTTGATGTTTAGTCTCATTAATGCGAAATCAGAAAGAAAAAAAACTTGATCAAATATCATATCCCAAAACTACTAACACCAGTTTAGCAGTCGTCAATTCCACTACTTTGTTGGAATGCTTGAATTCCACTACTTGTTGAATTGTATTCTCAAAAGAGAGGAGAGCAGGTCATTACCTACAGTTGATGATAAAATAATAATAATATAATAATAAAGAACACAAGACTAAGTCAAATACTGTCGGATTTGCACTTTTTTGAATTTGATTATTTTGTATTTTCGACTGCGTAGGTGAAAAAAAGTGTATGACTTTCAAAGTATAAAAGGGAACTCAAAACTAAAATACTAGAATTTAAGTATTCCCGTATGGAATAATAAACTTTTATCAATCGACTTTTTTTATCAATGTGAAATATTTTGGATCATCCACGTTAAGTATTGAATTAATAATAGCCTTATAATTCTCCTGATTATGCATAATTAACTACATTTTACTTATTTTTTTATATTGAGAAAGATATTACCTATCGAGCATGATGCATTCGCACAAAATTAAATTAACTCGAAGATAACGTTCTTAATTACAATCATCGAACTTTTTAATTATGTATACTAGTAGTAATGCAATCACTAGAAAATGATTACAATTTGTAACCATTCGAAACGATCAAGGGTCCAAATCTGGATGTTGGTGAGTTAATAAAAGAATGGTCGGTTCCTAGTGCCTAGATTTGGGCCGTTGATCATTGATGCAATGATTGATATCGAATTACTACAAATTGTATCCATTTTTTATTATTACACAGTACTATGAGCTAGTCTGAATTAATTAACTCCTGAACTATTAAAATATCCACTTACTTTTCCCCAACTATGGAAAATTTTTACTTTAACATAGTGCCAACTTTTTCATTAGCTGTAACATTTTTTTTATTTATCAAATTACATTTTAACCTTTACAAAGATTCAAAATAAAAAATAAAATAAATAAACTTCTAATGGTAACTGATCAATCTTTTATTATTTTATTAGTTTCTCTAATATAAAGTACAAATTTTAAGTTTTTTTCCCTAAATAGTAATAAAGGTTATAATTGTAATGATTAGAAGGTAAGGTGAAAAGTTGGATTAGGTGGCCAGTGGTTATTTTTATATAAGAGGAAATGTAAATAGCCCATTGATACCATCAATTACATGTGCATTAGTAAATTTGTGAAAGATTTAGTTAGTTATAAATTTGAAAAATTTGTCGAGATCCTGAGAATGAATTTTATGAAAGAAAAGTTTGGATGCACTATCAATTTTGATAACTTGAAAATGATGAATATAATCACCATTATTGATGATAAATTTCATCAAAGTTTATTCAATTTTGGGCACTTTCCCAACACTATTATCAAACTTCACTTTGTAATAATATTGTCCTCAATCTTTTAACTTATTTCATCAACTATCCTTTTGATATCTGATCAGTCGATTTTCCGGTCGCATTGATGACATGGCATCCACATAAACTTTTCTCTAAAGCCTCCACGCGCTAGGCCGGCTTTCTCGCTCTCTTCTCCACGGACGCAACCATAAGACATGTTGTTTCTCTCTCCTTTGTGTCTGATCGTGTAATTTGGCATATTAATAATAATATAAATTTTTTAAAAAAATTAAAAAAATGATGGTCCTCTTCTTCTTCCATTAGTCGACGCTAGGAGACACCACCCACGCCCTCCCCCTCTCTTCTCTGGTGGCGGAGAAGAGCAAGGGGACCCTTTGATGCGCGCAGAGGGGGAGGGGCACCCCTCCCCCTGCCTTCTCGAAGAAGAGAGGGGGAGAGCCCCCATCTGCGTACGATGGGGCGCAAGAGGGGGGGGGGGGGGGGTTGAATTAATGTTTAAAATTGAAAATATTGATTTCACAAAATACATTGCAGAAGCTTAAAATTGATTTATTAAACTTAAAATCAATGCAAATAAAATCATATCACATGCATAATAATATGAGAAGGAGAGGGAGAGAGAAATTAAACATAAAGAACACAGTGATTATTGACGAGGTTCGGTCACACCTTGGCCTAGTCCTCACTCCGACTTCTTGATCTCGAGAGCGTCAGAGATTCCACTAAACTCTTCCTTCGTTCCAAATAGGGCAAGGAAAAAATCCTTTACACCAAGTCACATTTTCTCCGCTTCGAGAGGTAAGATACACCTCTCCTTCTAGGAAGCTTATCTTTTCTCTAGCTCAAGAGGTAAGGTAGAACCTCTTCTACACAGGAGCTCACACTCAATTTTCTAAAAGATGTTTCTCTCTTTTACATTTCCAAATTCACAAGGAGAGTAGAGAGAAAGAAGAAAAAATATATTTTCCTTTGATGCTTGAAGTTTCCCTTGAATGCTTGAAGAATTCTGAACCCTTGGTATTCTTTTATAGGACTCTTTGGATGATATGCCCGTTGCTCTTTGATTTGACAAAAATATAGCCATTGATCGATCGACCACATTGATGGACTGATCGACTGGTCTATGTGACCATTGCACGATTTCCTTAGTGACAGCGCCTGATCGGTCGATGATCGGTACGTCGATCATTATAGTCTAGTCATTTTTTGTCTTCGACCTTTGAGCTAATCGGTCGACTGGTGCAACGATTAGACTGTCGACCGGTGTAGTCTCGACATTGAACTAGTTGATTTGTTCATTGACCGTCGACTGATATGCTTGATCGATCGGTTCTTTGACCGGTTTTCACTGCTTCGACTAGTTAGTTGACTGCCCTGCATTATTTTGAGCATAACTTTCTGATTGTCCAAATGAGATAATCTTGGATTCTATGGAAAGGTAAGATAATTCTTTATATTCATCTAAAGTCTAATGTGATTATAGTTAAATATTCAATCAAAATTTAGTGCATAAAGTTGTCAATTTTTATTTAAACTTTTTTGACATATAACTCTAATATTTCAAGATTTGTATCAGCAAAATATAATTATATAGGATATTGAAACTTTGCTCCAACACTGCCCCTCCCCCTCCCTTCTCCGGTGCCAAAGAAGGGCCCCTCCCCCTCACTCTCAAAGAGGGAGTGCCACCTCCCCCTTGTGCTAAAAGCAGGGGGAGGGGGCAGCAAGCGCGAGGGGGCCCTGTCCCCCTCCCTTCTCCTATGCTGGAGAAGAGAATAGGAGGGGGGAGCGTCGTACTCAAAGTGGGGAGGGGGTGCTGGCCCCTCCCCATGTCTTCTCCAACCCTAGAGCTCCCTCCCGCTGCCTTCTCTAGCATCGGAGAAGACACCCCTCTCGCTCAAAGTGGGGAGGGGCCCCTCGCCCCCATGCTCAAAGCAAGGAGGGGGCGTCCGCCTCTTCCCTCCGCCTTCTCCGACGTTGGAGAAGACAATGCGACACTCATTTTTTTTATTTTTTTTTATTATTATTTTAATATATCACGTCAAATACTTGGACATGTGGAGGAGAAAGAAAATGACACTTAGATCATGTAGCTAGAAAATGGGCAATAGTAGGTAAAAATGGAAGTAGGCATTATGGGTACGATGGTAGAGTTGGAAAGCAGTCAGAGTTGGAGGATATTTAGTAAAATTTATCCCCATTATTGATGAATCATTTTATATTTATGCTATAATATTCATTTTGTATACTGTAAAAGAAAGTCCAGAGACTTGATATGGAAAAGAATGATAAGTCCAATAGGTGTGATACACAATTCCTCTTAACTTAAGGAATATCTCGAATTCGAGTTCATGTGAGTACAGAAAATTCATATTGGAAATCTCATCTTCCATTGCTTGGTATGTAATTCGGAGCAACCTTGGGCTCGATGATGGATTGACCTTTTAACATGTGGCCAATGGGCTTAGTAGCATCGTGCGAATTGAACAGTCGATGCATAATTCTGCAGCGTTTGATTGGAGAACAAAAGATAGAACAAGATATCATTCTACATTATTTTTATCATACACCCATAAAAATTAGAAGGGCAAGATTAGTATTAAAAAAAGAAGTTATTCACATGAATAGTGATTTTTTTGTGAGATAAATAATTCCACCAATTCTAAGTGGAATTGCTTATTCATTTTGGTGAATAATTATCCATAGGATAAGTACAATTATTCTAATAGATTGACATTAATTTCTTGAAATTTGTGTTCAGAATAACACTATTCTAATATTTTCAAAGAATAATTTATCTCTATAAAATGTAATATTCACAAGGTTAATTTTTTAATAATAGCAAGTTTATCCTTTTCCTTTTAGGTTCACAAAAAGTATCGACTATTTATAATAAAATATTTTAATTATAAAATATTACAATTTTATTTTTTTAAAACAAAACATAAGATAGAATACAAATATATTCACTTTTCAAAATAAAATATTCTATTATTTTATTCCGTACCAAAATTTATCCTCCAATCAAACTTATTCTTAAAGTAGTTGAGCTATTTTTAGGTAGAATAAACTAACATAATATTATATTCTTGAAAAAGTAAGTATATTCTTATTCTTATTCTTATCGCAAGGTTAAAAATGTTGATTTCATAAGTTTTGATGTGGTTTCTCAAAGCTCGGTGTACTCTCGGAATATGATGTTTTTTTTTTCTATTCTGTCATTTATTCTCAAAACAAATGATTCCTAAAAGCTCTTTGGTTGGAGGTTAAGTGATATAATGGGTATTCACCATAATACAATTAAGTTAGATTTATTTCAAAAAAATATAAAGGACAAACTTGTCAATTTAAAAAGTTAAACTTGCAAGTAGTGAGATTTTAAGAGATAACATATTATTTTGAAATGGTAGAATATAAATGTTCTGAATGCAAACTTAGAAAATATAGCTAATAAGACAGAATATTTATTTTTATTCCATGCATTTCTACTAATGTCTCTTAAAAAAATAAAAAAATAAAAACTTATTCTACCGTTTATTCACCAATCAAACAGAAGAAAGTTTCAAAGCTATTAATTCTTGCGGAAGGAATTGAATCATCCGAGGAGATGATACTACACGACCTTGATTGTTGTAGATGATACTACTACCACTCCACTTTTTGAAGTGGTCGAGATTGGATGGGAAGAAACAAATACCGTACGTCGTGTCGTGTGTTAGGCGCTGAAATCAAGTCAAACTCTTTGACAGTTGCCGTGCGTGTTCAATGCACGACCGACGTGGCTTCATAAATATCGAAAAAAAATAAAATTTTTAACTTATAAATACGCACACGGCAGGCCGAGCCAAACGCCGCCGTCACCTTCACAACTACTCGAATCCAAACAAAATCTTAGATTCTCAGCAGCAAGATCCAACTCCAACCGGAAGTAGCATATCTCCATCGATACTAATCATTCAACTGGTAGCGAGGAGACATGGCCGCCAGCAACGTCGCGCACCGGAGCGCCCTCGTCTTCAGAAGCAGAGTTCTAAGGAGCCGTTCCGGAGCCCCCGTAAGCTTGAGCAGCACTGCAAAGAAGGCGTCGGCGTCGGCGTCGTTGAACAAGCCGCTGGAGCCGAAGCGCGGATTCGACGTCTTCATAAACCACCGGGGAGTCGACACGAAGCGGACGGTCGCCGGGCTGCTGTGGGACCGCCTCGTCCAGCTCCGCCTCCGGCCGTTCCTGGACAATAGGTCCATGGAGCCCGGGGACAAGCTGCTGGACAGCATCAACGCCGGCGTCATGCAGGCGAAGGTCGGCGTGGTAATCTTCTCGCCCCGGTACTGCGAGTACGCCTACTGTCTGCACGAGCTCGCCATGCTCGTCGAGTCGCGCAAGAAGCTCATCCCCGTCTTCTGCGACGTCAACCCGGTGGATCTCAAGGCCGAACACGTCGACGAGGCGCTCCCGCCGGAGGTGCTCAACAGGTTCCGGCAGGCCCTCCAAATGGCCAAGTACAACGTGGGACTCACATTTGACTCCCAACATGGGTGGGTATATATGCACTACTTTGTCAATGTCTTTTTGTTTTAATTCTTTCCGCTCTCACTTGGATTTAAATTTGTTTTATAATAAAACGCTTTATCCTAATATGAATATAAATAAATAGATAAATTTATCCTAGCGTGTCTGGTTCAAAATAGACTGGAATATTGCAGAATATATTCTAATTTGTTCTAAAATAGACTAGAATAAATAAAATTTTCATTTGTTTCAAAAGGTCAATTGTCTTCTTAAATTGTTTTTTTGGAAGATGAACTGACTATTGATTTGTTGAAGAAGAAGGAAAATTTAATTATTAATAAGCACTGATTTTTGAAAGATTAACTGATTAATTAATGAGCTCAATTCACTTTTAATCAGTCATGGTCAGCCCTAAAGGGTTCTGTAATTAGTCTTGTCCTAATTATTCTTTTTTCTCCTTTAGAAATAATTCTTTTAATTATCTTTTTCTAATAATTAATTCACTTTCCATTATTTTGTACACACGTTTACACTTTTTCTATGAACAAAGACAAAATTATAATTACAATTTGTAACTATTCGATCTTAGTAATTAAATCCAACGATCCAGGGACCAAATCTGGATGTTGGTGAGTTGGCAAAAAAAAAAAAGGCTGGTTCCTAGCGCCTAGATTTGAACCGTTGATCGTCAATGCAACGATTAATATCGAATTGTTACAAATTGTAGTCATTTTTTATTATTACACAGTACTATGAGCTAGCCCGAATTAATTAACTCTTGAACTATTAAAATATCCACTTACATTTCTCCAACTATGGAAAATTTTTACTTTATTATAGTGTCAACTTTTTCATTAGCTGTAACATATCTTTTATTTATCAAATTACATTTTAACCTTTACAAAGATTCAAAATAAAAATAAAGAAACTTCTAATGGTAACCGGTCAATCTTTTATTATTTCATCAGTTTCTCCAATATCAAATACAAATTTTAAGTTTTTTTTCCTAAATAATACTAAAGGTTATAATTGTAATGATTAGAAGATAAGCTCAAAAGTTGGATTAGGTGGCAAGTGGTTATATTTATAGGAGAGGAAATGTAAATAGCCCATTGATATATATAATTACATGTGCAATAGTAAATTTGTGAAAGATCGTCTTTAATTAGTTATAAATTTGAAAAATTCGTTGAGATACTTGATAATGAATTTTATGATAGAAAAGTTTGGATGCATATCTATCAATTTTGATAACTCGAAAACGATGAATATAATCATCATTATTAAGTTTTCATAAAATACTCTTCAACTTTATACTCAAACTTCACTTTATAATAAGATTATCATCAATCTTTCAACTTGTTTCATCAACTTTTTGACCTCTGATCGATGATTTTTCGATCGCGTTGTTGACGTGATGTCCACATAACAATTTTCTCTCTATTTGACGTCATGTTTCTCTCTCCTTCATGTGTCTAATCATGTATCTTGGCATGCTAAAATAATAATATAAATGTTTTTAAAAAATAAAAAATTAAAATAATATCTATGTTTGACATTATTCTTACAATAATATGTTATCCGCCATCTTATGCATTTATCAAACATCCCAAAATATTTTCTTTTTGCAAAAAAAAAAAAAAACTTTCATATTAATAAGCACAAGATCATTTTTTTAACTTTCATGATTTCCTACATTTCAAATCATTCCATTTGTTTCACAAGATCAGTTGTCTTCTTAAATTCACTCTGAAATTATTTTTGTTTGCTGCTCAGGAGTTGGTCAGATCTCGTGACAAGGATCTCAGATAACATCTTCGGTTGCATGAATTAGAGTTGAATCGATTAACTTGGAAGATGAACTGATTGTTGATTTATTGAAGATGAAGGAAAAATTAATTATTAATAAGCACCAATTTGTATAAGATGAACTGATTAATTAATGAGCTCAATTCATTTTTAATCAGTCATGGTCAGCCTAAAGGGCCCTGCAAAAGCAAAATAATTAGTATTGTTCTCATTATTCTTTTTCTCCTTATAAATAATTATTTTAATTATCTTGTTCTAATAATTAATTCACTTTTCATTATGTTGTACACACATTTACACATTTTTTTCTATGAACAAAGGCAAAATTATAATTAGCTGATTGAAATTTTTGTGACCAATTCCCAGCTTTTGGACTTATACTTCCATAAATTCAACCGATGCTTACAAGTGTTTTTTTTTTTAAAAAAATCAATGGCATTTGTTTGAGTCTTTGGAATTAGCATATTTGAAAAAAATCAAGTCCAACTCAAAAAGTGGGAAGGTACCAAAAAAATAAAGGGTATATTGGAGAAAATAAATATGGTGTGAGAAAAAAAAAGAGCAAGACGTGATAATGAGATTTTTTGCACAATTTAATATGTTTGTGTTACATTTGCAAAAACTATTATCATTCGATATATTTAAATATTTGTGTCAACTTTTATATTTTATTTGTACTATTAAATATATATTAATTATATTTATATTCACTTATATTTTATTATATCTAAACTTAAAAAATAGTCGAAAGAAATTACTTGAGGAAAATAAAGCTCTAGCATACCTTTTTTCTCCAAATAAAAATATTGTTTGATTTTTTTCATCCAAAATCCAAACCATCTTAAAGAAGGACATATGTAACAAAGAATAGATTTTTAAAAATAAAAATAAAAGAGGAAGGGGGTCTTAAGATTATAAGATCAAACAAATAAACAAACAAACAAACAAGCCAAAGCAAGAGCAAAATCATCACTGATTTAAGTAATAAAAGAAATGATAGGATCACTACATATAAGAATTTTAAATCTTAATAAGGACCTATATATAATCAAATTTAAAAACTGTCTTTCTTATATTTACCAAATTCTGGACACTCCTTTTCATTTCACTATTCATCCTATTTTATGTGATTTCTTTTGTTTTTTACATTTATAGTTTTTAGTTATTATGTCAACATTTCATTCATTCGTTTGCATCATTTGATTCTTTGCAACATATTTGGTATTCTCATTATTAATTTGTGTATTAAACTTTTAACATCATGATAAAAACTTCACAAGTTATATGTAGATTGTAGACTCTAGATATTCCATTATATTTTATTCATAATTAAAAAATACTCATATTTATAAAATGTATCTTCAAAATCTCCAACAATTTGGAATAGTTTGATTGATCAAGCACATGTAGATCTTCCAACCTCTATGGAAGCAAAATAAAAAAAAGAGAAAAAAGAAAGCAACCATATTATTTTAGCATATGCAGTCTTGAAGAACATTTAGTATTTAACTCATAGGATAAAATGATCAAAATTAATGAAGTCTAGCTCATTTCAATAGTGGAAACTTCTTTTTAATTTTCATTTTCATTATAATGTGACTTGTATTCTAACCAGATAAATAGATAAATAAGCATGGAACCACGCTTTGAAAAAGGGAAACTTAGAGTAGGTAAATCTCCATTGCAAGATTTTGAGGTTTTCAATGCCTTGGGACCATTCAACTTAAAAGAAAGAGTGTTCAATGATCCAATTAGCTAACACTGTAAGCTTGCGACAAGAAAAAAGGAATAGATCTAGAACAAATTTATTTTTCTCTCCGTGAATAGTATCCAAGAACAAGGTAAGAAAATAACGAGTAGTAGTGAAAAGGCATAGTCTACTACTATATTTTCCAAATAAGTACATGCAAAGAAGGAGCAGTGAGAGATGGACAATGGTGATGCCTTGGCGATTGGCCGTGCTCTTCTCTGTCCTCTGTCCTCCTCTTTTCTCAACGAGCTTGGTGGTGAGCTTGGCTTTGAAGATCCTATAAGCGATCACCGGAAGAAACGATCCATGGCAGCCACAAAGGACGTAAGTCAACAATTTGGGATGTAAAAAACTTATTCCCTAATAAATTATGCATCCGACACTTATCAAGACTCCATTTACTGGGCTCCTACGACATATCACACATTAGACACAAGCAATAGGTGATGTGAGTGGCCGATTTGATAGGCAGACACATTTACTAATTAGTTTGTGTTGAATCATGATCTGACGCTAATTATCAATTTTCTTGTGGTGTGCATAATCTTCTCATATTTTTTATTTACTATTTTCAAAGTTTTACAGAATATCTTTTATGGTTATGATTGAAGTTTATTTTAATGTTCTTGATTGTATTTGGGAAAAAACTCTAAATCTTCATGATGTCCTTATTCATATGCCTTTATTCTTATATGATGCTCTAATGTCTAGAAAACATTCCATATAATGTTCTTGATGTTTTGTCTTATGATTGTACCTTAAAAACCATTAATATTCTAGGCACTGGCATAGGTGAAAATTGATATTCTAGGCACTGGCATAGGTGACTGATTCTGTCATGCTTGTGAAGCCATGTTTTATATTTATGACAAGGTCATGGTATGAGTAATAATTACAATTCATGTTAAGCCATAATTAATCTAAAAGATAAAGATTGTATTGGACAAATGTTTAATATATTGATGACCATAATAATATATATGTAATTAAAGAAAATGCCTTGGCACTCATAAAAATTAAAGATGAAAGAAATGTATCTTTCACCTTATGATGGAGACTTTTCAAAAAATAATACAATCACCCATAAGGTATGAGGTTTCCTAGGGGCATAGTGACCCTATGGTTTAGATAGTCGATGTGATGTTGTTGCAGTGACATTCAATTAAGTAATATGAAAAATATCATATGACAACGTTAAAGAATGTGAATTCATAATGAAATTAAAAATGTCATATGACGAAGATGAAAGAAAGAAGAATGAATGAATGTCCAAAGGGCTATAAAGCAATTATGAGGAGATGTTAAAGCATGTCAATGAATGAAAGAAAGCTAGAGAATAATGGTGAAATGCAATTAAGTATTGTAAATGGATTTATAAAGCAACTCCATAAAATATTATGTAACAAAGTAATGGAAAGAATGATATGTGAAGGATAATGTTCAGGTATGATGATACTACAATTAATGTTATGATGCATGATGTTACCTTTTGAGTGTTACATCCCCTTGCGTACTAAGAATGTATAGAAATAAAATGGTATGTTGTGTATATTCCTAATTACCCTAAGGGGGTGTTTGATACGATGTAATCTAGATAGATTATCGATTATTTTATTTAAAATTCTCAAGGCCCACTACATTATTTCGTTTGGTTGTGATTGATCACCAGTAATTTGAATTATTCTGGTAAGCCACCTCACTGGTAATCCAAATAGTATGTAAGGGAGATGACTTTCTATATTACCCATTGCTTGACATGAATTTTGACAAAAATATTCATTCATTAATTTTTTTCTTTTAAATATTTTACTAATGAATAGTTATAATTCAACTTCATCTTCTTTTTTATTTGAAATATTTTACAAATCACTCTTAGTTTTGTCTCATCATATGACATGGAAAATTTATGTATACATTTATACTGCTATTTTGCATGTATTTTGCACTTATGACATGCCTATTCCTTTACAAACTTTTTTGTATATATCCTACCTTTTCGTCCAAACCCCCTAGAGAACTCTTCATCTCCTTCATCACCAAACCCCATTTCCCTCCATTCTACCCTACAAAACCCTCATTGCCGACCTTCTCTGAAAACTCTCATTTGCTACACCACCAGTCGATTCTGACCAGAAATCGCTCAAAAGGGATCAGATGGAAGCCAAAGAACTTAGGCCCTTAGAGGATCGACCTTCATCACGAGGATGACAACAAGCTTGCTGAAGATGAGGGTCACCAAGAGTCACCCTCGCCTACAGAGTTCCCCCTACGAGCACCTGCGCCTCATCTCCGACCGATGGTCCACGATCGCTCTAGCGAATCTTTGCCCAACGTAGTGGAGAAAAATAAGAAGGTAACTCCAGCACCCACCCAAGGCTGCCAAACTCTCAGTGCAAGGATCACGTAGCCATCCCCAATCATCTGCTAGGAGCAGAGAAATCACCAATGCCAGGATCTGAGCACCAGAGATGATACCACCGCTACCTTTGGCGAGAAGAGTCAAGACGGTGGAGAAGAAACCACCACGAACGCACCCGCTAACCATTGTAAGGGAGGACACTCCCAACACCTCCAGGGAAGCACATAGCTAGAGTGATGACAAACAACCAACAACAAGTCTACCCCAAGATCCTACCACTGGCGCTCCACCCGTTTCAGCATGTCAATGCCGGATGCGCATCGGTCCACCCCCGCACCCCATCTAAGAAAGGCGGAGCAAGACGAAGACCAACCCGCACCAACCGAGGCCCATGGAGCAAGCGCCCAAAGAGCCGACCATGGAAGAGGCAGAGTCAATTCCTACTCCACCCACCATCGTCCGTCCTCCATCGCCTCACTCTCCTTTCACCAAAACATACACTCGTCGGCAACCATCACCCCGTCGCCTTCCCACTCATTCTCTATCACCTCCTGCTGAGCTATCCCCTATCCCTGTCTCTTCGAGCTCTTCATTCCACTAGCTTCATGGCGAATGCTCGCATTAGCCTTCCAAGAACTCTACAACTCGTCTTCCCCTTCATCCGACCACTCACCATGGGATGAACATTTGCAATCCCCATCACCTCAAAAGTCTTCCTTCAGCAAGTATGTTTCCTCTAACGAAAAAGACCCCAACCTGATCTACCCTCCAAAAGAAATTATTTTCTCCTCCTTCCAGCAACGTTGCCGATATCACTCTCTGATGGCACGCCCTATGCTCCCAACCAAGTTTACTGATCATGAGGTCTTGTCATCTCTTCGCTTCCTAATTGACCTAGAGCTTGCCACCTATAAAATGGGAACTCGAGACTTCTTCATGTTAGTCTACCCTACATATCCTCGCCTCATCATCGAGTTCTTAAGTTCTTATGAGGATGACAACCGAGAGAAAATATCATTCCGCCTTTTCAACCATGACATTGAATGGACCTACAGGAAACTCAGACAAATCCTTGGCTTGCCTTACCTCCTTGGACACCTAACACCTCTGCATTGTAACATCCAAGGCGTCCTTGAGAAAATCACCGACAATAAGACCAAATGTGCGAGAGCAAGAGCCTCTGCCATTTCCAATCCTATCATCATATACTTCCATAGACTAGTTTCCTCCACTATCGTGGGATGAGCCAACACAGAGTCACACATCATTAACTCCGACTTAGTACATCATCCATGCCTTCTTGTATGGACATCGAGTCAATCTCCTAGAGCATCTATTGTCAAATTGGAACAAGTGTGTTCGGATGAAGTCGGGAAGCATTGCATGTGGGATCATCACAACAATCGATATCTGATGCATGCAAAATATAACATATTTTTATATTATTATTTTAATTAAATTTTATGTAATTTGATCATGGCATGCATCATTTTTAGTCACTTTTAATCGTAATTCCGGATTTATTAATTTAAATTATTATTTCTCTGAATATTTTAATTGTGGATGGATTAATTAAATTTGAATAATTATTTTGCAGGAAAATACAAAACACGGCCGAAATTCAAAGAAATTATTCCTTACGGCCGAGATTTGGCTTTACACCCAAGACGTTTTGGGCGAGATTCGAAAGGGGTAAAGATAAAAGAGTTCCTTACGGCCGAGATTTCCAGGGGGTAATAATAAGGAATCTTCTTTGTTACGGCTGAGATTCAAAGGGGGTAAAGATAAATGGAATTTTATCTTTTGAGCGTAATGGCATTAAGACTTTTCGTTTTGGCCGAGATTTGGAGGGCGTAATGGCATGAAGATGAAGATTTTTGGCCGAGATTTAAAAGGAGTAACAATTGAAAGATAAAATTGTTTGGGCGTAATAAGATATATGAAGGTGTAAAGATAAGAAAGATTTATCTTTGGGCGTAATGATAAAAATGATTTATCTTTGGCCGAGTTTATCTCGTAAATTTAAATTCATCCCTACGATGTTACGGCCGAGATCAAATTGAAGGCCGTCCGCACCCTATAAATACGTGAGGAAACCATCGTCCCAAGTGTGCTCTGAAGTTCAGGTTTTCTTCCACGGCGAGTCGTGAGCTCTGCAGGCTACGACCAAGAGGAGAGAGGTGCGACGGCTGGAAGTTGATCGCGACCTTGATCAAGTCCGAGAGGCTACCCGACTGTCTGCCCATGATCCGAAGCTTCGACTTTTATCTATTTGGGTGTAATTCTTCCAATTATTATTGTTATTTTGTTATTATCTCTCCAGAATTTCTAGGATGAACTCCATATTTTCTATTTATTTCATTTTAGGAGATTATTATTGAAGGGAAACTATTTGGACCCTATATTATTTGTTTTAATCTTTTCTGATCAGTTAGTTAATTGTGCTTAATGCTTTTAATTTAATTACTTAGATTTCTTAATTGAGTACTTACCAGTTTGTGGATTATTTGATTTCAGAATTCATTAATTAAATTAATTGATTTTATGTGAAATTAATAATTGACATAATTTTGATAACTAGTGTGTGGATAATCAAGTTTATGTGGTCTGTTAATCTAACCAATTTGTGAAGTGATTAATAGTCTAGGATTTTCATATTAATGCATCTTAATTTTAATCTTATCTGACGAATACCAGTTTGTGGGACTTTAGGTTTGATTAAATTTAAGATAGTTTGATTTACCGGATTAAATAGCAGAATTACCAGTTTGTGGACTCTGTGATGTTAATCTTGTAAATTAATAACTTGAGAAAATTCCTAATCCATCTTTAAAGATTAAATTTATCTTTTACGGTTCAAATATTTTCATCCTAAGGCCTAACTTCAACACCATTATCTTATCTTTATCTTATTTTCCTTATTTTATAAAACATCTTTCCAAAAATCCATGTTTTTCCTCTCTTATTAATTTATAAATTCAGATATTGAATTAATAATATTCCTCGTGGGTTCAACACTCTTACTCCTATTACTATATTACTTGAGCGACTAGTGCACTTGCTAGCAAATTTTATTGTTACAAATCAAACGCATCAAGTTTTTGGCGTCGTTGCCGGGGAATATTTTATTAATTAATTTCTGATTGTTACGAATTATTAAGAGATGTAAATAAATTGTAAATAATTCTTTATAAATATGTATTAATTGTTTTAATTATTTTTTGTGAATAAACTAACATTTTTCTTTTGTAGATAAAGGTCACGACAATTTCTTAAATTATCGACTTTCGGCTTAAAATTCTGTCGTCGTCTTATGATTTACGACCGAGATTTATTTTGTCGGCTTTACTGGTTTTACGGCTGACAATATCGATTGAGTTCTAATCTTCTGTTTTACGGCCGTAATATTTTTATCCGAACGTTGTTTTACGCCATGAGTAATGGATATTGATTTGAGCTTGTTTTGCCCGGTTTATCTATGGTTTAAATTTTTTACGCCCTATTCGAATTAGTTTCGACTTTCATTCTCGGCCGTAACGTTATAATAGTTTGAACTTTTGATTTGACTTTGTTTTGGCCAAAGCGATTTAGTCTGTCTCGGCCGTAATGGATCATCCGACATGGATTTTACTCTTTCTCGGCCGTAACGATTCTTCTGTTGACGTAAGAATAAGTTTATTTCTATTTTTATTTCGGCCGAAACCCAGTTTTGTTTTACGGCCAAAGGTTGTCGACTTCAACTCGGCCGTAATATATTTCTGAATGAATATGTTTGATTTAATCTCATTTCGGCCGATTTATATGTGTTGATGTTTTACCTCACGTTCGACTTAATTTTCATCGATTTACGACCGATATGAATCTTACTCTTCTTCGGCCGTAAAGGATTAAATCATCGACGTTGCATTCGATTTTTATTTCGTCGAACACCCTGTTTAGTCTTCTGTCTTACGGACGAAATTCCACACTAACTAGTTTGTTACGGCCGTAATTTAATTGGTTTACGCCTTCATGTTGAATCCTTTTGATACTGTTTCAATATTTTTTACGGCCGAACGAGCCTCGGATTACTAATTTAATTTCGGCCGTAAATCTATTTCTGTATTACGGTCGATCAATCTTATTTCCTCTTTGAAAATAATTTTTGATTATGTCTGATTATTGACTTTACGGCTGCAAATTAGTTCAGACTTATTTTGTGCCGTTTGTTACATCATCATAAATTCTTTCGGTCGATATTAATATTTGGTATTTGTATTGGTTTGAAGAACCTCCGTTTGCAGCCGTAATTAGGTTTCTGAAAAGTTCCTCTCGAAAATTAATTTTAATGACGAATTTTCAATTCTATCAGGCCGAAAGATTTTATTTGTTAAAATCTCATTTTTTCTCGTGACCTATTTTTATTTTATTTTATTCTTATATCTTACTGAAAATTGGTTCTTGCAGGTACTAATTAAAAATTAAATCACAATCAATCCTGAAATCTTTTGATAAGCGCACTAGGAGTTCAAATCCACTGTTGGAATTTGATCCTAAAATTGAAAGAACCTATCGTCGATTACGAAGAAATATAAGAAAAATGGCGGAACAAGCACGCGACAATCAGAGACTGGAGCAACAAAATGAACTGGTTCCACCACATAATAATCGGCGAGAAGATGAAGCAGAACTTTCTATGAGAGAATTTGTCTCGGCCAGATACAGTGATCGAGAATCATGCATCGTGCTGTCTGATATTAACGCAAATAATTTTGAGATAAATCCTGCAATCGTGAGGATGATACAAGCATCCCAATTTGGAGGAGGATTTTATGAAGACCCTCACGATCACCTTGACAAATTTCTTGCGACTCTGAGCACCTTTAGAAATAATAATGTTTCTTCTGAAGTTATTCGTTTATTATTATTTCCTCAATCTTTACGTGACAAAGCTTCCACTTGGTTTAAAACTTTGCCTGCAGGATCGATTCATTCTTGGTTGGAGCTGGTAGAAAAGTTTGTTGGAAAATATTGTCCACCACAAAAGGCAGGCAAATATCGAATAGAGCTAAGGGCATTTGTTCAAGACGATGATGAAACATTATATGAGGCCTGGGAACGATATAAGGAGCTGCTGGCCAGAGTTCCTGATAATAGGATTCCAAAGTGGCAAGTAATGGAAGATTTTTTAATCGGCAGGAGGGACAGTACTAGGATCTAAACGCCCTAGTGAGATACATGATATTATTCAGATGATGTCATTAATGGTGTGCAACAACTGTGGAGGAGGACATGCGAGCAATTATTGTCCTCAAGGTAGCATTTCTAATCTTGATCACATTGAAAATGCTAATTTTGTCTCCAATCCATTTTTCAGGAACAATGACTATGGTTGGAGGAACAATCAGAAGTTTCCATACAGGAAAAATCAAGGGCAAGTTGTTGAGAAACTCCAAAATCAAGCACAAACTCATCCACAGAACTATACACTTTTGAGAAGGCAACATGAAGTTCCTGCTCAACAATCAACTAATCCCATGGAAGAGATGATGGCAAGAGTTATTGACACTATGCAAACCATGCAAAGGATAATGGAAACCAGGGCAAACAATCAAGATGCCACAATTAGGAATTTAGAAATGCAAATAGGGCAGATGGCTAATATGATGGCAGGACGTGCACCAGGGGCTCTTCCAAGTAATACAGAGAAAAATTCTAAAGAAAAGACCAAAGCTGTGACTCTTAGAAGTGGGAAACAGTTGAGAAATGTGATATCAGATCCCCCGCCAAGAGCAATCAATCATAATGAAGAAGTTGAAGCATCAAAGGCACAAGATCAGGCCACTGAGGATATTAATTTGAAGAAAAAAGAAATTGACAATTCAAGAAATACCAATAACATGGGAGATATGCCCTATCCACAGAAATTTCGCAAAGAACAACTTGATAAGCAATTTTCTCGCTTTCTTGATATTCTGAAGCAATTATCTACTAACATTCCTTTTCATGAAGCTTTACAGATGACGCCGACCTATGCTAAATTCTTGAAGGATATATTATTTTCAAGAAGAAGGTTTGAAAACACTGGGAGAGTAATGTTGACATCAGAGTGTAGTGCCATTTACGATCAAGATATACCCAGAAAAATGAAAGATCCTGGAACCTTCACCATACCTTGCACTATAGGAAAATTCTTTTGTGCACAAGCTTTATGTGATCTTGGTGCTAGTATTAGTTTAATGCCATATTCTATATTTGTGCAGCTAGGTTATGGAGAACTTGAAGAAACAAGCATGACTCTTCAATTCACAGATTCTTCATGCAAGAGACCCCGAGGAATATTAAGAGATGTTTTGGTAAAAGTTGATAAATTTGTTTTTCCTGCAGATTTTATTGTTCTAGATATGAAGGTAGATGAAAAAACCCCCATCATCCTCGGGAGACCATTCCTAGCAACAGGAAACGCACTCATAGATGTCCAACAAGGAATGCTCAAACTTCGCGTCAACGATGAAGACATCACTTTCAATATAAAAAATTCTCTCAAACAATCTTTTGATTACTCATCCTGTTATGCCATTGATTCTTTAGAAAATGACACGATTGATGTCTTTGATGATATTGTTGCAGATTTTATCTTAGATCCATATGCGAAGGAAGTTTTGGAAATGGTAGAGGAATCTAGAGAAATTGTGGAAGATGATAATGCGCCAATTACAACAAAGACACTCGAGGCGGAAAATGATAAACTGGATTATTCTCCAAATTTTGAACTTAAAGAACTTCCATCTCATTTAAGATATGCTTTTCTTGAAAATGACACTTACCCAGTTATCATATCTGCTGATTTGACAAGTGATATGGAAAACCAACTTTTAGAAGTATTAAGGTAACACAAAAAAGCAATTGCCTGGTCGATCTCAGATATCAAGGGAATATCGCCTACTATTTGTATGCATAAAATTTTGATGGAGGACAATGCCAAGCCAATTGCTCAATATCAAAGAAGGCTCAACCCAACTTTAAGGGAAGTTGTGAAAAAGGAAGTCATCAAACTCCTGGATGCAGGTATTATATATGCCATTTCTGATAGTTCATGGATAAGTCATGTGCAGGTAGTCCCTAAGAAAGGAGGAATCACTGTGGTAAGTAACAAAAATGATGAATTGGTGTCTCAAAGAACAGTTACAGGTTGGAGAGTCTGTATAGACTATAGGAAGCTTAATGATGCTACCCGCAAAGATCATTTTCCATTATCTTTTATTGACCAAATGTTGGAGCGTGTTGCAGGTCATAGCTATTATTATTTTCTAGATGGCTATTCTGGATACAATCAAATAGCAGTAGCACCTGAGGATTAAGAAAAGACAATGTTCACATGTCCATATGGAACGTTTGCCTATAGAAGGATGTCATTTGATCTATGCAATGCTCCAGCAACATTCCAAAGATGCATGATGTCAATCTTTGCAGATATGAATGAGAAGATACTCGAAGTTTTCATGGATGATTTTACACTTTTTGGTAGCTCTTTTAATAACTGCTTGGATAACTTATCTCTAGTTTTGCAGAGATATGAAGAAACGAATTTGGTCATTAACTGGGAGAAATGTCACTTCATAGTTAAGGAGGGTATAGTGCTTGGCCACAAAATCTCAGCAATTGGAATTGAAGTGGATAAGACCAAGATAGATGTTATTGCAAATCTGTCCCCTCCAACCAATGTGAAGGGCATTCGAAGCTTCCTTGGGCACTCAGGATTTTATCGCCATTTTATCAAAGACTTTTCAAAAATGGCTAAACCCTTAACTAATCTTCTTGCTAAGGACACAAAATTTGATTTTAATTCTGATTGTCTTGCTGCCTTTAATTTATTAAAGGAAATGCTAATTTCTGCACCTGTTGTTGTTGCACCAGACTGTTCTCTACCATTCGAGCTGATGTGTGATGCGAGTGATGGTGCTGTAGGAGCTATGTTGGGGCAAAGAAAGGATAAAACATTTCATGTTATATATTATGCAAACCGAACATTGAATGCTGCCCAACTAAATTATGCAACATCAGAAAAGGAGTTTCTTGCTATTATTTTTGCTTTTGACAAGTTTAGATCATATCTAATTTGTTCAAAAATTATTGTATACACAGATCATGCAGCCATCAAGCACTTGATGAGCAAACAAGATGCCAAACCTAGACTAATCCGATGGATACTACTTTTGCAAGAGTTCGATGTGAAAGTAAAAGATAAAAAAGGGACTGAGAACTTATTAGCTGATCACCTATCTCGTTTGGAGCCATCTTCAAGAGAAGTCACAGACATACTTGAAGAATTCCCAAATGAGAAACTTTTTTCTATCTCTACAATTTTTTAAATTTCTGACACTACACCATGGTTCGTTGATTATGCTAATTACCTTGCAGGACATTACATTCCAAAGGGCATGACCACTCATAAAAAAAGGAAATTCTTATCTAATGTCAAGAATTATCACTGGGAAGATCCTTATCTTTTTCGATTATGTGCAGATCAAGTAGTTCGAAGATGTGTTCACGAAGATGAGATTGATAATATCCTAAGTCATTCTCAGATGGACAAGCTGGAGGTCACTTTGGACCCAATCGAACAACGGCTAAGGTACTTGAATGTGGACTATATTGGCCAACCATTTACAGAGATGCAAGAAACTACTGTAAGTATTGTGACAAATGCCAAAGGACAGGTAATATTTCTCGTCGAGATGAAATGCCTTTCACAAATATTTTACAATGTGATATTTTTTATGTTTGGGGCATTGACTTTATGGGACCATTCCTTAAATCCTTTAACAACCAATACATCTTAGTGGCGGTTGATTATGTTTCCAAATGGGTAGAAGCTGTAGCCACACCAACAAATGAGACCAAGGTAGTTGCCAACTTTCTAAGAAAAAATATTTTTACTCGATTTGGAACACCTAGGACTATCATAAGTGACAATGGAACACATTTCTGTAATAAAATAATGTCAACTCTTCTTAACCGATTTGGAGTCAAATACTTTCTCAGTACCCCATATCATGCCCAATCTTGTGGACAAGTGAAAATTTCAAATAGAGAAATAAAAAGAATTCTAGAGAAAACTGTGAACTCATCTAGTTGGTCCTTGAAACTAGACGATGCACTTTGGGCATATAGAACTGCTTTTAAGACACCTATAGGTACCTCTCCTTATAGATTAGTTCTTGGAAAATCATGTCACCTTCCTGTGGAATTAGAACATAAAGCTTATTGGGCAACGAAATTTTTAAATCTGGATCTAAAATCATCACAATCAGAAAGATTATTACAATTAAATGAGCTTGATGAATTTAGATATCATGCATATGAGAACAACAAACTATATAAAGAACGTACAAAAAAATTACATGACCTGCATATTAAACATAAAGAATTTTTACCTGGTCAACGAGTGCTTCTTTACAATAGTAAACTCAAATTATTTCTTGGGAAACTCAAATCAAGATGGACTGGCCCTTATATCATAATCAATTGTTCACCTTATGGAACATTTGAAATTGAATCAATGGATCATAAACAAAAATTTAAAGTTAATGGACATAGACTTAAACCCTATCATGACAACACATATTATCAAAATTTATCTATGATTAATCTGTTTACCATCTAAATCTCGAATTGACAAAGTCAAGCTGACGACTATAAATCAGAACTATTTTTATCCTTTCTTTAGATTAATCTTTCATTAGTTTGTTGATTAATATCTTTAGTTGTGGTAATAGTTTTTATTTTGTTAAGTCATCTGCGGAAGGAGAGACCACTTGACAAGGCGAAACAAACGAATCACCTTGAAAATCGGCCAAGCTCTTACGACGTGACCCTTCATTGCACGCATCACGAGGGAAAAGTAAGTTTACGCCTAAAGTTTCCTTTAAATTCTTTACCTCTTCCGCATCCTTGCAGATCAAGCACCACCGCTTTACGGCCGAAGTTCCAAAGCTCTTACTCTTACGGCCGAGCTTCATCAATTACGGCCGAACTTTTCTTCCTTACGGCCGAAGTTTCAATGCCTCTCGCCCAAAAGCCCTTACGGCCGAAGCCTCACCGACCTAACCTCCGCTCCCTTACGGCCGAGCTTTCACCGGAGCTGACTCCTTACGGCCGAGCTTCCACCGGAGCTGACTCCTTACGCCCGGACGAGCACCGAACACCAGCAATACCGCCCTTCCTTCTTTTCGGCCGAAGTGACTACGCCTTTTATTCTTTACGGCCGAAGTTACACCGCCCCTATCACATTACGCCCAGTGCGTTACGGCCAAGAAAATGAAGGCGGCGTGGAAAGGTTATTCATCGACATCTACTCCTTACGGCCGAGATTGCACGACTGAGATCTTCATCAACAAAATTTTGCGGCCAAGCTTTTACGGCCGAGACTCTCAATTATCGGCCGAGACTCTCAATTATCGGCCGAGATCTCCTCTCACCGACACCATTTGCGGCAGACACCTTCATCGATATATATAAGGCCGAGCATCTCTCCACCGAAAATAAATCCGATTGTATCTTTTCCCTTTTCTTTATTTTTATTTCTTTAGCTTTTCTATATTATCTTTTCACTTTCCCTTGCTGACTTAACACTGAGGACAGTGTCTAGTTCAAGCTTGGGGGAGTTTGCATTTCATGCATTGCATGTTTCTTTCTTTTTATTTGCTTATTTTTGCATCTATTTATAAAAAATTCCAAAAAATTGAAAATTTTCTAAAAAATACCATTGCATGCATTTATTTTTGCTACCATCTTACAAACTCTTGTCTTACTATTTTAATTATCTTTTAGTAAAAAGTTCAAAGACGTGTCGTTAATTGATGAAATTCGAATACTTTTCTTTCTTATCACTTGCTACTCCAGTATCAAACTTATAGACTATGTGCTCATGCAAAATAGAATTATGAATGACTAGACGACAAAATCATATTCATGTCTTTTTATTAATTTCTTTTAAGTCTTGATAGTAGTAGTCTTCTTATTGATCATATCAAGTACTTTTTGAGCTTATAAAAATTGAAAGTGAACAAAAAGAAGGGTTAGTTAAACCCCAACAAATAAAATAAAATAAAATATATGATGAATAAAGTTATGTGTAGGTACAAAAGTGTTATCCGGAACCAAGATGTGTTCGGGTAATTAGATCCGTAGGGGTTCATGCCTGACGACCTAAGGGCAACTGCTCTGGGATCCGTCGATCGAAAACCTGCTACATGGATCATCTTGTGGAATATGGAGAAGCACAGGAGTACTGAATCATGGCTAAGTTCGAACTCTTCATTCAGAACTTTGGTTGTTTGGGCAAGTAAACTCGAGGGGTGCTTTATCACCTGGTGCCCTAAGGTCATCTGGTCTGGGAGTCATCAGTCCAAAGCCCATTACATGGACTTCCTTGTACAATCCTGCTTGAAGATTAGAACTTTTAAAATGATTGAAAATAAAGATGAAAAGAAAAAGAAAAAAAAAGTTTTAAGCTCAATTAGTACTTATGTGTTCAATATTAATGCTATTATTTGACAGACAATTTATTTTCTACAAGGCTGAATTTGAGATTGTTTAAATTTGCGTAGCATTCAGAACCTCTATGAAGCTAAGTGCATGGAAAATGGTGAGATATTGAGTAGTAGGTGTGCAGAAGAATTTTATGAGAAAATTAGTCAGTTGACAATGTGGAGACTATGATAGAACTTTCTTGAGCCTTGCTTTAAATTTTTGCTTGAGGACAAGCAAGACTTTAAGCTTGGGGGAGTTTGATGCATGCAAAATATAACATATTTTTAGATTATTATTTTAATTAAATTTTCTGTAATTTGATCATGGCATGCATCATTTTTAGTCACTTTTAATCATAATTCCGGATTTATTAATTTTAATTATTAATTCTCTGAATATTTTAATTGTGGATGGATTAATTAAATTTGAATAATTATTTTGCAGGAAAATACAAAACACGACCGAAATTCAAAGAAATTATTCCTTACGGCGGAGATTTGTCTTTACACCCAAGACGTTTTGGGCGAGATTCGAAAGGGGTAAAGATAAAAGAGTTCCTTACGGCCGAGATTTCCAGGGGGTAATAATAAGGAATCTTCTTTGTTACGGCTGAGTTCAAAGGGGGTAAAGATAAATGGAATTTTATCTTTTGGGCGTAATAGCATGAAGACTTTTCGTTTTGGCCGAGATTTGGAGGGCGTAATGGCATGAAGATGAAGATTTTTGGCCGAAATTTAAAAGGAGTAACAATTGAAAGATAAAATTGTTTGGGCGTAACAAGATATATGAAGGTGTAAAGATAAGAAAGATTTATCTTTGGGCATAATGATAAAAAGGATTTATCTTTGGCCGAGTTTATCTCGTAAATTTAAATTCATCCGTACGATGTTACGGTCGAGATCAAATTGAAGGCCGTCCGTACCCTATAAATACGTGAGGAAACCATCGTCCCAAGTGTGCTCTGAAGTTCAGGTTTTCTTCCACGACGAGTCGTGAGCTCTGCAGGCTACGACCAAGAGGAGAGAGGTGCGATGGCTGGAAGTTGATCGCGACCCTGATCAAGTCCGAGAGGCTGCCCGACTGTCTGCCCATGATCCGAAGCTTCGACTTTTATCTATTTGGGTGTAATTCTTCCAATTATTATTGTTATTTTGTTATTATCTCTCCAGAATTTCTAGGATGAACTCCATATTTTTTATTTATTTCATTTTAGGAGATTATTATTGAAGGGAAACTATTTGGACCCTATATTATTTGTTTTAATCTTTTCTGATCAGTTAGTTAATTGTGCTTAATGCTTTTAATTTAATTACTTAGATTTCTGAATTGAGTACTTACCAATTTGTGGATTATTTGATTTCAGAATTCATTAATTAAATTAATTGATTTTATGTGAAATTAATAATTGACATAATTTTGATAACTAGTGTGTGGAGAATCAAGTTTATGTGGTCTATTAATATAACCAGTTTGTGGAGTGATTAATAGTCTAGGATTTTCATATTAATGCATCTTAATTTTAATCTTATCTGACGAATACCAGTTTGTGGGACTTTAGGTTTGATTAAATTTAAGATAGTTTGATTTACCGGATTAAATAGCAGAATTACCAGTTTGTGGACTCTGTGATGTTAATCTTGTAAATTAATAACTTGAGAAAATTCCTAATCCATCTTTAAAGATTAAATTTATCTTTTACGGTTCAAATATTTATCCTGATCTATTTTCATCCTAAGGCCTAACTTCAATACCATTATCTTATCTTTATCTTATTTTCCTTATTTTATAAAACCTCTTTCCAAAAATCCATATTTTTCCTCTCTTATTAATTTATAAATTCAGATATTGAATTAATAATATTCCTCGTGGGTTCGACACTCTTACTCCTATTACTATATTACTTGAGCGACTAGTGCACTTGCTATCAAATTTTATTGTTACAAATCAAACGCATCAATATCTACCGCCACCTCTACCTAGGCTCCTTAGAGATAGCATGAGCCTTGAAAATCGATATGAAGACACTTCGGAAGTGGAATTCAGGGGGCGCCACAAGTTCTTGCTCATAAAAAGGATTGACTGAAAGCTCTACCTTCCCGACATGCCGAAGGTCTCGGTCAACCAATTGGAAGATTACGCCAGAGCATTTGGAATGTGGAGACAACTCACCTGATGAACTGGCGTCCAACCCTAACCAAGACTGATCTTCTGACGCCGCTTCACTAGCTGTCATCAGAAAGAGGAAGTCTCCATAACAAGGACCCGCAAGAGAAGACAATCCTGCGTCGAGCATCTCCGACGTACAAAAGACCATTTCTCACCTCTCCTCACAGGAACAAAAACCCCGACGTAGCAATCTCCGCATTAAGTGAATGCTGCCACTCTCCAATGCATTGAAGCAAGTCTGAGGGAATCTGGTGGTTCCTCTACACACTCGTCATCCTCCTAGATTGCTCTCCTACCATGGCTTGAACACACTGAGGATAGTGTTGTGTTTAAGTCTGGAAGGAGCACAATGGTATGCTTTCAGCCCACATCTCCAAAGTTCTTAGCCTATCATTGTGCTTAAGTCATTGTCCTGCCTCCTTAAATGCTTCAATTTAATTTTTTCTTGATCGAATCTATAATGCAATGTTAACTCACATCCTTGAACCCTTGCTGAGGAACTTTGAACTATCCTCCAGTCTGTAGCTAAGATACATTATGAACTGCATCGTCTATCCCCCATCCCCCCGTCTGAATGCCACTATTTAAAAGATTTTACATGCTTTAAATCTCTGCCCTTATATGACATCAAAGCCCGCCACTAGATGCTAAATAGCTTTCTACATGTTATTACCTAGGATTATTCATGCATTCAATGACTTGTCACTTGCTTGAATCTTACTAACATATTAAATTGTCAAAAACCTATCTTTATGTTGCTATGCATTGTTCTTCTTTTGTATGATAGGAAACTCTTTTTCTTTTCAATAAAAACCCAAGCGCCACATCTTAGTATTCTAGGAAGAACCAATGGGGAATGTTGTGGGACCGCAAAAATAAAAAAAAATAAAACATCAATAACTACTTCGCTGTCTTTCTAGTTTGGGAAAAATAAAATATGCTCCTTGGGCACCACTAGCACCCCATGCCTAGTATTCCAGGAAGAAAAGTTGGGGACTGTTGAGTGGAACCTTCTGTGCTATCCTTTCTTTCATCCCATCATGCAACTGAAGAGCCATTGCATACAAATCTAATAAACTCTGAATTAAAAAGGTAACAAGTTGGTTAGTATTGTTTTAGCCTGAGGACAAGCATTGTTCTATGAACGTTCTTAGACAATCTGCACGCAGATAGTCATCTAGCAAGGAACTTATGTGCCCCCATTAATAAGAGGGTTTCAGTGATGACAATGTTAGGGCAATCTAAAAATGGATTATAAAAAGGTTAATGGGGCAAGGTTGGAGAGAAGCACGAGGAATTATGATGCAGGTTCATAATGTATTTCAAACCTAAGTTCTTAGCTAATTTCCTTCTCTATAAGGTCCCAATCCTCCCTACTTCTCCCCCTCTATTTCTTTGTTTCCTTGTTCCAATCTCTTCCTCTCAGTCCAATTCTTCTTCTCCGACGTGCACGAACGGGTAGCACAATTTTTCACTAAATAGGTGACCAGACATCAGCGACCACTTCTGACACAAGCAATGTAAAAGGAGGAGCAGGTCGTGGACGAAGCTAGGGACGAGCCACTGTGAGCACGAACCACTACAAACGTAGGCAAGAGGTGTGCTGTTCGATTTTTCGAAAGTTTAAGTCCAATTTACATTATATAAACTATTTATTTGATATAAAACGTAATGATACTATTAATTTATCATACGAGAACATGATATGTGCCTTAACCATTTTTAACTTAACTATTTTATTAAGAAATTATATCCAAAAGTGAATTCAAAATTTTACAAATTTTTATTGTTAATATATTTTCGTAATTAATTACATAAATAATTTTATTATTTATCTAATTAAATAATTTTGGAAAAGCTTGGGGAGTTACACTATACACACGCTTTGGATGCTGATGTGTGCAAATTAAGTGCAAATATACTAGCAAGTATACTAGATCGTATCAAATAATAAAGAGTGAATAGAGTGTAGAACCCACGAAGACTAATCTAGATTCTTATCTTTCTAATTTAAGTTTATTAATTGAGAGAATAACAAGAATTAATTTTCAGATAAAAGTAACTCAAATGATGACAATCAAAGATAATGATGCCCTTAATAATGTGAGAGAAAGTAGAGTCTAATGGGAAAATTCGAGAACAAGAAGAGAAGATCGCAGAGAAATTGCAGAAAAATAAATGAGGCACACAAATTACCCAGGTTCACCCTTAAGATTAGGGCTACGTCATGCAAAGATGTTTCACTATATCGTTTAGGTTTACAGCCGCCATACAGATTACATCTGAAAATAAGCTATAAATAAGCCTCTCTTAAACGGGTTCAAAACCCGACTAAATAAGCTATAAATAAGCGGGACTGCCGTCGGAGGGCGGTGCCCCCCGAACCCCCCTTTTGTTCACACGCCAGCAGTACAGGCAATTGGATAATACTCAGATTCTCCTAAGCTCACGTGGATGAACCCCGTGTGAGAAACAAGAGGCCCTGAAGTATTCACCAACTCCAACATTCTCCCACTTGGTGGATACTTCACACCAATGAGAGCCTTGCCAGCAACATTCTTCTTCAATCCGACAGTAGTAGAGCACCACTCAAACTTTGCACCTGTAACAACTTTAGTCAGAAAACCAGAACAATTCTCTATTGTATCAACCTTTTCAAGCTGAACCTCTCTCTTTTTCACATTTTCCTGGATGAAATGATATTGGATGTCAATATGCTTTGTGCGTGAGTGAAATGCAGGATTCTTAGCTAACTGAATAGCACATTGATTATCACATCTCACATCCATGGCACATTGCTCAAATTCGAGCTCTAAGCACAACCGCCGCAGCCATGTGGCCTCTTTTGCAGTATGAGTAAGAGCCATATATTCTGCTTCTGTAGAAAAAAGTGCTACCACGCTTTGTCTCTTGCTCATCCAATTCAGTGCAGACCCAAATAATGTAAAAATATATTCACTAGTGGACAGTCTACTATCAATGTCTTCACCCCAATCAGCATCTACATGGCCTACAATATCAAGTCTCTTTCCTTTTCCTGTACCTTCAAAACACAAAGCAAAATCTGAAGTTCCACGAAGGTACCTGAAAACTCTTTTGATAGCATTCCAGTGTTCCTGCCTGGGTTAGACATATATCGACTTAAGACTCTCACTGCTTGGGCTATATCTGAACGCGTGCACACCATGGCATACATCAAGCTGCCCACTGCACTTGCATATGGCACACGGTCCATCTCTTCAGCTTCTTCATCCGTTTTCGGGCATTGCTCTGCAAAAAGTTTGGTTCCTAGAGACATAGGAGTACCCACTGGTTTATAGTCCGACATGTTAAATTTCTTCAACACTTCCTGTCATAGCTACAACTTTCGCTTCTAACGATCCCTTCTAATCTGCATATTCAAAATAAAATTCGCCGGTCCCAAGTCTTTCATCTCAAACTTCTTGGCCAACAAACCCTTCACTGAATTCATCATCTTCGTACTGTTTCCAATTAGTAACATGTCATCCACAAATAGTGTAAGAATGACAAACTGATCTCCAACTCTCTTCACATAAACACAATGATCTGAATCTGAACGTACAAACTTGAGTTCGAGCATGTACATATCAAACTTATGGTACCACATCCTTGGCGACTGCTTCAATTCATACAAAGACTTTTTCAATTTGCATACCAGATTCTCTTTACCTTGAACTTTAAAGCCTTCTGGTTGCCTCATATATATCTCTTCCTCCAAGTCCCCATGAAGGAATGTCGTCTTCACGTCCATCTGCTCTACCTCAAGATTATATGCTGCTGCCAGAGATAGCACAAATCTGATTGAAGTCATTTTCATCAAGGGAGAAAAGATCTTATCATAGTCGACTCTCTCAATCTGATAGTACCCTTTTGCTACCAGTCTCGCCTTGTATTTCTCTACAGACCCATCTGGTTTCAGCTTTCGCTTGAACACCCATTTGTAATCAATTGCCTTTCTATCCTTGGGCAATTTACACAAGCTCCATGTTTCATTTTTATCCAGTGACTGCATCTCATCTGCCATAGCAAGCTCCCACTAATTTGCATCATCCTTGGACCTTACATTTTTTACAGAACTAGTTCTTCTCCGATGACGCTCAAAGCATGAAACAAACTCAGAGCACTAAGAGAGTATCTAAGAGGTGCTCTTCTTTCTCGTGTCGATCTCCTGAGAACTGGTATGGTACCAACATCTGGGTCTTCATCTGAATCTACATCTTCAACTTCATTAACCGAGTTCTCTTGATCAGATTCTGAAACAGACTCAACTGAAGTATATTGTTCAATCACTTCTGTAGCTTCAGAATCATAATCTTCTTCAAATACTACAGCTTTCTTGGGTTCATCATTTTCCTGAGCCTCAACTTGGGATCATATTTCATGGAAAATAACATCCCTACTGTATACGATAGACCTTGTCCTTGGATTCCACAGTTTATAGCACTTGACCCCTTCCTTGTATCCGATAAATATGTTCTTCTCAGACTTACTGTCAAGCTTACCCCGCTTTTTCTTAGGTATATGAACATATGCGTCACATCCGAACACCCGAACATGAGACAGATTCGGCTTCTTCCCAAACATTGCCTCATAAGGTGTCCGATCCTTCACTGATGAGGTCGGTGAGCGATTCTTCAAATAGTTTGTTGTGGCTACAACTTTTGTCCAGAATTTTTGCCCCAATCCAGCTCAACTTAGCATACATCTGGCCTTCTCTATAAGTGACCGATTTAATCTTTCGGCTGCTCCATTCTGCTCGGGTGTATATGGAGTTGTCTTCTACCTTGCAATATCATTGTCCACGCAGAACTGCTCAAACTTCTCTGAACAAAATTCGCCTCTGTTATCTGTACGAAGGACCTTTATCTTGCTGCTCAATTGATTTTCCATCAAAACTTTTAATTCTCGAAACTTATCAAATACATCTGTCTTATTTTTGATAAAATAAATCCAACTGTATCTCAAAAAATCATCTATGAAAGAGACATATTACCTGGACCCTCCAATAGATGGAGTCGGAGTTGGTCCAAAGACATCATTATGGATCAGTTCGAGAATCTTCGTTGCTCTTGTACCTGTGTGTTGAAAACTGACTCGGTTCTATTTTTCATGGAGGCAATATTCACAGAACCCGAAACCCATAGAACAATCTGGAACTCCTTCTACCATCTGACTTGATGCTATAGTAGAAAGTCATTTCTCACTGATATGGCATAATCTCTTATGCCATAGCATAGATCTGTTATCTTCATCTTCTTTGGCCTCTTCAGAAAGAAATCCGCAGTCCACAGATATTGTCTCTTCGAGCAACTTGTACAATGTGCCATAAGGAACCCCTCGTGCAATCATAATAGACCCTCTAATCATCTTACACGAATCCTTGTCGCAACTGAATAACACCCGAATCAGTCATTGTACCAACAGATAACAAACTCCTGCTCATAAGTGGTATATGCATTACATCTGGTAGAGTCTTCACCGTGCCATCACTCATCCTCAGCTTCAACCTGCCACGCCCAACAATCTGAACCGCAGTATCATCTCCGAGCATGACATCCCCACCATTATACTTCTTATATTCACAAAACCAGTGTCTACGAGGTGTCATGTGGTACGAAGCACCAGTATCGATGAGCCAGACATGCTTATCTGACTGTGCCATACATGCAGAAGCCAGATACATATCCCCTACTTCGGCCTCCTTTTTATCCGATGATGACTCAACTTCTTTCCTCTGAACCGGCTTGTTTTTGCAATCTCGCTTCAGATGGCCCCACTCTTGACATCTCCAACATTGCACCTTCTTATCTCTACTTTTCGAACGCCCACGAGATTTGGACCTGGACCCTCTCTTATTCTGAGTCATTTCTGGTTGCCTTCCTCTAGCCGCCAGCGCCTCTTTACTAGAACTTACCGATCTCTTTCTTCGTGTTTTCTCTGACAACAAGGCAGCACATATACTTTCATGCGAAAGTTCTTTATCCCCGCCACCAATCACGACAATCAGATTGTCCCATGAATCCGGCAGCGAACAGAGCAATGTTATTGCCTTATCATCATCTTGAAACTTAACACCGATTGATACAAGTTGACTGATCACCGTGTTAAAGTTATAAAGATGTGTAGAGAACGAGTCACTCTCATGCATCCGAAGATTGTACAATTTCTTTCTGAGAAATAACTTATTAACCAGTGACTTACTTTGATATAGAGATTCCAACTTCCTCCACAGATATCTGACTGTAGGTTCGCTCATCACATTCGTAAAAATTGAATCCGCGAGGCAAAGTCGAATCAAACCCTTCGCCCTTCTATCAATCCGATTCCACTCTTCGATCGTCTTTGAATCTGCCTGACTGGAGGAAGCCCCATCCGTGACCTTCGCCGCTTCCATATTTGGCCTCTCCTTCTCGATTGCCATCCAAAGATCTCGATCACAGAGAAGATCCTCCATCTTTATCTTCCAGAGATCAAACCGTGTTTCATCAAATTTTTCTATCTCAATCCGCGATCCTCCTGACATCTCGAATAAACCCTAATTCCTCGAACAACCTGTGCTCTGATACCAATTGATGAAAAAAATTGAGAACAGGAAAAGAAGATCGCAGAGAAATTGCAGAAAAATAAATGAGGCACACAAATTACCCAGGTTCACCCTTGAGATTAGGGCTACATCCTGTAAAGAGGTTTCACTATATCGTTTAGGTTTACAGCCGCCACACAGATTACATATGAAAATAAGCTATAAATAAGCCTCTCCTAAACGGGTTCAAAACCCGACTAAATAAGCTATAAATAAGCGGGGCCGCCGTCGGGGGGCGGTGCCCCCCGAACCCCCCCTTTTGTTCGTACGCCAGCAGTACAGGCAATTGGGTAATACTCAGATTCCCCTAAACTCACGTGGACGAGCCCCGTGTGAGAAACAAGAGGCCCTGAAGTATTCACCAACTCCAACAGAGTTTAGGCTTCGTATCCCTATTGTATTCTCTTAAGTATCAATAATTGTAGAAAATAGACGGATAAAGCTTGAAGACCTAACTACCCTAATTAAGAATATAATCAAACCACATTGTAAACTCAATCTACTTAAATATACTCTCAATTAAGATGCATTAATATAAAAGGTTGCTTAAAGTAAAGGACTCAAAAACTTGAGAACCTAACTATCTTAAATAGAAGTAAAATTAAAGACGTCGAAAACTCGATCAACTCCAATCTACTTTATCTAAGATGCTTTAAGTTGCAAATCTCCGTTTAATGATACAATTGTTAGTAATTAAAACTAATTTACTAACAAAAATATCCAAATAATCGAACTCGGCCCGGGTCAGATGGAACTCGACGCGGGTCAGAACTAAAATTCACTTCGGTGCAAAATAATGAAGGAACCCGGCATGGGTTCTTCACAGAGAAGAATACGATCAATTTTTCCTTGCGGAATTTATGTGAAATTATATTAAATTGATGCAAGAAACTAATAAACTCATATTAAGCATGAAATCCACATCATAGCCATGTTTGCAAAAGTCTAAAAAAATAGATATATTAAGAGAAAACTAAGGTTCAACGTAGTCTTCCTCTTACAATTAAACTAATCCATAATAAAAAAAATTAACATCAAATTCGAGAGAGAAAATTAAAATAAAGATTAGAAATTGTAAATCAAACTTCCAAGAAGTGGTGGACGTCTCTGAACAAGCTTTGGTCGAAACTATGCTCCAAACGATCACCTAAAACTACGAAATCTCTACTTCTTCGATTGATTTGCAGTTGCGCGCAGTATAACTTCATCTCTCATTTCTGGTGCAGCTAGGGCTTCAAACTCCGAGATTGCATGCCCTTTGGGTTCGTGGTACATCCACGTTTATAGAGGTGGCAGCGTTCTAGGGTTCCGAGTTGAAATCGTAATTTAAATCCAAGTTAAAGTCGGCCGAAAAACCATGCGATCTGTCAGTTTGGCTGATTTGTACTAACTTGAGCTGGGTCTGTTCCACCTTAGGCCGAGTTCTGTTCAGATTTTATTTTTGCCAATTCAGATTCAGTTTTGAACGTCAACCCCGTCTAGGTATGATGCTAGCCCAGCCCGGGTTTCTCTTGAAGTCAATCATATGTGCTTTTTGTGCTCTATTTTGCGTCCTTTTCCAATCTGATCGCTTTGAATCTTCAAACTAATGATCTTGAGAATAAAATCAAACAAAAGTGGGTAGTTTTGGAATAAAAAGAAATTAAGAAAATAAATAAGAAAATAGATGCATGCGATGGTAAAAACTACGAAAAATAACCTAAATGATGCATCTAAAACATGTATGAAAATGCATGCATCAAATTCCCCCAAGTTTGAACTCTTGCTTCTTCTCAAGCAAGTTTCAAGGCTCAAGAATCATAAATGAACCATCATAGTCTCCACCCCATGACTGATACTTTTCTACTACCATCGTTTTACAAGTCCATCACCAAAGTATCTATCCACAATCCATAACCCAGCCTCATAAAATTTTTGAATCTTAAATAGTTTAAACTTATTCTAGTTCAGCTCTGTGCAAGAAAATATATAGTCTATCAGATAACAGCATTAATGTTGAATGCAAAAGTATAGTGTGAGCTTAATTTTACTTTATTCACCTTCTTATTGTTATATAGAATTGATTACTCATGTGCTTCTTCATATTGCTCAAGCTGGTCCATGTAACAGGCTTTCGATCGATAGATCTCAGAGTAGTTGCCCTTAGTTCGCCGGGCAAGAATCCCCTACGGATCTAATCATCCGAACACACCAAGATTCCGGATAACACATTTATGCATCATTTAAAACTTGTCCATTTTACTGATTTGGTACTCTTGTGCTTCTCCATATTGCGCAAGGTGGTTCATCTAACAAGCTTTCTACCGACAGATCCCAGAGCAATTGTCCTTAGGTCGCCAGGCAAGAATTCCCTACGGGTCTAATCACCCGAACACATTCAGGTTTCGAATAACACAATTATACCTTCTTATCTTTTGGGGTTCAACTAACCCTCTTTCAAATTTATTTATTTTAAGCTCACAAAATACTTTATGCTTTCAATAAAAATGCTACTACCATCAAGACTTAAAGTAAGAAATGAAATGCGAGCATGAACAAGAATCAGCGGTCTAAGTATCCATAATTTTACTTGGCAAGATACACTTTCCAAATTACCCAATATTAAGGTGATGGAACATGTAAAATTACGGCAATAGAATTTCATAAGTGCACAGGGTGTTCTTGAATTTCACTTAAGTGCAAATAAGAAGAACAAACAATAAGGCAAAATGATGGTGAATGGTATTTTGTGATTTTTTAAATTTTGAAATTTTTATGGATTTTCATAAGATGCAAAAGATAACACAAACATGCAATACTGAAATAAACTAAAAGAAAGCAAACATGATGATGTAGTACAATAAGCAAATATGATGATGCAGTACAATAAGCAAATATGATGCATGAAATGCAACCTCCCCCAAGCTTGAACTAAATACTGTCCTTAGTGTTAGCCAGACAAGGTAAGGAGTACAAGATGAAAGACTAAAAAATATAGAAAAGAAGAAAGGAAAGGACATGACCATCTAGCCCATCTCTGGAGGCGGTGGAGGTGGCGGATCCGACCCAAAGAAATCCCGAACCAGCTGCTCAAGGTGATCCTGGCGATCGCTAAGTCTCTGAAACTGAGTCTGAGTTTCGTGGGTGTAGCTGCATCATCTGGTACTGTCGCTCCTGGCCCGCAAGAAGTGCAACTAATGTATCCTGTAGAGCAGAGACATCGAAACTGGCAGAGGCAGAAGCATAAGTCGGCTGAGTTGTAGACCCATGCTGAAGTGGTGAACTTGGGGCCATAAAGGGTGGCTGCGTGTGCTGTGAAGGCCCCTCGTCCTCTAGAGGTACTCCAGAGGCCACCATTGATAACTTTGCATGAAGTCCTGGTGGCCTGTTTATGAAAATTGTCGGCCAAGATGGCGCCTATGTTGATCTGCCTTCCTTCCATCATAGCCCATAATATCTCCAGTTTTGTAATATTTATGGCACCCTCGCTTTTCTCCTCTACCACAGATGGTATGAGAGATGATCATGTGAACATATCGAAATACCAGATTCTGTATAAGACTTGTCTTAGCTCGGGATGGAAGGAAGGGCTCATCATTTGTTATGGCTTTCCAAAAGGCAGCTCCTTGAAACTCAGAGAAGTAGAAGAAGACTCCAGTATGGAAAAATCCATAAATAAAGTTAAACTTTGGAATAGAAAAGCTGTATTCAACATTAAAAATCCGGAAGCTAACTCGATGGTGCCGAGCAGAGCACTCATAAGCATATGAACTCAAGAACTCATGGCACAACTTCTCGCATGTCAGCCACCGTTGATCCAGAAAGGTCCGCATCCCCACCCTCTTAAAGAGCAACATAAGCATCAATATTCAAATCTGTTTTGAAGCATGCGTACCGGGTAGGAGTAATAGTGAAGAAGAACGTCTGCCGGTAGCGTTTGCGTTGGGTAAAGTCTCTGAACTCGAGACTAGTAGGTCGTGGCGGCCGTTCTTCCTGTCGGAGAGCCTCAGTAGGACTGTCGAAGAATAATTGGACCGACGGATGACAGACTTCCGACGAGGTTGCATTGTGAAATATGCCATTCGCAGCAATCTGTGCACGAAACTCGGCCCGGGTTGAGAGGAGCTTGGCCTGTGTTTGTGGCACATACAGCTAAGCAAATTACCCGGACCGGGTATAAGGTCGACGCGGCCCGGGTCGAAGGTGTTGTAGAAGCTATTGGAACTTGGAAGAAAGATGAGCCCGACTCGAGTATACTGTGGACGCGACCCGAGCTGAAGAATGACGCAACGCTGGCCGGATTTGGTGGAGCACGGCCTGGGTGTCGGAGATGGTGAGAGACAGATGCGAGGCGAGTTGGATGACGACCCGAGTGCAGAAGATCGCCATCCGGAGTGAGTTCTAGGCCGGCGGATGTTTGACGGAGGGGCGATGACGGTGCGGTGTCGGCGACGACGAAGAGCAGTGGTGGCGTCGATGGTCGTGACGTAGGCAAAAAGTAGATTCGATGATTGGTGCTGAGCAAAGACCCAACAATGGCATGGATCGGGTCGTCAATGTTGAACAGAGACCCGACGGCGGGGCCTGGTGATGAAAGAGGATGGCGCCGTCAAAGATAAGGCAGGTCACGGTGAAAGCGGACGCGGATGGCAGATCCGGTCGCCGGCGTTGGTCATCAATGAAGAGGGGAGGACCATCGATGGCGATGTGGTTCTCCGGCCCGATTTGAAGGCGCAGGTCGGGTTTCTGATATGATCAGGCCGGGTGCGACGTCGACAGCAGCTTCTACCCCGCTCGGGTGTATAGTAACCCGGCCCGAGTTATGTGTACCTGACATGAGTTTCATTCTGAAAAAGCGCGGCTCGGGTTCAACTAAACTCGGGCCGGGTTTGAATATTGTAATGCAGTAAATTGTGAAGTTAAGATCATTCAATTATGGATTAAAGACGAGACTTTAAAAATGTGCAATAAAGAACAGTCTCACCGCAATTAGTTGATGTGCTCGTGAACATCCAATATGATGAGCTCACTAGATGCGAGTGAACTGACTCCAACTTTCGGTAACCTTCATTAGAGATTTTGGCTTTACCTTTTAAGTAAATTTGTGATTTTTCCATATTTTGAATTGCTTTTGGACTCCTTGGACACCATTGTTGGGATGTGGTTGGTGCTTTTGATATTGATGCTATGAATGATGCGGCTCCCTCCTTTTGTTCAAGCAGAATTGGAGGCAAGTTGTTGGGGTTAGATTCCGAAGGCCAGCTCCTCTTTCGAACTATTCTATCTTAATGGTTTGGATTATCGGAAGTTGCGACGAATAAGCAACCATTGGAACTTCGGATGGTCCAAATTGTCAAAAAATTAAAAAAAAATAATTAAATATTATGTAATATATAAAATCATATAATATATCTATTATTTTAATTACTGATTGTCTCGACCGTCAAAACTGGATAGTCAGAAATTGAAATAATAATTAAATATTATGTAATATATAATATCATATAATATATCTATTATTTTATTATTTTAAACCGACTATCCCGACCGTCAAAAATTAATATATTACTTAAATATTATGTAATATATAATATAATATAATATACTATATAATATATTTATTATTTTAATGACTGACTGCTCCGACGGTCGGGATAGTCGATAATTCTAATTTGCTTCCCGCCTATCCTTTCCGCCAGTTTTTCTCCACATCCCTATATGTTTCTCCGTATGATCTTGTCATCTCCCTCTCCGGCTCGCTCGGTCTCCCTCTCCAGCTTCGTCTTCAGCTCCGTCTTCCTCTCTAGTATCGTCTCCCTCTCTGAATCAATCGCCATGCAGCCAGATCGATCACCAGGCGGCCACATCGGCCATCAGGCGGCCAAATTTGGCTGCAGACGATCGGATCGATCGCTTGGTGACTCGATTAGTCGCGATCTTGCCGAGGGTGGCCAGATCAACCGTCTGGCGACCCGATTGGAAGCTAGCCTGATCTTGCCGCGAGCAGTCGGATCGGCCGCCTGGCGACCTGATCTGGCTGCGGGTAGCTTGATCTAGCCATGGGCGGCCGATCCATACACACATGGCACCAAGCGGCCCATTCGACCGCTCGTGACACCAAGCGGCCGATTGCCCCCCGCGTGTGGCACCAAGCGACCCGATGGGCACTATCTGGCTGTGGGCGGTTGGATCAGCTGCTTGGCGATGGGCAATTTTTTTAAGAAAATCTTGCGACAGTTGTAGCCATTGGAATTTTACGATGGTTGCGGTCGTCAGAACTTTGCGACGATTGCGGCCGATGAAATTTTACGACGGTTGCGGCCGTCGAACCTTTACACCAATTATGACCATCGGAGCTTTGCAATGGTTATTGTCGTCAGAATTTTTCAATGGTTACAACTATCGAAACTTTCGGTGGAGTTTTTCGAACCGCCAGAAGTCATTTTGCGACGCCCTCTTTTTCGAGTGATCTATTCCGTCTGAAACTTCCATTTTTTATGAATTCTTTCGATTTTTCGATGGACAAAACCATCGGAAAACACTATTTTTCTTGTAGTGACCTAAAAGGTATTTGAGATTTCTCAATGTCATATTAATAAATGTAATAATGTTGTCTTAAGCCTTCAATTAAGTAAAGATGAAAGATGGAGCAAGAAGTAAAATGTCTTTCACCTTAAAGTGATTGAGACTTCTTTGAAAAATAATATCATCTCCCAAAAAGTGTTTGAGATTTCACAGATCCTTATTAACCAAATGTAATGATGTCACGATGTACTGACTATTAAGAAAAGATGAAGCATGGTAAATGATGAATGCAATGAAAGTAAATATTGAATGCAAAGATGAGAAGTAAATACTTTTCACCTTACGGTGATTGCGAGTTTTCAAAAAATCATGTCATCACATAAAAAGTGTTTGAGATTTCCAAATGAAAGATGAAAAATGTCATATGTTAATGTTAAGGAAAGTGAGATCATAATGAACCTTCAGATGATAATGAATGGAAGAAGTATGAATGAATGCCCGAAGAATTATAAAGCAACTCCGAAAAAATGTAAGGTAATATAAAAAAAGGGTAAGCAACAAGTACGTATTAAGAAATTATAAAGAAACTCTTAGGATGTACATGATAATGAAAATAAGATGCAATGATAAATGTATGTTATGTATGTATTGAATGATATGAATTCATATTTTTATGATATGATACTTGGAAGACTCTAAAGTGAAGCAGGTATGTCAATATGATTATGTTTCAAGAATGTCATATTAAAGAATGAATGATAAGTATGATGTAATGAAATGTTAGAAAAACAAATGTTATATTGTTATGACTAATAAACAAATTTATTTATTATGATTTTCTTTAAATTATTAAGTCTTCACGCTATTGATTGATGTATGATGAACGGACTAACGATGCGAAATTCTCTCGTTACAAAGTACACATGGTTTCTTATAAAGAATTGATGCTATATTGCTATGGTAAGGTTTCAATAGTTAAATGAACGATCATCTATATTGTAGGAAGGAGATTATAAATAATTTTTTAAGCATGAGAGTTCACAACAAAAGCTTGATGGATCTTATATGTTAATTGTTAAGATAGTTCGAATATTATACTTTTAGGGGTTGTTAAAATTTTTGGATTGGTTTTTCAAGGTTACGAAAAATTGAAACGATTTTTTTCTGGTAGAATATAATACCCCAGTTAGAATTATCCCCAAAGGATGGAGAATTTTGATCTTTTTGGATTGAAAAGGTGAGTGTCAAAGCCTAACACCTTTAATTCTCTCTCATTTGATCCCAATCCTCCACTTCCCATCATCTTCTTTCTGAAGTTCTAAGGTTTAGGAATTAATTTCGTTTATCAACTGCAATTAACGACATAGTTGATTGAAAGATCTAAATTTGTTCATCCATTGCTTCTCTTGCCATATCTGCTTAGTGAGGAACAAGAAGGCGAGAGGATTCACAAACCAGAAAAATGGTGAAAAAAATATTAAAATGAATCCGAAGAAGAATGCTCACTAAATTAATTTTGTAGGTTAAATTCTAAAAAATTGTACGAGACTAGATCCCGGTCTCAAATCTCCACTATCTAGGGAGCTGTGCTACCATTGGGCTGTGGCATAATTTCTTTTCCTTTCATTTTTGTAGTGTAACACAAGTAATTATTTATAGGACAAAAATATTTCTACTATCTCTTTTAATCTTTTAAAGATTGATGATGAACGATTCATCATACACTCACTCGTCACCGTTCCATTGATAGTGATAATCCTACGACATTGGATTATATATACATATATATATATACACACACATATATATATAATATATATATATAGTTATAATCCTTGAGAAAATTTTACTTAACTATTATATATATATATTTATTGTATATGTTAATCTCAAATTTTAATATCTTCTAATAATTTAATGTTATGTCATGAATCTAATGTTATCAAAATTAATTTAATAAATATTATAGTTCATTAAGATAGAATATTATATATTATTATTTTAATATTTTTAAGAATATATAATATTGTCTTTCTCGTGATATAAAAAATATCTATTAGACTTGAAAATATAAATAAAGTATTAATGGACGATGTTTAATTAACATATATATAAATATAACATTTATGAATAAATATATGATTTTAATTATTTTATAATAAAAAAATACTTTTTTATTTATAAGATAGGATTTTATAATCCTCGATTCTCAACACTCCTTACGATCATATTTCGAAATGCGGTCATGATAACCTTGGACGTACTATACGTCTAAATAAGAGTATAATGTTGTTTATGCTATTCCTTAAACATTGGTGCATTCAATAATAGTTTACTATAACTTGGATAACCTTTTTTTTAACTTAACATAAATTATAAAATTAACCAAATAACTGAAAATTGATGTTCTACCTCTCTACCTAACGTTCTTCACATCTGTTTTCTATTTCTCACCTATGGATGTGTCTTTTTTTTTTCTCAATGGATCACATGGATCTCCCATCCTCGTGTTCACGTCGACTCAACAAACCTAAATTGACTAGTTCAATCTAAATTCAATCAACCTTATCAAAATTCAATCATTTATGGATTGACAACTGGTCCACTTTTCCCAAACCAATATGCCCCAATTGTTTTTTCCCAATTGACCAATTTTATTTAATTCGAAACTTAAAACTAAAATATATTAAAATAGAACACTCTTTTATCTGTTGTATTCCTATTTTAGAATAATTCATTAACTAATATCAATATTGTGAAAAAAATTGGATCCAATTATATTTTATTTTTTTTTTCCTTTATCGCCAACTGGATTTGAGGTTAAAAATTATGGGAAGCAATTTCTACTTTAGACACGTGGAATATACTACATATTCATTAATTTTTAGATTAAGATAGAGTGTCATATATTAATTATTGATCTTTCGATTAATGGTGCTTCATATGTGTAGAGAAAAAAAAATCTATTCCTTACATTTCTTATTTTCTATTTCTTAGCATTATACTTCAAGCACTTATCTTGATTAATGCTATTTTTTATATGTGTTTATTTAAGTAAAAAGAATTGTTATCTGAGAAGCTGATCCATCTAATAAAAATATTTTACATTCACAATGATTCGTACTCGAATACTTAATTAAGCAAGGAGCAATTTATCACTCCTCCCAATCCCAACGACCGGACAGTAAAAATTATTCTAGGGGTCGTTTGATAATGGGAACTAAAGTTTCACCAAGTTCTCGTAAATAGTTTGAGTTGAGAGATTAGTTTGGGGGTGTGTTTGGATGAGGTAGAATTTGTTGATAATAAATAAGATAGTCGATGTAATAAGAAAAAATAGATGCGATGCATTAATTTTAGTGAGTGATTAAACTAAAAATATGTATGATAAATATAGATAATAAAATTATTTAAAAATGAAAATATATAATATTTATTAAAAAATTATTCCCGCCGAGAATTTTCTAGTGTTCGCCTTCTAAAAGGCACAAAAATTTTGTTAAAAATATATTATTTAACTATAAAAAATCAAAATTTTAATAATTCATATTTAATAAAATATTAAAAATGTATAATAAAATAATAAATAATATTATATTAATCCTTTATTATTTATATTTTACATATAATAAATAAATTAACTTATATAACTAAGATTATAAAAGAAAATGATAAACGAAAAAAATGGCAAGGGAGCTATAATCCTCTAATTAATTTCATTAAAAAGGTAACAAAGCATGAGAATCACGTGATTCCCATCTTGAATAAAAAATTATTTGTTTCTATCAAACGTCACATCATTTAACGGAATGGTGCTATTTTCGCCTGGTTTCGACTGCCAAAAAAAACCATATCTGATTCCGGCGGAGCAAGATATCGCATTTCTTCTCTCGTCACGGTTGTTATCGCTGGTCTTGGGTTGTCGTCACTGTCTCCTCCTCCTTTTACTATTTTTTCGTGTCCCGAACGGTACAAAGGAGGAAAAAGAAAAAAAAAAAAAAAACAGGAAACGGGAGCAAGAAACGCAAACCGCTGCATTCATCCGACCACCGACCGCTGCTTCGCCGGAGACGGAAACCCTCGAAATCTCTCCCTCCCCTTCGTCGTCCCACCGAAGATCGCAGGTGAGAGCCGCGAGGCTGCAAGCCCTTCGCACATTGGAGCGCCGGAGGAGGAGTCGGCGACCTATGCGGGGTTCTCCCTCGGCGTGAATGGAAACGCTTGAGAGGCGCCGCGGGCGCTCGGTCGTACCTGCCACGAAGCTCTCTGTCGCTGGGATCCACCGGCGAGGTTTCCCGCCGGCGCCCCCTTTCTCCGGCGGTTGATCCGAGAGACGAGCGTTCGTGGGGGTGAGCTGCGAAAGTGAGGTGTGCGTTGGTGTGGGGCGGGAGGGAGTCTTAGCGACTTGGTTGGGGGGCGGAGGGAGGGTGGTCTGATGGGGACATCTGAGGACGGAGATGGAGGAGGGAACGACGTCGGCGGTGTGGGGACGATCGTGTGGGTGCGCCGGCGGAACGGATCGTGGTGGCCTGGCAGGATATTGGGTTCTGAGGAGCTTTCGGCGTCGCACCTCATGTCGCCCAGGTCCGGTACACCAGTCAAGCTCCTCGGCAGGGAGGACGCCAGCGTGTGAGATCTCTGTTACTTATGCTTTCTCTGGCCTTTTAGTCGAGCATACTCACATTTTGTCTGAATTTGTTCATTCTATGTCTAGAAGAATTCCAAAATCTTCTACCTGCAACTATTTTTTCTTCTTCCCCTGCATAAGTCTTCTGTTAAACTGTCATCCTTCTTCTCTTGAGCTAAACAATTTGCTTTGATCAATGAGGAAGGATAACTTCTGAAATTGGAGGTTCACAATATATGTGTGCAAGGATATCTTCTATTGTTGATGTAGAAATGAGGAAGTCAGTTGGAAATTCTCATGCAGAAGACAATTCCTAATAGACACTTTAAATATGGCATTCGTTGTATCTGTAACCACTGAGACATAGTCGAACTGAAACTCAGAAGTACTCTCACCAAAATGTGTAACTCTTATCAAGCATTCAAATTTTGGAAACAACATTGGATGTTGTGATTATCTTCTAAAGTATATATCCACTTCGAGCTATAGAATTGCATTGTTGGTTTTGACAAATATTACATTACCTCCCCAAAAGAAACATGTCTTACATTACTCAGAACTAACTTTAATATTTTGGATATGTAGGAGATTTTCAATCTTGTCCAGAAATAATGAAGAGTTATTTTGTGTAAGATATTAATGGTTCCTTTTTTTTTATCATCAATCAGGTACATCTAGATATAATATATCAAAGGAAACTCAAATTGCTGTTGCTTTTCGTTTGTTTATTGCATAAGAAGTACATCTTATTAGGCTTTAAGGAAATGCACAGACCTTGATTCCGTGGTTCCATCTTAGTTACAGTTTTCAAATTTGAATATTCATTGCTTATTGCCGGCAATGTTGTCAAACACGTAAAATGGACACGACACGGAGAAGCCGGGAAAACACGAAATCGTATACACGTAACACGACACGCCCGATTCTACCAGAAAAATATTTTATATATTAATTCGCATAGACCCCCTCACCCCCTCGGTAAGTGACAATCAGATGGAGGCTGCCACAAACAGAATAACTTAATCTAACATTCTGAATCCCTCACCAGTCACTCCCTCGGTTCATCTAATTGCAAACACAAGGGAGGGACCAAGGTAGGTTCAGTTGTTCGCACATACAAAGAAGGTGAGAGGACCGAGGGAGGTTCCGTTGTTCGCAAACAAATAGAGAAAGAGGGAGAAACCGAGAGAGGTTCAGGCATTCAGCTGTTCGCACATACAAAGAAAGAGGGAGGGACCAAGGGAGGTTCCTTTGTTCATCTGTTTGTAACCAAATTGAGAAAGAAGAAGGGTGGGCGCAGCCATAAACATGAAGAGAAAGAAGGAGGGAGCGTGTACTGGCAGAGGCAGACGGCTGCAGGAGGTCAGCGAGCGAAGGATGTGCACGAGCAGGGGCATCCTTAGGCAGCGAACAGTGAGGTTGCACGTAGAAAAGAAAGAGATGGCACAATGAGCAGCCACATACAGAGAGGGAGGGAGGGAGGGAGAGTGTACCAGGCTCCAGCAGCGGAAGAAAGCGAATGAGTAGCAGCACGAGCAGGGGTGGGGAACAGTGCAAGAAAGGGGTGGCTGCAGAAGTGAACCCCGGAAGACGATCGGCTGAGGGTTGGAGAAGCAGCGTCGCGGCGGCGAGAGTTGGAGCAGCGGATGAAAAGGGATTAGGGCATCTGCGTTTTGGGAGAAAAAGGGGCCAGGGCAATCACGTGGCGTCTCACGTGGGTGAATGAGCGGGAGGAGAAAAAAAATGAAGTCGCGATTCCACCGTTTCTACGTCCTGACTCGCGATTCTACTACGTGTTAGTGAGACGCGATTCTAGCTAGAAACGAGCACGTTTCGCCGGGGTGGAGTCGTAGAATCTTACGATTCTACGTCTCAAAACGCGTTTTTGACTACCTTGATTGCCGGGATGTTTCACAAGACGTGTTGCATCATTTCTTGTTGATTATGAACCTTTTTACCTCACATGCTGGGTCTTTTACAATTGGATGCAAAAGAAATATGCCCTTTTTAGATGAGAAATATCTTTTTTGAGTTGGGTTATCCAAAATTTTACTTATTGTGTCTTCCTATCGAGGCATGCATTGCTGTCCTACCATTTTTAGTTTCACAAGTTCAGGGGCTTTTGATACCAATGTTGTTAAAATCACAAGTTGACTCGTGAAATCGGACGATTTTACAATGTCATCCAAGGAAAACGAGTCAGCTCGTAAGAAGAATCGTTTTCAGCCAGCACGCACGCTGGATCGTAAAATCGGTGGAAACGACGTCCAGCCGAGTCCACCCAAAACTTTTTTTTGTCATGCGATACCCTAATCACTTACTCAAGCCCAAAATCCGAACTGTTCGCTGCCGATGCTATTTGCTATTGCTGTTATTCGCCGCCATTGCTGCTGCTCGCCGCCGCTGTTCGGCGCTGCTGCTCACCGCCGCTGTTTGATGCATGCCTCTGCTTGCCGGCGCCAGCCTTTGTTCGCCCCTCTCCTTTTTTTTCGAGTCTGCTCGAACAGGAGGACGAGAGACTCTCTTTTTCTCCTTTTTTTGGGTTTGCGAGCAGAAAATGGGCTCTCTGCTAGGTACAGTCTTTTTTGAAACGATGCTAGGTACAGTCTTGATTCGGTAAGACTTGGTACTCTCTGTTGGAGCAGAGGGGCTGATTTGCCAGCAGGAAAAGACTTGTCCTCTCTGATAGAGGAGAGAGGATGATGATTTTTAATTTTTTGGTTCATACATTTTTCATGCTTTGCTTTTATTTTTTAATTTTCTACTATTTCCTATATGTATTGCTAATTTATTAATTATTATAATTTATTAAATCATAGATGATTATCTATATTATATATAGATGATTATCATTATTTTTTTTCTAAATCATATTGAATTATTAATTTATAAGTAAATTAGGTTCTAAGCAGAAGTAATATTAATTTAACTAAAATATGATTTTGGTGGAATCGAACGTGCCATGTTACGATCTCACATTTTACGTGTCTACCCAACCTTTCCGTGTCGACTCCAATTTACGAGTTTGACAACATTGTTTGATACTGTTGTGTGGTCTGATAATGGACTGTTAATACTGTCATAAGTTATTTTGCTGCCAGTGGGACTGAAGATCTGGGCCGCCGAGTCCAGATCTAAGTCAGTTTCTTTTGATGTTTACAGTGTGCGGATTGGGACAACAACCTCCCTCCCTAGCTTGATTGATTTGAAAGAGAGAAAAGAGATGTGGAAAATTGTTATCATGATCCTCCAAAACGTAGATACGGCGCTTTTGTTTGAGGGAAAATAATGGTGCATTTACTTAGGGGTTCATTTAGATGATCATGGGATATCTCTTTCATAGCACGAGAAGAAATTTGAAGTCCATAGATCCCTTGCATGTGCAAAAATAATGCTACTGTCCTATTTTGCCGAAAGGACAAGGTGTTTTGTGTCTAAGATCAAGGACAACCAAATCACTATCTGATGTTGAGCAGCAATATCCCTCCAAGCTACTAAGTGAGTTCCACCTTCTGACCCCCCTGCCAAATACATGTAATTGACCCACCTTCTGAGCCAATGGCAAGCACCAGTTGGTTTGATATCCGACAAATACATGTAATGAATAGGGATAGCAGAAAGCATGGATCTCAATTCTTCCACCAGTAAAAAGCAACATGGAGAATCATCCCTCAAGTTTGTGTTCCACTTGTTAACTACAGGAGTTCAATTGTAAATTGTGAGAAGGATACGGGCCAGCACTAATGGTAGTCAAAATAGGTAAAAGACAAGGAAGCAATAGGTGTTAGAAGCTCTTTAGGGCATCTCGTAGCATCATCCTTCTCCTTCCCAAAAGGTACAAACATTGTTTTCCGTGGTTGTGTGCTAGAAGAAAACAATCTCCACAGAGATACAAACAAGATCCAGCCTGATAGGGACCTGAGCAAGATGGGCACCTGATGGTGAATTGAAATGTGACATGTTTGACATAAGTAGATGACATGTGCCATTTATTCTTCATTTGTGCTACTGGCCATGATGTGTGTTCTTTTGACTATATTAACTGGATCATGTGTGTGACAGTGGCATTGTATTTATGGAACAATTTTAGGAGGGGAGGCATGCCTCAACAGGGTATTACATCCATCGCTAATTGCAGAAGATACTGCAATCCTACATTTGGGCTATTCGAATTAAGTGGAATAAGAATTTTTAGGATTGCACACCACAGTTTTCATTTTTTAGGATTGGGTTACAGAGTGCACTTTGCAGGTACTTTCCGGAATATGTACTATATTGTACAGTTGACTGACACACGCAACTTTCTAGATACCACATACGGTAGTGGACAACTGCTGTTTATCAGTTTGTAATCCTTTTTTACAGTATAAAATGCAATACTTTTCTCGGTTCACAAGTTCCCAACTCGATACATGCATTTATGATGAAAAATGCATGATCCTATGGAGAAAAAAATTTCTTCTTTATGTGAAATCAGTTATAATTTTATGATCATATTCAATGCAAAATATTATTTTGCAGTACAGAAGCATTTGAATGGTTGTGAGATTTTTTATATCACTAGAACTTTTGTCCAGGATGAGTTGAACCAAACCAACTTGAAATCAACTCCGATTGTTTTGGTCCAAAAATAACATCTTAACCCGAGATAGAGTTAATTTTGAACTGAGCCTAGATTGGGTTCAAGAGGTCCACTTAATGATGTTAGGACTCTTCGTTATATCTGAAATTTCTGAACACATTCTCTTCATGTTTAATTTCTTCCTGCAAAATTTTCTGCATCTTTTTGCAGGGACTGGTACAACTTGGAGAAGTCTAAACGTGTCAAGCCATTTCGCTGTGGGGAGTTTGATTCTTGCATTCAAAGGGCTGAAGCTTCCCAGGGAGGTCCCGTAAAGAAAAGAGAGAAATATGCACGTCGAGAAGATGCTATCCTTCATGCTCTTGAGCTTGAGAGAAAGCAGTCTGAGATGAAGCAACCTATATCAGGGGTCCATGTGGATAGAATAACCAATAAACCTTTAGGTCTCAAGAGAGGAAGTAACTTTTCAACTTCAGATATTCTCGTTAAAAACAAAGATTCTGGAGTTCATGGAAAATATGCTCTTTGCAAACTCAGAAAGGGAGCTTTATTGCATGAGGAGAACACAAGCAACTCTGTGTATGTAAGTAATGAGAAGACTAGTAAGCCAATAAAACTTGATAAAGATATTTCTGAGACAATGCCTCATACGAAAGAACTCCAGGATTTTGGTTCTCGAATTTCCCCGAAGAAAAAGCTTCTTTTTTCTGCTGTTTGTGAAACTTCTGGGGATTCCACACCAAACAATATGGAGAAATATCCTATAATGGGAGTTGCAGATTATATCAGCAGCAGTAGTGCCATAAAAGTAAAAAGGAAAAGGTCTGGTGCTACAGCTGAAGAATCTCCTAGTAAAAAGCTAGTTCACCAACATCCTCCTGTCATGGACTTGCAAAGGAGCGTGGAGTTAAAGAGTTCTTATGCCTTTCAGCTGAATCATGGTTCTCATATTATGCGAGTGCCAGAAGAACAAGATGACACTGGTGATGCATATCGAGGGAAAAGGTGCAGAGATATCTATTTGCCTGCTGATCTGAGTGACTCAATGCATGATGTTGGATATTCTTTCAAAGAAAGGCATGCCCTGCCAACCCTTTCTGAAATGGAAAGATATTTTAATAAGCCCAATTCTTTGAGAAAAGAAAATGTTTCTAGGATGATTGAAGCATATGAATCTGATTCTTCTCAAACTGAGTGTTTGGTGTCTAACATGGAGGATGCAGATCTTTTAGACGGTATTCAACTTGATCGATTTTTTTTTTTTTTGCTTTTCTTTTCTTTGTTGTATTGTGAAAGTGACACTTTTGCTACAACATCTTTCCAATACATGAAACCTTATATTTTTTAATTGTCAAGGAATTTCAATAAAAGGACACATCCACTCATAAGTTTGCTCTTTGAAAAACCCAGACTACTTTTCTAATGTCCAATCCCCCGTAGTTATGACATTGAAGCAACAGGGGATGTTTGGTAAGACACCAAAGTTGGCTTTCCTCCCTCATCAACATCTTATTTAGTTGAAACTTATGTTTCATTTTCGTAGGTTTTGCAGTTTCTTGTCATTTATGTTCTTTATTTTGAAGAAAAAAACAGTGTTATTGAGATGACAATTTTAACTGAAAAGTTTGCATCATCTATGGTTAGTTCACCTATATTTTATGTATAGGTGTATTTTCTGTCCTACATCCATTGTCCTACTGCATGCCGATGTTGTCTTGTAAAAGTGAATAATATAATGTGTCACATGTCTGCACTTAGATCCTGTCCATTTATGTGAAATACACAGACTGGAGACCTAGTTGCTTGGATGGGTTTTGTGGCTTTAAGTCATTGCCCCTATGCCAACCTAGCCTCTTACTCGAGAGTAATCAACAAAAACTATGAATGAGTTCTTCTGTTTATTCCTATTTTAGATTATTATAAATGATTGAATTGATTTCACATATTATACATTAATATTTTTGGCCGACTAGAAATATTCTTTTCCGAAGTAAAAACTAGAGATATTCTTCAAGACCTTAATCTTTTAAGTCTTCAGTTCCATATTCTCCTACTTGGTTTTCTCATTCTGCTAATGAGCTATGTACATTTGGTTAATTTCAGATACTGGTGGGTCAACTCTACTGGGAACCAGAAACTGTGAATCAGATATACTTCAGGACCCAGATAAAATTAATGTGAACTCTTCTCAGATGCCTTTTGGTAGTAGCATTCTTCAAGGACATCTTCATGAGCGTCCTGAACCTATTTCTGCTGAGTTGGGAGTTTTCAAGTGGCATATCAAAGGGAAACGCAATAACCGTAATCTATTGAGGAGGTCCTCTGATCTAGCAGATGATGAGGTGTTCATGAGCTCTTGTAATGGTTCTTTAAAAGGCACAACATTGAAAAGGAAGGTAAACAGTCTTAAAATGGGTGAGATGGAGCCTTCTAGCCCGAGAAATCTGGGGCGAGGTTCTGACCATTACAGAAAGGATATGGATTATACTACGAACAAGTTTGATTTGGTTGGCGATATCTCAGATGAGGATGAATTGATTGGATATGACAAGCAAAAATATCCTTTAGTATTAGATTCTCTAATAGATGACAGAAAAAGCCATATGATCTACGAAGACTTGGAAAATGATACTTATGAAAGTCTCATATCAGGTTGGGAACCCAGTGGAGGATGCATGGCGGTTCCAATGCCACGTTGGAGAGATAACAATGTTGATATCTATTCCTCATATCCTCGTAAACGAATGGGGTCCACTTTAATAGATGTTGACGTGGAAGTTCAAAGAGGTTATCAAGGTGAACGCGTACCTCTTGTCTCCTTGATGAGCAGATTGAATGGAAAAGCAATCATAGGTCATCCCATCCAGGTTGAGTTTTTGGAAGACGGTTCTGTCGATCAATACTTTCCTAGTGTCTGTCCTGTCCTAGATGAAAGTAAATCAACTTATCCTGTGAGGAGAACTTCGATGTTAAGTGTTCCTCATTCCAATTCAATGGCATCATCATTGGAGGGCAGTGAAGATGCTGGGGCATTTGAGTTTCCAGATTGGGACAACAAACCTGCAATCAAGAAATATTCTGGCCATTTTAGTTATCAAGCCAGATTGGCAAAGAAAAGTTATCATCATGCTCGCCAGCACCCACAGGACAAGTATCCTAAGTCATCAAAAGGGGTAAAATTTTCTAGTCAGAGAAGTAGAACACCCTGTTCTAATACTACCAAACATAAGTATGGTAAGAAAAATCATGATTCTAAGCTCACAAGTAGTCACGGTATCCTGGGTGGTTTAATAGGAGCAGACGGAATAATGCCTCCAGTTACATGCGTCCCTGTAAAAGTAGTATTTAGCAGGATTCTTGAAGCAGTTGGGAGACCGTCATCAATACGTGCCCATCATATACAAATGGCTAGTCATGCATTAAAACATCTGTCATAGGCCGAAATTACATGCTAGTTTGTGTTCAAATAATCTTCACATATGGTACCAAAGTAGGGTGTGCCTCGGAGGTAACCAAGGTTGAGATTGTCCTCCTATCTTAATTCTCCTTTTGGCGATCACTTGGAGTCATTGTTTCCCAAATAAGAAGAAAGTAGAAATTCCTATATATATTTCTTAACACAGGCGCAGTCTATGCTTCTGACAAACTGCTCTTTGGGTGCAGTGTTTTCAGACCAACCTATATGAAGACTTCTGACGCAAGTACCATCTACAACCCGACTCATCTGTTATCCGACTCTTGTAAAATACTAACTGAAACATTTAGTTCGGTAGTTTAGTACTTCCAATGTATACATACATACATCATAGATCTGTTGTAAGTTATATAAAACCGGCAGTTGCAAAACACACATCATATTTATAGTTCTATAAGTAACTGTGATTTGTGGCGGTGATCTGCCATCAGTTTGACAGCTGCTCCCGCAGCATAAGTTAAAGTTGGAAATAGTAAATAGGAATAATTGTGAAGATTCGTTTGTTATGTTGATGTAGCTTCACTTAATCGTTCTTATGGTTATTTTCTTGATAGTTAATGTCACAGAGCTAGTAAAGTCGCATGTTGGGCACAACCACTATATGTGAATGACTAGTATCTTTGTTTGATATCCCCTTGGATTTCGCTTTGAACTGCTTGTACTGGAGGAACTGAGCATGTGAGTTGATGTAATGAATACCTGGGATATATCTGTCATCCTTTGTGCATATGTTTTATGTTACTCCAATGTGGCTCTAATTTACTCGAGCCATTCAAATAATTTGGTGTAGAAAAATGGTCATGGCATTAGAGGAGGCATAAAATTGGAGTCTTAAGTTGCTGGATGTTTCAGTAAATAGTTTCAGAACTTTCTCCAACCGAGATGATAATATTAAAACGAAGCAGATGAGTGAGCGAATACTTGATCAGCATAAAATTTCGAGTTTGACTCGGTTCAAGCACTTGAAAATGATCCGACTTGAATTGGCAGTTTTGATTATCATGCAGTGATCTAAGGTTCCAATGCACCTTAAGGTCTAAATCTTTTTGGAACGATCTTGATTTCAAGTTTTCTAACATTTTTCTAATGCGAAATGTTGAAAACAGTCAATTTACATTCTAGACCATTTTAATACATTTTTCTAAAAAAATAGAATATTAAGATCTAATGCGAAAGGTTGGCACCTTAAGATCTAATTATTTTTTTAATTTCTACTTAGAGTTTCTTTTTATTATTTTAAGGTTGTGCTCCTTTCAGAAGCTTTTTTTGTTTGTTTTCTTTTTGTATTTAATAAGCCAAATAAAATCTTCAAGGAAAATTTTCCAGATTGAAATATTGTGATCCCACACTGTCACTATTTTTTTGTAATTTTTTTATAAATTACACTGTCACCAAGACTTGTAATAGACTTTTATGAAAACACAATCTGTTGCAAACTTCTTTGTCCCCTGGTCAGCAAACCACTCTACGTGCAACAAGGATTCATTGTCTTCCGGAGCAAATTGAAGGATGATTCTTATTTTCTGAAAAAGAGTTTTAGAATAAATTCTCTTAAAGGTTTTTTTTTCTCCAAGGACTATTTGGTTGAAAAAAAATGAAGAGAATTGAGGCGGAGGAAGAAAAATAGTGAAGAAAGAAAATAAATATTTTATAATAGGGTATAATGTATATCCTCCCCTCTTACAAGGGGAGGATGGCCCTCCGCCCATCCGCGTCAGTCGGATGGGGATTCACGGACGCCATTTTTTTCGCGGTTCACTAAGGATAGTTGCGCGATTTAGGCAAGGGCACCTGGTAAAAAAAAATCGACCGCTCGTCATCGTCCCCGGCCACATTGCCATCCCATCACGGATCCTCCGACCATATTGTTGTCCCCGGCAACCATGTTGCCGTCCTCAATCACGTTATCGTCCTCCCCCCCCCCCCCACCCCCTGCCATGGATCCGGAATCATCGTCATCCCGCCGCATCGTCGTCGTCCCCATTGCGAACGCCGATGAACATTACAAATCACAGCCGAAGAACACCACAAAAACGCAACCGACGAACGCCGCAGCCGACGAACGGACCACAAGCCAACGAAGAGGGTACGATCCACCAACCACCATGAGCTTGTGTTCAAGGTCGAGCAAGACGGGGCGTATGCGAAGTTAGGCCACCATCGGACGGTGTTCGCGTTGAGTAAGAAGGGGGTGACCTCCCGGCAGTGATGATCTTTCTCTCCCCCAGCTTTTTTTCACGACATCCGACAGCGACCTCTCGGCGGCGGCAATCTCGCGGCGACAACGACCTCACGACGGCAACCTCGGGACGTCAAAGATAGTGCGGTGACGACAATCTCGAGGCGTCAAAGATCGTGCAACGACGACGACCTCGAGGCATCGGCGACCTCGACGAAGGAAGAACTAGGGCACGGACAACCTTCGCCGCGAACTAACGGTTCATTTTGCCCCGAACCGCTCCTTACGCTTGAAATGCCTGCTTTACCCCCCTCAACCGCGCGCACCATCCGTGGTCGGCGGATGCGGATCCGACGGCTGCGGATGGCGGCGGATGGGGGAGAATATGATACCCATTATATCCTTTATAATAACTTATTTAAATAATTTTATATGTATATTTATATGTTAAATTTATAAGATTAAATATAAAAATAGGTAACTTTTTTATGCTTGACAAACATAGAATGAGAGATATATATTTTTTTTTCCTATAATTTTTTTCCCACTATATAAACACACATATTAAGGTTTAAAGACAACCGTAGGTGTGGCGATTCACATTTCGTTTAATATTTAACATATATATATATATATATATGTTATCTATTTCATAAGTACAAAATATAAATAATGTATTAAAAAAATTAGCAACGTATACTTTTGATAACTTAACCTCACGAAACGATGCAGAATTAAGAGATAAAATTTCGAATATATGATATATCATATTAATATTTAAAATTAAAATTTTTACTCTCAACACGCGTAAAAATATACGACCTTTCTGTGGACACGAGCGGAAAAAAAGTGGACGCGAGAACGCGGACAACGAGGCCCATCCGATTTCCCCACTATAAAAAAAAGTCTCCTTCCCCTCTTTTTCTTCCTCCTCAAACGACCGGAAGCGACCTGCGGTGGGCTTCCCCCCTTTTTAGGATCTTCCCGGCAGCCGTTTCCGACGCCCGGAACCCGATTGCTTGATTCTTCGACTTCTGTTGCTTCAATCCGGCGCGTAGAGACGGTGTCCGCCGCGGCTCTTGAGCTAGACGGTTCGATCCCTTGTCTCTCTTTTTGTGTCTTTTCTTGGGGGTGGATTGGATCGGTTTTGTGGAAGCGTCAAGATTTCATCTTTCCGGCTTCCCGTGGTTATTTGCAAGTTGGGAATTTCGAGTTGTGGGCAATTTGGATGTGTGCAAGTTGGATATTTTAGGTATCGTTCCTTTTGTTTTCTCAAATCGATCGAAACATTTGACCATGTTATAGCTCAAGAAGTTATGAAACATTTCCGCTTGTGGGTGATTGAGTATCGCAGCTGGACATGGGACATTCAACCCTGAATCGCAGATGCATATTGTTTGAGATTATGTAATATGCCTATTGTTTGCGGATTCTTGGTGTCCTTTTTTGCTGGTGCATATCAACGAATTGCTTGCTGCGAAAAATATCGTAGCTAGTTGATAAACACCATTCATCTGTCAATGCATATCGAAAGCATCAAATTTGATGCAAGCAATCTAGCAAGAAATGTCTCCATGAACAATAGTCCTGTAGAATCAAACTAACCTTAAGGCAAGTTGATGCAGAAAATGATCTTTTAGGTTCCATTTGTGCATGTTGCAGGTACAGTTTTCCCGTGGTAAAGGCATAACTCGTGACAATTGGCCCAGAAGCTGTCATCTCCTTATCCTGTAGTAATATTGTACAACATTATCCATTTCCAGTAAAGTTGGAAACCTTTTTATTTCTTTTGTGCACATCGAGAAAAAGGTGATTATAAGTGTGTGTAATCTCCTCACCTGGTAACATCTTTTCCCTTTTAAGGAAGTGGATGATATTTTAATTCCACATGGCACCTGGAAATATTGTGTATCTGGACGTTCCTCTTCATTCACATCCTGTAGATGGTGAAGTATCCACTGCTAGCAATGAAATCGGAAAAGGTCAGCTCACTAGGAACTCATCCATTGTAAAAGCAAGCATACGCTCCAATAGTGGTGTCCGAGAGCTTCTTGAATGCCCAGTATGTACAGATTCAATGTATCCCCCAATACACCAGGTTTGTTTTCTTTTCCTCTGCTTTGTGTTTCAACGGTATCATCCTTGGTAAATATGACTGCCAAAAGTTATAGAAGTAACTTCATTTGTGCTCTATACTCCCACAATTTATCTACCAAATTATAAAATAGGCACGAGGGATCAATATTTATCTCCTAGCATCGATTGTAAATTGTTTAAAAAAAAATCGATTGTAAATTTGATTAAATTGATATTCTAAAATGAGTTAGACTACAATCTATTAGGTTAGACTATTTTCTATTAAACTCACTGATAATGTTAATTATAGATACTTCTCCTTTCCAATCACCAAAACCAGCAATTTAGTCTACGATTTTGGAATAAGATCCTTCGAAAAAAATCTTTGTGATTTTATTAGATTATTACTTTGGAACTGACATAAAGTAGGGGATATGAACGAATTAACCAATGTTTTTAGGCACACCTTAAACAGGCCTTTTAACTGTAAGGTTAAACTAAAAGAAAATGGTTAATATGCTAAACAATAGTTTTCAGAACATATTAAATAATTTTCTCCATACTTTATTTTCCTTCATTCAGCGAGTTTGAGATAATGCACGTTAAGGACTCCTGATGAATTTGACTCAATTATTTCTCTTGCAGTGCCCAAATGGTCACACTCTATGCTCAAGTTGCAAGCTCAAAGTACATAATCAGTGTCCCACTTGTCGTCATGAACTTGGTGACATCAGATGCTTAGCTCTTGAGAAGTTAGCCGAATCACTTGAGCTTCCATGTCGATATGAAATCCATGGATGCTCTGAGATCTTTCCATACTATGGCAAATCCAAACATGAACAGTTCTGCAAGTTCAGGCCTTATAATTGCCCTTACGCTGGTGCAGATTGTCATGTTATTGGTGACATCCCGATGCTGGTGGATCACTTGAAGAATGGCCATAAAGTGGACATGCATGATGGCTGCACATTTAATCACAGATACGTTAAATCTAACCCTCACGAGGTTGAAAAGGCAACATGGATGCTCACTGTAAGTCATAGTCTCTATGTAAAATTACATATTCTGTTTAACCATCAATGCAGAAATATTCTACAGTTCCAGGTATCCTTTAGATAAGGAAATATAGCTAGGATGACAAGTTGCTAGTGCAGTGAAACAATTAATAATTTATCTCGTTTCTTTAGAATGTTTCTGTAGGATGTTGATAATAACAGAAAAAGTATCCAACCGATTTATGATGTGAAAAACATGTTCTTGAACTACATAATCATGAAAACTTAAAAATTTCCACAGGTCTTCAATTGCTTTGGGCAGCAATTTTGTCTTCATTTTGAGGCTTTTCTCTTGGGTACGACCCCAGTTTATATGGCATTCTTGAGGTTCATGGGTGAGGATGAGGAAGCAAAGAACTTCAGCTACAGTCTGGAAGTAGGTGGAAATGGCCGCAAATTGACGTGGCAGGGCGTCCCTAGGAGTATCAGGGATTCCCACAAGAAGGTTCGAGACAGCTACGATGGGCTTGTTATCCATCGGAATATGGCCCTGTTCTTTTCCGGTGGGGATCGGCAGGAGTTGAAGCTACGGGTGACTGGTCGTATTTGGAAAGAACAATGACTCCTCTTAGGACACGACGACAACTTCTGATGGGCACGTCTCGTGGACAGGCTAAGTGCAGTAGCTACAGCATCAAAATCGGTTTTGCTGTCAGCAATGTTAATTCTATTGTCAGTGTCCATTCAGAGTCATAGTGGCCAAGACGACGACTGCAGCGCGCGCTGTCTTCCTGCTGCATGGTGTGCGTTGTTTGATATATGTATGAATCATGACTTGTTGATGATGATATTTGTCAAGTCAGACAATTTAGGTGGCCGGATTTGAGGCCCCTTCCATCAAGTATACTAGTAAGTTCAGTATAGTCAGCAAAATGACTGAACCCCCCCTACTCATCTGCTTTTTGTAAGTTTGATCAATCATTCCATCCACCAGACTATTAACTGTTTATAGAACTGTTTGACATCTGAAGGTATCAATCATTCCATCAATTAGAATATTGTGAGAGTGTTTTCATATGATCTTATCTGTCTGCTCCTTTGTTCGAGTCAATACAGAATCCTGTGCTTTACCTAACGTTGTTACTACCATCAAATTATCAAGTCTTGGAATGCGTAGGCTTCAAAAAAATATTTTTGTTCTTGAAATAACTTGCTCTTTGCTCTCCAAAAAAAAAAAAAAAAAAGGTGCTCTTCGTGCTAACACCGGCATTTCAAAAATTGGCATCATTGACTAAAAGTTTGGTTGGTGTAGTTAGTTAGCAGAATCATATTTCAAAATTGATAAGAAATTAATTAATGTTGTTTGGCACAATTTGTTAATAGGACTGTTCGTGGGTGGTAGTAGTTCCGGAATTGATTCACGATGGATATTAATATTTTGTGTGCATCTGATATTCGATCGATTAGCAGCACCATCCGACGTTGGATCTTTGACCGTGACCAAAATAATTGACGAAAATTATAGTTCCAAATTCAATTAGGTTCTTGAAGAACATGAATATATACCAAAGCTTAATAAATAAATAAATAAATAAATAAATAAAAATTGGTATTATTGCAGCTCTTTGTCCTACTGGTGTGCCTGCCAAGTACATGGGGTTTCCTGCGACATTGGGTTTTTTTTTACCAAACTTTTTTCACGTTTGGTCATTTTCATAAATAGAAAAATAAAAATTAACAAAAAAATTAACAGAGATTGACAAATGAATTTTTCACAGTGATATAATTTAAGAAAGATCTACGAAAAATTTGAAAGTTATACACAGAAAAAGTTCGAAGGAAAAAAAACCTTTTTTCCAATCTCTCAGGAGGCGTTTCACACTTTTTTACCTACTTTATTATTTTTTCCCTACATTTCGAATCTCTCAAGCGACGTTTTACATTTTTTTAACCTACTTCAATCTTTTTTTTTTCTGGCAACAAAAGCTTTGCATAACAGAAATTTAACCTTGGATGCTCTAAATATTTCTTACCTATATAATAATAATAATAATAATAATAATAATAATAATAATAATAATAATAATAACTTGGTTTTCCATCTGGATGATCAAAATTTAACTCTTAGGAAAAAAAGAGAACATTATTCAAGGCTGAAAATTTTTAGTATTAACAGAAATTTCACAGCACACAACATGAAAAGTGCAGCCCTTTGATCACCATTTTCACTTCTCATAAACGATATAAGCAAATCGATCTTGCATTATGTAAAAAAGACAAAAAAACAAACACACACACACAGCACCGATTGACAAATAAACATGTAGTCGATCACGGATCCTGAAATCCACCACCCTCCAAACGACTAGGATTCAGTTAGCAAAAGACGTATTGCTAAACATGACCAGCCCCAACACAACAATGATATTGTCGATGATCTAATTATACATTTGTCAAGTGCCGACACTTATTCTGCAGTGCAAAAGAAGAAGTATTTTAAGAGGCACATGATTGGTATCACGTACGTAGCCAATTTGAACCAGATTGATCATTGATCAATCAATCTTACTATCATCAAGGATCCATCATATTTCTTAGATGTCTCCACAGTTTCATATTCAGAAAGGAGGGCACCAATGCATAACTACAACATTTTGTTTTTTCATGCCTATCTCAACTTTTTTATTCATCAAGGACATAGTTCACAATTTCTGCTTTGTCTTTCCTTTTCCTTGCAGTTTTATATATAGTTACTTTGCACAGACACATAAGAAGCCAATTCAACTCAGATTTCCCTTTAATTTGTTTGTGTTCCCTTTTGCTCGACTCCATTTTAATAAGCTGATTTTAACACTAATGCACATTGAACACTTCCGACATTTCTCCATTAAAACAATCAGTGGCTAAAAAGAAAGGTTTTATATGGCATACTGCACTTTGTAGCTATTAATTGTACATGCATAGTAAAATTGTGCTTTGTGACAAATTTATTCTCAACTTTTTATATCATTGTTTTTTATTTAATCATCATTAGATATTTTCTATCAGTTATGCTTTCTAACTAAAAATAGTTTTCTATCATCTTGCAGCCGCTTTAAATTTGAAATTATATATATGTGGTATTCACCAAAAGATTAAAAGCCTTTGAAATGTTCCACGACAATGGATGATTTGCATACACATATATAGTTATATAAAGAGGAAGAACTTTGCCATAGTTGTTTTTTTTAAAATTTATAACTTAAAATTATTTAGTTATGTAGATTTTACTTGAGGTGTTTGTATATTATCATTAACAAAACAAATTGAAATTTATTGAATTATCAACAATGTATATTATCTCGTTTACAGATACATTTTAGCAATGGTTTTCCAACATCATTTTTTCTCAATTCGATCAACAAACTTTACTTTGTAACTGAAAGATCCTTTGATTTTATTTGATCAAATCATCCTATTTTATTTATGTTTATGTAACGAAAAGATATATGTTTGGTCTTTAACCTTCACTAGATTGGCATGTATATTTTACAAGCTTGATTATTGTCTAACTATCATTGGCTATCCCATTATCCTAATGCTACTTTTCAGACACTATACTGCTGTGTACATATCTGACCACTCCCCTCTTCAACAATCGCATTGGTTTGGAATGTATTCTTTGCAAGCTTTATTGTTTTCTAGCTAACCATAATCGGTTATCTATTATCTTAAAGCCGCTCTTCACACACTATCCCTCTATATATCTTTACTATCCCTCTCTATATCTGACCACTCCTCTATTCTCCTTAATACCAACCCATTCACTCTATAGGTCCAAGTTATTCAAATACGAGTCATTGTTGTTTGAGTAAAGACATAGTGAAGCAAGCAAGTGTGGGCAACTAGACAACCTAATTCCCAAATCCATGTCTCAATTAAGAACAAAACCCTTCACTATAACTCCCATGATCTAGGCCGTCTTGAAGTTAAAGACCAAGAAACTAAAAGTCAAATGCAACTCCTAGAAACTGAAGATGAAATCCACAACTTGTCAAACATAGGAATTTTAAAACCTAGAGTCTTGTAGTAGAAACATGCAACTCATCTACGACAAATAAGTTTAGAATGATAGAGTAAGTCTAGAGTTAAATGATTAGTAAAAAGGGATAAAAATATGAAAATTTCCACCTTAGTACAACGATTAAACACATGAAGAATCTAATCACTTCCATATACCTACAATGATGATAAAGATATCCTTAGTTTATTAATCACTACAAAGGCCTATGGGAACTATCGACACAACACTAACTATCCTCTCCTCATGGCTTAAGCTCCCTTAAACTCAATGCATCATGACATCTAAATCTCACAACCTAGGAAATCAAGAATAACTTCTAGTCTATGCCACCAGAAAAGGTTCTTGGTCCTGATGGATACACTTTAGAATTTATCAGAAACATTGGAATGTTATAGGTCATGATGTTTCGAACGCTATTTTAACTTTTTTCAACATTTTCTATTTGCCAAAGTGGTTGAAAACCTCCCTAATCTTCATGTCCAACAAACTAGAATCCAATTAGTTGGCTTAAGATCAATTGGTCTCTGCAATGTGATTTATAGAGCAATTGCTAAACTCCTTGTCAATAGGATAGCTTACCTTCACTAATTAGCATTTCACAAACTACATTTATAGTAGGCAGGTCAATACCAAAAAATATATTTTTTACCTAGAGTGAAAGCTGAAATGGAAAAGACATTCAATCGAGTCTTTTCGGAGGTTATCTCTTATTTTATAAAAGATATGAAATTTCTTGATAAATTTATTTTCAGGGTACTTCCAAGCATTCTTTCTCCTATCTTCTCCTATCAAATTAATGACTTGAAGTACATATGTTTTCATTCGCATAAAGGAGTCAACCAAGAGAATCCCTTGTCTTCGTACATATTCATTTTAGTCACTCAGGTTCTATCATCCTTACTGGATCATGAACATTACTTCTTTTACAACTGGGTCATTTACTCGAAGACATTTACTTTAAGCTAATGGTTTATTACTTTGCTTAGTTTCTATGACAAAAAATTGAAAGAAACTTGAAAAAATTCTCAAACTTTATTGTTTCCTCACTAACCAAATTGTAAACTACAAATTAGAAGCATATCTTGCTCCTAAACCATGTGCAAGTAGGAAAAGAGCCCTCTTACATACACTCCATATTAAGTTGGGAAGTTATCTTTTTATATGCCCGAGCACCCCCATTTCGTACAGATACGTTCCAAAACCATATAGCAGGCAGTGGTTGATAAAGTGTCAACCAAACTCTCGGGATGGAAAACCAAATTGCCCAACCACACAAGTAAAACAATATTTATCAAAACTCTCCTTAATTCAATCTCAACTCATACACTAGCTTTAGTCTATGTATCTAGTGGTTTAATAGATTTCCTTGAGAAACTCTCAAGAAATTTTCTTTTGGTCCTCTACAAGTCAAAAAAGAGGGATGCACTTAATCAATTGGAAAATTGTACATCCAAAGTGCTAAGAAGGACTAGGTATTAGGAACCTTCATCTAGTACTATTAGCCAAGAATGTTCTTGTTGCACTAAATGCTCAAACTCTTTATGGGTGCAACTAGTAACAAATAAATATCAAATTCCACACCCCTAGCTACAAAACTCTTGCAGGAACCCTCTTGGAGTTAGAAAATGATGATCAAGGTGATGAAAAATATTAGGTTTGGAGTTAAAAATTATATTGGAGATCGATTTAATACCCATGTCATGCTTAATCCATGGATTTTCAGCATTCTTTGCCTTATGCATGCTTTTACTAATGTGCACTCTCCATTGATGCCCATGCAGATTTCTGATTTGATTTCTATACATAGTTGAAATTTGTCACTCCTAAAGATTTACTTTGGTGAACCATTGTTGCTATCTTTAGATCTATTTACTTATCCTCAATCATCTGCGTTAATAGGTGGATATGAATGTTTGATATTCATGGTAGTATTACTAAAGCTAAATTCATTTACTGTTCAATTAATCGATAGCTTCACACATAGTAGTCTTTGGTCGGCTCATCCTTCTCATCGAAGTATTGGAGCATCATGTGGAATCCAAAGGTGTAGTCATTTAGGCCTTAAACATGTCTGGCCGGTTGGAATCAAATTCTTTCAATCTGGTGCAAATCATCAAGATTCAAGATGTCCTTGGAAGTTGTTGAACGTAATTTAAGATCTTTGGCACTTAGAGATTAATCTTTTGAATTTTCACTATATGCATATATATAAAGAGGAAGAGACCTGCTAAGATAATACTCGTGGTATATATAGCAGCCAAAACTTAAAAAAAGAAAAGAAGAAACCTGCAGCCTCCCCTAAAGGCCCAACCTGGAGTCCAACAACCCAATACCTTAAATCAACCTACCCAATGTATAAAAGCTAGCCCTAAAAACTCCTTTTCATCTGGCACACCCCAGTCAAACCCCAATAGGAAATGGAACTATTGCTAGAGTAAAAGGGATTGGAGGACATCAATAAGTGCTGGAGCAAAGAGAAGGGGAACCAAAGCTAGGGAAGGAAGAGGAAGAAGAGAGAAGAGAGGAAGAAGCTAGATGGCTAGAATTTTGTTTAATTTTTTACTAAGATATTTTCAAGGGGATCCAAATGCCTTAATTCTTTGTCAATTTTTAATTGTTTGGATTGAGTTATTAAGAACATTCTTTGTTCTTTGATAATAGGTAATAGGGCTTATAAGTATTTGCTTACTGTTTGAATGCAAACATGTTTCCAGTTTTGATTATTTTATTTTGATGATGCTTAGAGTAGTGTGGTGTATATTGAGTTGGCATCAAGTTAGAAATGTAACGACACCGTCGACCCATAAAGGGTGATTTCATGGGTCGTGATTGGAGAATCATAGGTCATGAAATTATTCACGATGTGAAGGTCCCTAATTGAGATTTTCATGACAATGAGAATGGAAATCACAATCATGGGTTGTGATTGAGAAGTCACAAATAATTTTCGTGAAACTATATAAATCTCTCTTATGGCAGTGGAACTCAGTCTAAATGGACCTTTCTGTCAGTTCTCAACGAATTGATTGTAGCAAGCCCAAGCAGACCATAGCGAGATTGTTAAAGATGGAAATCCGTGGGGCCCGCACCGACACGAATTTTGGCCTGGTCAGTCCAGCATGGCACAGGCATGACCACTTACCCCGGCCCAGGACAAACCATGCTGGGCTGCCTAGCAGTGTGTTGGGCACGGCCCAGGCCTTCACCGCTGGGCAGCCCAACATGATTTGGCCCTGGTCCGCGCATGTGGTCGTGCCTAGGCCCAGCCCGAGATGCACAATTTTTTTATTTTATTTCTTTATTATATAGTTAAATATTTAATCATATATTATCAACTTTATAATTATATTATACATATATTTAATCATATATCATAAAGTTTATAACTATATTATAGATAAAATTGTTTTTTTATACATTTAATAATCATAATATCATATATTACAATATTTTCTTAATTATTTTTCTTATTTTTTACTAGTCTAAATCTTAGGATAATACCCGACACAACCCGACATGGCATGATTTCGAATCATGCCGGCCCGACATGGCTCGAGACACAGTCAAACTCAATTTGTCTGGCCCGAACACGACCTGAAAGTCCATCTTTGGAGATCGTTCAAAAGTCTACACTTTTGTTAATTTCATATAGATGAGCCCTGACAGGCCCTACGTGTCTTTAGTGGTGCCGTGCCTTGTGGAGGCTATGTCCTCACCATTTGTGGTGTCGAGTATCACAAAAATTACGTCGTTACTTTTGGTGTCATGTTTGAACATGTGCTTTATTATTGAAAATACAAACTTCTGTTATTACTCCACATCCATCTTCTAAATATTGTATTTCTAAGGTATTATTACTTGTGTTGATTGCTTTCCATGCAGAAATCTCAATCGATAATTCATAGAGATATTCAAGTGTACGCCCCCACATGCACGCATATGGGGAACACGGATGTGTTCCCCCGACCCACACACGAGCGCAGGAAGGGGGGTGACCACCCCACCCTCCTGCACTGCACCGGTGAGGGGGGGGGGGGTCCCTCCCTACGACCTTGCCGGAGGTCGCAAGGAGGAGGAGGAGGAGGAGGAAGGGGTGGGGGTGGGGGGGGGGGGGGGGGGGGGGGACCCCCACCTTCCCTGTGCTCGCACGAGGGGTGGTGGGAAGGTCACCCCCTCCTCCCTGTGCGACCTCCCTTCCTGCGCCACATCGGCGAGCACAGGGGAAGGAGGGGGGCGACCACCTCACCCCCTACGCCACATAGACGAGCGCAGGGGAAGGAGGGGGTGGTGGGGGGGGGGGTCGCCCCCCTTCCTACGACCACCCCATCCCCTGCGCTTGTCGGCTGAGGCTCGCCGAAGGTCGTGCGACCTCGCTGGAGGTCGGAGTGACCCCCTCGCTCGCTGCGCCAGTGACAGGCTCCACGTGACTTTTTTATTTTTTAATATTGCCATAACATTATAATATGAACGTGGAGAGGAGAGAGATGAAACATCAGCGTTGTGATCGGGAAACCGTCGATTATAGGTAAGGAGGGCATTGTGTGAAACAAGTTAAAAGACAGAGGACATTCGTGTTAGTGAAGTTGGAAGGCATCTTTGAGCAAACATCAAAATTGGAAGGCATTTGGTGTAATTTTGTAGGATAGTGGACAGTGGATAGATGATGAGCTGCTGGGAGGCAGCCATGCAGGACCGCAACAAAAATTCCTTTTTGTTGGCAAATTCTGGACAGGTGACAGACCAAGTGGCAGGAGGGACCACAACATATTTCTTTGACTGGAAAATGATAAAGGTGGTGCAAAGAGTAGGCATAAGAATTCAGTCCAGCTGAGTGCATTGTCCCAAACCAGCAATCAGCATAAGTAGGGACCAACTAACAATTATTTCATCCACAGCAGGAAGGAAGCTTTCTATAAAGCATCTGAAGGCACTAAATATAAAAAATGCTACTAGGAATTAGAAGTAGAAGTGAGGCTATAAAAGGAGGCTGAAGGCAACCTTGAAGGGAGTTCGAATTTGGTCTGAATTCCGGCTGAGTTTTGGATCTATGCTGAAGGAGGTTGGAGAGGAGGCTGCACCGGCAACCTCCCTTATCTCTTGTATTTTTCTTTCTTCTTTTCCTTCTTTTCTAGTTTTCGTAATGTGTAATTAACTAACGAGTCAACTAGTGGTTGGGGGATATTGATCATGACTTTCATACTCTGTTCTTATTTTTCTTTGATGCTTTGATGACTAACTAAATGTCGAGCTTGATTATGGTTTTAATGATATCTGTTTGATCCCTATTTCTAACTCTTTACTTTTTCGATCTGTATTTGGATTCGAGCTCGTGAAATCATTTCATCTTGCCCCCCCGACCATAGGTATGTTAAAGGCTCTATGCGATCGAACGTAGAAAACTTGAGCTTTGGTGAAGATGATTCCCTGTGCAGTTTCCTAGTTTTCCTCGCAGTCGTAAGTCAGAGGGAGTTCTTGAATCATTGCTATCTTGTGCCCCCGACCGTAGGGACGTTAGAGGCTCTATGCGACCGAACGTAGAGAAATCAAGCTTTGGTATGCAATGATTTGTAGCTCAGATTTTTGTAGAGTTGGCAATGATGATTCTTCATGATTTGGTTTAGACATCGTTCATTTTCTAATTCGCGGCCTGAGAAGATTATTTCGAATTTCTAACAATAAACGACCGCATTGAGTTGGGGACTTGAATCATTCTAGATGGATTTGAAGAATGTTTGTGTGTTCTTTCATCGTTACTATTATTTTTTATACCTTTTTATTCTAAAATGTTCTACCTGAGTGGAAACATCTCTGATCCTCATTTGTAATTGCGACCCGAGTAGGATAGATGACAAATGAGTTACTTCTGAAGAACTTCAAGTAATCCTTATTTGTGTTTTCTGAATTGATCTTTTCTCCCTTTTCAAATCGTTTAAGCAGTCTCGGTGATACACTAGTTTCTTGCATTATACCTGGGACGGTTGTTCCACTAAAACGAGCATGAGCTAACGTAGACATCTTGCCTTGAGTATATTTCTCTCGAATGCTTGATACTTAGTGGAAACGAGACCATATCTCAAATTCTAAAAGAAAGGAAGCTCGTTCTGTATCCTGGGACATCGTACGCGAGAGCGATGATTGTATCCATCTTATAAACCTCTTCAGGTGTGCAACATAGACTTCCTATGAGCACGAGAGTGTCACAGGTAAGTAAGTGTTTTTCCCATCATGATTGACTATATACACACGTGAAGGGGCATTTAGTCGTTTTTATTCTAAATAAAGTTCAGAGAATGTAAGTTCCAAGTGAAAACATTCTCCCGGTCTTAGTGAACTCTTTTTTTTCTACTTTGGCATTCAAACCCCATAAAAGTTAGTGTAATATTATTTGTTGTGATTTCTAATTTATAGTATTTCATTTGCTCATTTTGAACAACACCTATAGATTTATGCTTTTCCTTCAAACAGTGAACATTTCATCTTTGCCTCTGTGGATCGATCCTCAAGCACTATAATGATATGTCGTATACTTTCGATTTTCATAATAATAGTGAAGATGATTTATAAATTTAAAACTTCATTCGATAATATACACACTTTATGCGAGTCAATGTACAATTAGGTTTATGAAATGTTAAAAGAAGAAAGCAGATGAAGCGTCATGTAGGGTTTAGCTTAGGTGTGGACCCACATTAAGTGTAGCCCCCTTTTTTTAATTTGTATACATTGAAATACAAATTTTTGGATTAAAAGTTAATGTGACCCCAGATATATATATTTACATACAACGTTAGCACAAAATTCACTTGGGTGTACTGGTCGCTGAGCATGTAACCTTTTTTTTTTCTAGGTTTGCATTTTTCAGTCCTCTTAATTTGGGACTAAATTCAGAGGCATTACATGTCGTGTCTCTAATTTTAATATATTTTAGAATTCTTGCTCACCTTGGTACATCCTGGAATTAAGTTGTCACAAAATATTTCTGGTTCTTATAGCAATAGATGATCATTTTTCCTTTCAGTAATAAGACTTCATAAACTACATCACTGTGAAGCCGATCTTCTCAGGTTATTCCACTATCCAAGAGAAATATAAATGATCTGATTCAATATGTCAGGTTAAATAATGTCTTGAATTTATATTTAAAATTAATTATTATGAATAAGCAAGTTGAACACAGCTAGAGAAAGCATGTTAAAGGAAGGATCTTAAGAGTTCTTAAAGGATATAAGACAACTTGATTGACACTCCTGTATATATTTGAAGACATCAAATAGCATCAATCTTAGAGTCTTTGCACACTTTTCTTCTTAACAATGTTGAGTGGTCTGGTTTTGATTTTTTATTCACTAATGTCGGCAATAAATATAAGTTTTTTGGTAATAAATATAAGGATTTAATGACGTCCATCCCTTCAAAGTGGGATGGACGTTCCTTCTTAGATTGTTGGCCATAGGATCTATCATCGACGACCCACACTAAAACCCCACTTAGACACGGTTCAATGCATGGTTCAATGGGGGTGGGGGGAGGGAACTTGAACCGATCTCTATGTTCCACCTTCGACGAGTTCAATCGCGGGGCGGGGGGATGACAAAGTTCACCTCTGTGTTTTCCACCATCGATGAGGTTTATCCACGGGTTTGGGGGACGACGTGCACCAACCTCTGTTGTGGCCTATCCACTGTCGACGAGGTTTAGTCGTAGGCGGGTGGGGGTAGGGATGGGGGTTGGGCACCTGACTTTCTGCGTTTTATGCCCTATCCATCGTCGCCACACTTGATCTCCTCGTCTGTCATGGAACTTGAACTTGCCCAGTTGCTTGCCATCGCCGCCCTCGAAATCGTTCGTCGCCATCGACTAAATGACTGCTCCGCACCTCTTCCCTCTCCAAGCTTGACCCTCCTAGAGGAACGCCTCCCTTCTCTGCCCCTTGATATTCGTCCTCGCTTTTCTCATCGCAGCTCGATCATCGTTGTCACCGACCGAGCTCCTCACCTCTCCGCCCACCTTGCGAGTTGCCTCTGCTCCACTCTCGCCGCCCTAATCTTCTCGAACCCCGTCGCAGCCCGTCCCGCAACCTGCCAGACTCCACCACTGCTCAGACTTCATCATTCCTAATTCTCGGCCGGTTTTGATTCTTTTTTCTTAAAATGTGAACCCACTGATTGTTTATTTGCGTGACTGAAGTTGAATCAACTTTGATCTCTGGTCGTCTATTGCGCATCAGACCAATGTCATGATAGGAAGGAGCGTCCATCCTATTTTAAATGGGTGGATGCCCATTATATCATAAATGTAACTAATTGTAACTCCTTTGTATTCGGATGTGTCATGAGTTGAAATTTTTTAACTCGGTTGCTACAATAGTTGAAGTAATTCTATTCCTAGTGATATCAGAAACAGATAGAATCTCATAATCTCATTACAAATTCACAATCACCGTGGGATCTAAGGATAAAAAAAGTAGATCTTTCAATGACAAGCAAGAATAAAATCTTTGTTCATATTTTGTACTTGTACCGAAGAAGGAATGATAGAAAAATAAACCTTTTCATGCTCATTCTTTTAATATTACGTTACACTAATATTACACCTTTTTTAATCTAAAATGTTATATTAATTAATATCTAACGAAATTGATTAATTTCGTATCTCCGAAATTAAAATTTAAAGTTCTTATTTATCTTGTTCTCGAACGTATTAAAGTATTCGGTAATAATTGTAGACAAATTTAATTTAATGTTTAAAATGCGTCCTCTATGGTCCTATTTGATAACGGAACTAGGTTGGAACCAAAGGTTAGTTCCAGCCTAGTTTCGAAAATATGAACGAGTGCCTTGGATGGTTCCTGGTCAGCTTCTTTAAACTTCGAATTAGAGTCACGTGATCGAGTTCTAGGTGCGTCCCTTTTTTTCTCTTTTTTTAGTTTACCTTTCTTTTTTTTCTTTTCCACTTTTTTTTTCCATTTTTTACCTTTCTTCTATATCATAATTTATTTATTAAATATAAAATATTTATAACAAATGATTAGTATATTATAATTTATTACTTATTATTTTATTAAAGAAAATTAATATTTCATTAAACAAAATTAATGTTAAAATTATTTTTATATTAAAATAATATATTTTCTTAAAAAATTATATATTTTTTATTTTTTTAATAAAATTATATATTGCATATATAATAATTATTTTTAATTAAATATCCACTAAAAATTAATTCATACATACCTATAAAAATAAGAGCCTAGAGTCCGTTTGACTTAGCTGATATAAAATAGCTGATAAGTAGTTTAATGACTGAAGCTGATTTTAAAAAAAATAAGCAGTTACGTGTTTGGTAATAAAAAAACTTATAAATTATTATTTTAGTAAAATAACCAAAAAGTCCTTAATATTACAATAGATTAAATATACGAAGAAAGTTACGTATATTATAAGGGCAAAATAGTACATTCATTCATTAAACTAATTAACTTTTTTTTTAACTTATAAGTAATTAAAATAAATATCTATCAGTTCTTTTTGTCAATTATCGATCACGATGAAAAGAAAGTGCGCTTACTATTTTTGGACGTATGTACGCATACGCGACACGATGCAACGCAGGGGCCGCGTCGCCTTCTAAATCCAAATCGATGCCGTCGTGTTAATTGAGATCATCAGGTGGCATTATTTTCTCCTCTTAATTCAACTAACTATTTCTCATTTTTTTTTAAAAAATAAAATATACGATTAGCTGGAAAAGAGTCATCTGTATTGTTTTTAAACAAGAAAAAGAAAACAGAAAAAAATAAATAAATGCAAGTGGCTACAAAACGTTACACGGTTACTTATCCGCTGCCTGTCGTACATATCCGTCTCATTTTGTTTTAAAATATTGTTATGTGTATATATAAGTCAATATTAGATACGTGTAAATCAAGACTATACATATTATCAAAAAATTAATTATATATTATGCACATTATTTAAATAAATCAAGATTTTACTTAAAATGTCTGGTATCCATATAAATGCAGTTAAATCCATATATATATATATAATATACATTTCCATGATAATTAAATTAAATAGTTCGAGAGCGGTTTGGTAACTGAGATCGCCAACCGCCATTCTCCACCTTGTGCCGTCTCCTCTTTGGAAAAAAAAAAATCCTCCTCCTCGAGTCGATTCGGAGAAGTCGATCGAAACAGTTCGGAGAACCCTAATCGACTCCGGAGATCTCGCTTCGTCTTTGGTGAGTTCGATTCTACTACTATTTACCTTTCGATGGACCAATCGGTGACGCTGATGCGCAGAAACATACCCGCTTCCTGCTCTGCTCGCAGCTCGAGCTAATGGCGTCGCAGGCGTCCGATCCGGAGCAGCCCAATGCGGCGTCTTGGGCATCTACGACGTTTGGAGCTGATGTGAGTGCTTCCTCGGTGTGTTTTTTATTATTATTTTTGCCGTTCTTTCTGCTGTATCGTTCATTTTCTGTGGAATTTATTTCGAATAGGGGGCAGTGGGCGAGATAGGAGATGTACGAGCGCCTCTAATCAGTGCTGGTAGCTCTAATGAGAGCTACTCGATCGCTGCGGCTATACTTCCGTAAGCATTGCGCTCCATCTTTTTTTCTTTCTTTTTTCCATTTTGTACCTTGAGGGAATTGCTTGTTCAAATGTCTCCATGGGATGATAAGATTGTTAGTGCTTCAATGAGATTAGGTTCATATTCCCAGCTCTAGGAGGACTACTCTTCGGCTATGACATTGGGGCTACATCTGGTGCTACAATTTCAGTACAGGTATACCAATTTCCTAGGTTACTTGATGTACTTGGCGTTGCTTATGCTTTGCAGCGTTCAAGGAGCTGTATGTTTTGAATTGAGGTGTATGCAGCAGGTGTGACGCCCTACAACTTCTTTTGGTCCCACAAGGGGTGAAACCGAAAAGTCAATCGTTTAAATTCGACTTCAAATACTCAACAAAAAATCAACGTTAAAAAATAAACTAACACTGGAAATTTCCAAAAATTTCGGCATGACGTATGCGTAAATTCGTCTTTAGGTGTACAACAATTCATATATATCTCTTCACAGACAATTAACTTCAAAACTTTAACCTCACAGGCAGTTATAAGGACATTACTGGCAATTCAACGACAAAAGAGTGGGACACATGCCCAAAATAGTGAGTCACAAGCTCACTCTCAAACCAAAATCACGAGCCAGATGTTCGTAAACCATATAATGTGAGCGTCCATCACCCCACATCATAAATCTAACATCTCACAAAATCTTGCAAGCATTCTTCAAACTAGCAATTCGTATAAGAAGGCAAATGAAATACAAGGTAACTAAAATATCAACTACGCCTTTCACACATGTCCAATCCTTGCCCCTTTATATTTCTTATTTTATGCCAAGTAAGCAAGCATGTAGATTTTCATTCAGTACCTGAAAAAAAATTTAAACAAGAGGAGCGAACATAAAGAGGCTCAGTGAGTAAAATGACTATCTCAAATATTAAAACAACGAAGGAAAACCAACCTTTTCATTTTTAGAAATTATTCCAAACCCTTCTCATTCTCCAAGAAAATTCATTAAAATAATGATCATAACGAAGTGAATGCTATGGATGCACATGCATGATAATAAGATAACATCATAAAACTTGGGGAAACATCATCAAATATGGATATCCAATCTCCTCAATGGAGGAATCAATCTCACCCCTCGTATCCCATTGACACAGGGTGGTTGTTCTAACTCCGTCTCTCGTATCCCATTGACATAAGACGTTGAACTGCCCTTCGTAACCCATTGACACAGGGCTTCCTATCTCTTCTTTCCATCCCTCGTATTCTATTGGCATAAGATGATTGTTCTAATTCCACCTTTCGTATCGCTATATTGACACAGGGTGTTGAACCTCCTCTTCGTATCCCATTGACACAGAGCATACAGAGCCCTAAATCGGTCTACCCGGAGTTGGCCAATCCTTCGAGGTGAAAACACTCCCCCTTATATGGATTTCACAAATAATGCATGAATACAATTTCAAAATGAAACTCTAAAACTTGAAATCGTCATACTAAAGAAACATTTCATTTCAAAAGTAAATCCTTCATTTCAGGTGACAGGAGGAACTTCTATCAATTAAAGACTTTCACAATTCATAATAAAAACATCACAAGTAATATGAGAGCACATATAAGAAGCATACGAAAAATTATGATTTTTACATGAGAAAAAACTATCACGAAAATTAGTCCCAGATCGGATGGGACAATGTCATCACTTAAAGGAGTTAAGTGGTTCATATCAATTGAGATAAGTTCCCTCATCTTGGATTCGTCGAGTTCCCAAATTATTCCCTCGTCTGAATCCAATCAAAAGTAAACACAACTTATCACATTCATTACTTATAAATTAATATTATAAAAATAAATTCGATAATTTACTATTCACGACCAATCGACGTGCTTATCATATACCAAGTCCTATTATGCATTTGCTATAACACTTACCAAGAAAGAAGTGAAGGCCTCGTCGTCTAGTAACCGTCTAATCGAATCTAAACAACCGAACCGTCGCCTCCGATTAACAACCCCTATAAACGAAGTTCAAATCAATTTTAAATAAATCATAATTAGGACCTTAACTATATTATAATAATTATTTTCAGCTATGCGACATTCATATCACAACCACTGTAGCCATCGCTCTCAGAACCACAACCGCACCCGCCGAAACGTCGAAAAGCCGTCGAACGCCTTCTTCATCCATAATAAAATAAGTTATTTTAAATTTGTTCACATCACTGCAATCAAATCAAATGCACATTCCTATTCGCTTACCAACCATGATATGAGAACGAGTCACCGAAAAAGTCGTCGGAGAACGATCGGAATCCGAAACCTACGAACCTAAAAAGGATTTAGCGACTAATTATTATACGGACAGCAATCTGATTTCTTTTTGCCTCATGTGTGCACTTATCGGAACGTCGAGATGAGCTTGGTCGGAGTTCCCCGTCGGTTCGCCGGAAAAGTCGTCGAAAAAGTTCGTCGGAAAGTCCCAAATCTCGGCCTCCTATGTGATTTGGAACAAATACAAGATTAAAATCCCTCAAAATGATCCTAATCGACCTGAGAATGATGTACAACTCACCAGGAGAAGGATCGGTGCGAATTGGAGCCGGAATCGTCGCCGACGGATTTTCCGTCTTCCTCGCGTTTTACCCTCGCTGCGTCGCGCATACTGGACCGATCATCTCATACTATATGTCAAAATGTTCGTCTCGTCGTCCTCTTCCAAAGACACCTCACACGTGAAAAACGGTGGCTGGACGGAAAAGAACGGACGGCCGGAAGTGGAGGCGGCGGGAAGTGTCGTGCGGGTTACTGTAGCACGGGGTTGGGGAAGACGATCCACATTTTTTTTTCTCGTGCCGCTTTATTTTTTTTATTATTTTTTTCCTGCTGTCCTTTCCTGCAAAGGTCCAAAGTGCCCCTAACTGTTAAGAAAATTACAACTTTTTTTTTTAAAAAAATGTTACAGCAGGTGCACAATGCATATTGGTACAGTGTGCATCATGCAATCTTGGCAATTATGTGGATATGTTGTACAGTGCAGTATATCCATTGACCTCATTCATCTTATCTTGGTAAATCTTAGGAATCGTTCTGGGCTTCAAAGTCAGTGTTTCTAACATTTCACAACTCAACATTGTTATTGCAGTCAGCAACCTTAAGTGGGACAACATGGTACAATTTATCATCTGTGGAACTTGGTCTCGTGGTGAGTGTTTATTTTCAAAGAGTTTCAGGTTAGCCTATATTTTTTCTCCAGTTAAGGTTCACCACTTTCACATTGGCTTGGCGGTTTCAAATTGTGTCTCATAGGTCAGTGGGTCTTTATATGGAGCCTTGATTGGTTCGGTTGTCGCATATGCAGTTGCTGACTTTTTGGGTATATTATGCTTCACTCGAATCAATTTCAAGTTTTAGCTATCAAGACCACTTTCTTAAACTCACAAACTGTCTGTCGAATTGAAGGAAGACGGAGGGAATTGATTCTTTCCTCTGTAATATATTTTCTTGGAGCTTTGCTGACAGCTTTGGCACCAGACTTTGTTATTATGGTGATTGGACGCCTAGTTTATGGCATAGCAATTGGATTGGTAATATCTTCACCTTGTATCTATGTGCACACGTTCCATCAATGACGAATATTATTATAATACGGATATGTAGGAATCATTACTATATTTCAATTCCTTTTATTCTCAGGCTATGCATGCTGCTCCGATGTACATTGCAGAGACCTCTCCTAGTCAAATTCGAGGAACACTTATTTCTTTGAAGGAGTTCTTCATAGTCATTGGAATGCTTGTATGATGGCTGTTTCTAACTAAATAGTGTTTGACCTTTAAGTTTTTTTGTTTGTTTGTTGGACCATTTATTCTGGGTCTTTGATCACTTTTTCTTACTTATGTGCAGCTTGGTTATATAGTTGGCAGTCTTTGTGTTGATATAGTTGCTGGGTGGCGATACATGTACGCAACTAGTACGCCATTATGTCTAATTATGTGCATTGGAATGTGGTGGCTACCACCATCGCCTCGCTGGCTGCTTTTGTGTGCCATACAGGGTAAGGGTAGCGTGTTAGATACAAAAGAAGTTGCTATTACTTGCTTGTGTCGGCTGAGAGGTAGAGCTATTGACAACTCAGCTTCGGAAGAAGTTCAATCTATATTGGATGAGCTGTCTTATTCTGATAAAGATAAGAAAGCCTCATTCACTGAGATATTCCAGGGTAAATGCCTTAAAGCTCTCACAATTGGCGCAGGTTTGGTTTTTTTCCAGCAGGTAACTTCAATATGTATAGATGTATATTCTGATGGAATTTAGTAATATGCATGATACAAAAATGTGACGTCTTGTTTAAATTGAACGTGATGTGATATGTTCTACTTTCTGGAAACTTATCATTCCCTATTGTATCAGGTGACTGGGCAACCAAGCGTGCTGTATTATGCTGCAACCATTCTTCAGGTACATTTTTCTTCAAAACTATTAAAGGTAATACTTCATATTACTTCGCTGACTTGATGAACTGCTTCGTGGTGGCAGAGTGCTGGTTTTTCTACAGCATCTGATGCTACACGTGTGTCTATTCTTCTTGGTCTTCTAAAGGTAGGATCCATCTGATTGGTGCTTTCACACTATTATTAAATTTCATGTGTAAAGTTTGATTTTGCTTTAAGTATGCCATCTTGTTGAAGGATGTCATTCCCCTGATTGTTCTTACAATTTCTGGAAACCAATTTGTCATTCTCTAAGTTGCTCATTCAGAAGATGTTATTCCATTTCTGGAAGCTTACAATTTCTACAATAGGATACGTAAAGATGTTATTCCATCCTGGTGGCTACACAAACTTTGTAGTTGTCTTTCCTTCTTCTTAAGGAAAGTTTTTTTTTTTCTTTTTGAGACGGAGAAGGATGGTTACCAAGAGTACTTTATTAAAAAAAAAGCATTTGGTTACATGTATATGTTACAAGCAAGTAGAATGATTTAACAGCTCATCCATTCATCCACCAATCCCTCCTCCACGGCTACAATGTTCTCCATGTAAACTCATTCAATATGCTGCCATTGTTTTGAAGCCACAACCCATAGAAATGCAAACGATGTCACGTCTTCTTCTGGATATGTACACTTGTACTCTCGATGATCTTGAATCCCATCGAGCCTGGATGAATTCCAGAAGCTTGCTGCCGAATGGGTGTACATCCACCCACAGTTTGAACTGAACCACAACTCGCTAGCTTCCGAACACTCGAAAAACAAGTGGTCGATGTTTTCTGCTGACATATCACGTAAATTATAATGCACATGTTGTATTAGACTCTGGTGCCCATCTGTTCTATACTCTCTACTGGGCAATCACAGTCATGTACATACAAATATTTTCAACCTCTGGGGATCCATAGTTTCCGTATCATCTTGCAATCAGTTCTGAACTGATCATCCTCCACCCTGTTGTTCCTGACCAGAATTTTAAAAAGAACTGAAAATTGACCCAGAGACCAAATCCAACAGTCAGTGCGGGAAGGATCCAGAGTTTGGCCTTCAAGTCATTCTATTAATTGAATGAGATTCTCTACTCTCCGTTGGAAAGATTGGAGACAAACTGAGTATTCCAAACTCTACGAGAGAACATACTTCCAGGCTAAAAGTTAGCAATCACTAGGAACCTTCATGGTACAATCGCATATAATATTGGGGACCGCACCATGAGTTGCTCCCCCAAAGTCCAAGGATCCTTTCGGAATATGAAACTATGACCGGATCCCAATGATGCTGAGAAAAAAAAAGGCCAAACTAGTAGCATAAGATGCCACAATCCTCCAAAAAGAAGAAGCACCATATGAAATTGAGTCTGACTGCCAGTTTTCCCAAGATAAAGAACGACCATAGCAAGCTACGAGTACAAAACCCCATAGGTCAACATCAGGGCCATCATCTGGGCTACCAATTTGGCAAGAAAGACCTCGTTCATTTCTTCCAGTGGCCGAACCTCAAGCCACTCTCTGATGTTGGTCTGCAAGCTTCTTTCCAAGAAAGATGTTATGCCACCTTTTATAATGCAAATAGGGTTTGCTCATTTGATAATAAGCATTTAGTCATGTATTTTATGCATCATTAACTTTATCTTCCTTTCTGACTAAGATTAGTCATTGTTTTGATAGACATAAATTTTTCTTTACATTAGTTGACTATTTTGCTTCATTATACAGCTAATTGTAACCGGAGTTGCTGTTTTTGTGGTGGATAAACTTGGTCGAAGACCTTTACTTATTGGAGGTGTTAGTGGGATTGTAAGTCTGACCTTTTTTCCTGTAGTCTGATTTTCAGTTTGAGTTTGTATTATAACGTGTAAAACTACCTTGTTCTTGCATTCACTCATGTATTAGTCCATCTATAAGACATTGTTGATATTTAATGAGCATATTCTTTTGTTTTACTTGGTGAATTTCTGCATTTATAATTACGTTCGGTGACTTATCTGAAAACAGAGACACCAAATGTAAACCATCATTAAAACAAGATAATAGGCTAATGACGAATACTAGAAGAACATACTTGCCTCGAAAAACATGGAAAGATCGGGTGACATTTTTTTTTTGGATACATTAGCAAAAAGAATCCATAAGGTCCTTGTAAGAAAGATAGGTGCCCATGAGGTGGGCTTATACCCCACAAAATATCCGGAGTTATGCCCTAACTTCGCCAAATAATCTGCCACATGATTGCACTTTCTAGCAATGTGAAAAGATGAAAAAGTTACAATTCATTTATAGTTGCCCAAATGTCTAGCATGATGTTGATCCTCCATTGGCAGTTGGAAATGAATTGAACTGTTAAGAAAGTTCTCTTTCTGTATCGAATTCAGATGTCATGAAATTTTTTCCTATTATGCTGGATTCCCATGTTTCCTATTTCTCCCAGTAAGTAATTATTTTGTGATGTTGCAGGTAATCTCTTTATTCCTACTATCTTCGTATTACACCTTCTTGAAAGATGAACCATTTGTAGCTGTAGCTGCTTTGCTACTGTATGTGGGCTGTTATCAGGTAGTGCTTTAAAACCTGTTATGATCCCATTGACTGTTACAAACCTCTGTTTGCAACCATTTTGTCATTTTTTTAACATATTTATTGGCTCCAACTATTTGTGGTTCTACATTGTTTAGTATCATATCAGTAGTTTGCATTGTATTCAACAATTCTTCTTGAGAGGGATCGTACACAACAATTAGGACCTCTGGAGCATAAACATCAGCTTATAGGATTGTTTGATAAGTCTTCTTTCAAGTTGTCATAGTGTAGTTCATATTAGGTTTCCTTGTGCAAATGATGGAAGATGTTTCTATCGACACTCTAAACTTGATATTTAGTGCTCAAAACAAGATTGATTATAGCTGTTCAATTAGTGAGAAATTTGGTGCTAGACAGAGAATCCAAGACAAAGTGAGAGTGCCCTTTTGTATAAGAGCACCCTACATGACAGCTAGATATATTTTTGAATTTCACGAGTTACAGGTGAACATGTAAAGTTCATTTTCTTCCCCGTTATAGCTGTCAAACAACCATTTTGTAGCCCTGTCTATAAGAAGCATTAAATAAATTCTCTATGAAGCATGGACATTTCCTAATGAAATGGTATTGCAGAAAATTTTACATGCCGAGTTTCCTATCTTTGATTGTTTTGCTTGAATTATTGCTGTCAGACAAGAACCATTGTTTCATTTTTATTGAGCAAATTACAGGTTCCTCATATTCTTTGTTCTTTCCAGATATCATTTGGTCCGATTGGTTGGCTCATGATTTCAGAGGTTTTCCCTCTACGCTTGAGAGGGCGTGGGTTAAGCATTGCTGTGCTTGTTAACTTTGCCTCAAATGCAATTGTTGCATTTGCTTTCTCGCCATTGGAGGTATTTCTAATTATCCTTAGACAATTTATAATGAATGACTGTCATTATAATTTGAAAATGTGATTATGTCCATAGGGGCTTACAGATTAAAGAAGTGTTTCCTCGTTCCCTTAGAAATTTGACCAATTAATGTGAAAGACTATGATGCAAGTGCTTTTTTGCTTATGTTTGGTAACAGAATGCTTATTCTGGAACTAGGAATCACACTACTATCATTATTGATTATACTGCTTGACAAGCTAACATGCCTTTTGTATTCCTTAATATGAAGGAGAGGCCAATTGCACATAGGCACCCTCCCATCCGCCCTCCCCATTCCCCCCTCCCTGTGTTATTATTTACTGTGCTGCCTGTTTCCAACAATCACATATAACTTTAACAGAGCAATGTGATACATATTAACTTCCAAATTTTGAATATTCAAATCTCGTTTCTGTTTATATGGTTGGCTGTCCATGGTCGCTGACAAATGGTCAACTTCTTCATTGCCCTCGTCATTTATTCCCTGAAGCTTTATTTACGGAGTTTGGGTGGAAGAACTTTTATACTCGCAAATGAGGGGCATAAGAATGTGAACTAGTAATATGCCATGGAAACTGCATCAAACTTATAGTAGTTCCGAGACTTGTGTTTAGCGAAAAATTCCAGTTGCTTATATAAGTTTTGTGATCACAGGCATTGGTGGGAACTGGTATACTATTTGCAGGCTTTGGAGCGATTGCTATAATCTCTTTGCTATTCATCTTCTTCGTTGTACCAGAAACAAAGGGCCTCACCCTTGAAGAAATTGAGGCCAAAATCTTGTAGCTGTTTCGTCCCTTCGCTGTATCTATATTCCCTGTATCTCTAGACACGAACTGTAAGATCTTGTAAAGAAACATATTCCTCAACTTTGTTGCAGTTATAAAATTATCCAGTTCTTATACTTCACAAATTTTTTTTGGTATCATGCATCAATTAATTTGCGTCATTTAGTTTCCGTGTAAACCTATTTTGCTCACCTTTTGGATTATGTTATATATAAGAAAGAAAATTTTGTTTTGTTTTACGTCGGAAAGGAATGAGTCGAAGAATTATTGTTTATTTTCTTTGCTGACAAAAGGATGTGCTTATTTCGACGTTTCAGTAAAAGTGTTTTCTATAGCAAAAGAATCCTGGGAAAATTATTATTTTCTGAATAAGATATATACAAATTTATTTCCACTTTTGAGAGAAAATATTTTTTTCCTCCAAGAATCATAACGCAAATAAGCCGGAGGTTTCGTCCCGATGCCAAGACGGTGAAAGGGCGTCCGACATTGTAGATTGATGAATTCTTTTCTTTCATTTTTTTTGTTTAGATTCTAAGCTTTGGATAATTTCATACTGACACAGCATTAAGGACTTCAGTACGAAATTATAAATTAAGCTAAGAGCGAATTCTAAGCACGATGAATTAACGGTGTTCTATTACTCTGTACAAATATGTTTCAAAATAGACATCAATGGCACCGCTTTACATAGATGATAATCAAAAAATAAATTAGCATAAACGGACGATAATCAATAAATAAACTAGTAGAACACACACGAACTCATTTAGAAAATTCTGAATTGAAATTTTAATTGAAGAGATAAAAAATATTTTTTAATTATTACAAGTCAAATCAATATTGGGATTCACAAGTTCTACAGTAAAACAAAATAACAATCTCATCAGCATTAAGTATAAATAAATTAAAAAAGAACAACAATCCTAACAACATTAGAATTAAAAGAAAATAATAATTCTAAGACTCCTAACAAAAATAAACTAAAAAGAAAATAATAATCCTAACAACATAAGAACTTCTAAGAGATTCTTCAAATGTAAAATTAAATCAAACTAGATTTTTCATCCCTAAAATTCTATACAAAAACATAATTCTCTCTTTTTTTGTGAATTTGAAAAGAGCTCAATCTTGATCATGGTAATAGCAAACATTGCGGATGGTACGCAAAGAGACATGATACGTTGAAGGTAGATGAAATTTCTATGTCTGCTCGCAAGTTGCTGATATAAATACACCTAAAAAAATTGGCAAAAACCAAACTTCTTGATCATTAATTTATGATAAGAACCAACATAAAATCTTTCCTACCAGATCATCTTCTTTGAAAATTAATTTTCGTTTACCATTGTCAACATACTCCTTATACCTAGCACTAAATTCTTCCAACTTCTTCTTGGTTTCTTCATGGATCTGTTGGATACACTCAGCCATATTATCAACGGCAATACTTTTGCGTGAAGTTTCAGATAAATTGATGAGTCCTACAGCTTGACGGGACATTCTACCATAAATAATTTCAAATTGTGCCTTTCTAGTACCTTTGTTCACCATATTATTAAATGCAAATTCTGCTTGTGAAAGTGTTATATCTCGTTATTTCGATTTGTCACTTGGTAAAGCCCAAATCAAGTTGCTCAGTGTTCGGTTAACCACTTCTATTTGGCCATCAATTTGAGGGTGGTGTATACTAGGGTGTTCACGGGTCGGGTTTGACCCGACCCGACCCGCCCAATTTTGATTGGGTCGGGTCACCCCTTTTTTTATGGCCGGATCCGATCGGGTCGGGTTACTCGACCACCATTTTTTCTTTTTTTAATTTTTTTCTAACTTTTATCTATTATTTAATATTAAAAATTATATAACATTTATTTAAAAAGCATAAAATAACTTATTCAATATTTAAACATTATAAATTATTTTATACATTTAAAATATTTTTTAATATTTTTTTTATTTTTTATACACAATATAGGCCAAAAGCTAAAAAAATAAAAAAAACTCGGTCTTCGGGTTAGGTCGGGTTGACTCAGGTCGAAAAATTCTGACCCGTACCCGACCCGACCCACAGTTGGGTTGGGGTCGGGTCGGGTCGTGAGGTTGGCAGGTCGACCTGACCCGCTGAACACCCCTAGTGTGTACTACTAAAATTCAAGATGGTATATATCATTTCCACAATGGCTTCCATGAATAAGATATAAACTTTGAATCTATCATATGTGGTAGATTTAAGAATTCCATGAAGTCTAACTACCTCCGTGAAGAAAAGACTTGCTACATCAACACCTTTTTTTATGGGATGAAGTGTGCCATTTTTTAAAAAATAGTCAAATACCACAACTATAGAATCTGAACCTCTTTATGTGCGAGGAAGACCCCCAAGAGGAAATCCATTGAAAGGACTTCCTAAGGACCTTTTTTAATAGGCAATGGGGAATATAATCAGTATTTTACGATTGCCCCGGAACTTGACAGAGTCAACATCATCTTATAAATCTATCAACAACACATTTAAGTTGAGGCCAAAAGTAGCGATGTTCAACAACTGCCACTGCTTTATTTATGTCAAAATGAACGTCTATACCACCACCATGTAAATCTTGAACAATCTTGTCTCACAAAGAGGATCGAGGGATACAAAGTTTTCTCTAAACAAAAACTCATTTTGAACATGAAATCCCTTGGCTAGTTGGTGGTACAAATAGGTTTTCCTACTAGTACTAAAATCTTCATCAATTTCATATAATCTTTCAAATATTCAAACTCAATTACTTGAAGCATGGAAAGTAACTCTACATGTCAACTAAATGCATCATTAGTTACCCACCTACCATGCATTCTATAAGTGCTTAAAATCCTCAAGATCTATATGCAAGATGAATTCTCGTTGGATGAGATAATGCTCCCAATGTTTGAGAGTTTAAATCATTGCGTATAATTCCAATTGATAAGTTGTTCATTTTTGTCTTGCATCATTAAGTTTTTCAAAAAGCAATAGGACAACTCTCTTGTGAGAGCACAACATTAATACCATAAATAGAAACATCACTCTCCATTTAAAAGTCAGGCAACGCCAAAACAGTAGAACTTGTCGATTTTTGTTTGATGATTGTGAAACTTCTGTCAGCTTTCTCTCCCCATTGGAACTTTTCTTTTTTAAAACAAGATTTTATTGTGCCATTATACTACTAAAATCACAAATGAACCCATGGTACAATGAGGCTAATCCATGAAAGCTATGGACCTCTGTGACAATTTTTGCAATCGACCATTATATGATTGCATTCACTTTTTGAAGATTAAATTGAATACCTTGAGAGCTAATAATAAATCCAAGGAAAAGTAGTTGATAAGTAGCAAATGAGAATTTTTCGAGATTAACATAGAGTTAATGTTGGCACATAATAAAAACCTTTCTAAGATGAACAAGGTGTTCAGCTTAAGATTTGCTATAAACCAAGATATCATCAAAATACACAATTATTAATTTCTCAATGAGAGATTTGAGCATGTGATTCATTAGTCTCATGAACATGCTGGCATTTGAGAGTCCAAAAGACATCATTAGTCATTCTAAAAGTTCATCTTTAGTTTTAAAGTTGTCTTCCACTTCACAAGTCTAATTTGGAAAAGATTTGAGACCCACTCATCATCAAGAGGGGGAGGGTGAATTGTAGGATCCCAAGATACCAAGAGGGAAGGGGGGAGGGGAGCGGTGAATTGGTGTTAAATTCGAAAAGATCGATTTCACAAAATATATCGCGGAAACTTAAAATTGATTCGTTAGCAATTAAACCAACACAAAAGCAATCATATCACAAGCATAATATGAGAAGAAGAGGGAGAGAGAATGCAAATACAAGAACACAAGGTAGTTGTTGATGAGATTCGGCCACACCTTGGCCTACGTCCCTGCTCCGACTTCTCGATCTCGAGACTGTCGGAGATTCCACTAAACTCTTTCTTAGTTCCAAATGAGACAAGGAAGAACCCTTTACATCAAACCACATTTTTTCCGTTTTGAGAGATAAGGCACACCTCTCTTTCTAAGAAGCTTATCTTTTCTCTTGCTCAAGAGGTAAGATATGGAACCTCTTTTGCATAGGAGTTCACTCAAATTTCTAAACAATGGTTTCTCTCTTTTATAATATCATGCTCACAAGAAGAGAAGAGAGAAAGAAGAGACACTAAAACAATAACTTCAAGAGAATTATATTCTTTTGATAACTTGAAGTTTTTTTTTTCAATGCTTGAATGTATGTCTTTGTTTCTGGCTTTGACACTCCTTTTATAAGCTTTTGTATGTGAAAATTTCGTCTAAAATTTTTTTCACAATTTTTTCATTCAAAACTAGTCGCTACTGTTCATCACAATCGGAGACCGGTCGACCGCACTAATAGACCAGTCGACTGGTCTACATGATCGTTGCATGATTTCTTTACTCTCAGTGCTTGATCGGTCGACCGAACTATTGACCAGTCAGTCGATCGATATAGTCTCGACATTTTGGATTTCGCCCGTTGAGCTTATCGGTCGGCCGGTGCAATGACCGGACTGTCGACCGGTGTAGTCTTGACATTTGGCTATACACTTTGTGCATTGACCGATCGACCGGTATGTTTGTTCGATCGATCGGTGCCTCGACTGGCCTTCATTGCTTCGATCGGCAGGTTGACCGCCCTGCACTATTTTGAGCATAACTTTTTGCATTATTATCCAAATTAGGTAATCTTGAATTCTGTGGATAGCTAACAGAATTATCTACAAATTTAATATTCATCATTCATCCATAATCTAATGATATTATTGTCAATTATTCAATCAAAATTTACTTCATAAAGTTGTCTATTTCTATTTTATCTTTTTCATATAACTTTAGTTTTTTTTCGAGGTTTGTATCATCAAAATATAATTTTATAGGACATTAAAACTTTGCTCCAACACTTCTACCAACACATATTTTTCATGTGATATCCTTTTCTAATATAAGGAGTGCTGGTACTATGCATGTCCTCATGCTTTCTCGAACAAATCTTTTCTTCATTAACTCATCTACTTAATCTTGTAAAATTTGATTTTCATTTGGACTTAATCAGTAGTGGGGAAGGTTTGGAAGACTCAAACTTGGTATTAGGTCAATATGATGTTGAATATCTATATGAGAGGTAATCCATTAGGTAATTCTTTAGGTGTGATGTCCTTGAACTCTGAAATTAAATTTTGAATTTATGCTATAGTGTGTTTTTGATCTGGAGGAATCTCTCCTATGCACACAAGTACATAAGCTTTTCCACTTTCTTTCATTTAAAAAATGAACTCATCTGCTCATTCAACTAACTCTATATGGTCAATGATGATGTTCTATTTTCAACTCCAATGTGTCCACTATTATTTTGTGAAACTATATTCTCAGAGCTCCTACTATCAATAATGATTGTGCAATGAGTTAGGAATATTTCATGATGCCAAGGTTCCTTTTCTTTCCTAGACATTAATAATAGGTGTTCCTTTTCTCCATCTTCATCAACACAAATTTCTTCTTCAATATTAATTCATCTTTAGCCTCTTGATCATTAGTCTCCTCTTCATCCTCTAGTATTCGTGCGAAAATGGAGTGTTGTTCGTTGTGGGCACTCATTAGATCAGTGGTCTAACTGTCAATGATAGCAAACAATAGAATTAGATTTCCCATACGAGCTAGAAGTCTTCTTAGTATTATCGACATTTGTAGGTTTTAATTAAAACTAGTTGGTAAGCTTTTGTCAACACTTCCAACCTCTTCAATTGCAGACAGTTTTGATGAATTGCATGCACTTGTCATCTTAATAGTTTCAATAGAACGAAATTGTGCATTGGCTCCTTGTTCTAGTTGACATTCAATAGTTTTTGCCAAGAAGATTGCAGTGGCCATGGTATTAGGAATCTGCAACTCTACTTTGTCTCTGATATTATGCCTCGAACCATTTAAGTATCAACCAATTGTTGTGATTCTAGTTTAGTCAGGTTGTTGCGAGATGTTAGAAGATCAAATTATTTTGTATAGTCCCGAACTAGCCTTCTGCTCTATCTACAATTTTGCAACTGCTAGTATCAGATCTATTGATAGTTTTTTGGAAGATATCGAACCCACAACATTTGCTTCATTTTCCTTTAGCTTCGTATTGGTTGCTTATTTTTCTACACTCGCAAAGACTAAATTTGCTCCCACCATGCCGATGCCCCTCCTTTTAAACGATATGCCACCAATTTTGCTTATTTATGTTATGGGATTTTCATGTATTCAAAGAATCATTCGACCTTTGAAATTCAATCCAAAAAATCTTCAATGAGTAGATGACCATTGAAATGGGCAATTCCATCTTCATCCTAAAATCGAGCTATCCTTGAGCAGAATTTCTTCTTAGTTAGACAACTAACTCTTCTTCACTATCACTGTCCATCGAAAGAGTGACTGCTCATTATCATTGATTTTCTTGGGTTGTTTCAGGTTGGACACGTGTTTAAACTAGACCTTGATTTTTAAGCAATCTCTGAATATCAGACATGATCTCATCCTTGCTCTGATACCATTTGACGCAACGATAAGGAATTCAGTACAAAATTGTAAATTAAGCCAAGAGTGAATCTTATGAATGATGAATGGTGTTCTATTACACCATGCAAGTATGTCTCGGTTACGCTTGAAAGATCTGCAAAAAAAGATAAACTAGCAGTGATAAGGTCGATTCAAGTGAACGATAATCGACAAATAAACTAGCAGAAATCCACAAGAAATCCAAGATCAATAACATGTGCACACGAATTCAGAAATTCAGAAAATTCTGAATTGGAATTTTAATTGAAAATCTAAATATGTTTTTAATTCTTACAAGTCATGTCTATTTATAGGGATTCACAACTAGTGATACTATTAACACTAGGACTCCTAAAAGCAAAAGAAAAGAATAATTCCATCATCATTAGGACTCTTATAACTTGACAGAAATAAACTAAAAGAAAAATAACAATCTTAACAACATTAGAACTAAAAGAAAATAACAATCTTAACATGAATGAAACTCATAACGAGAATAAATTAAAAATGAAATAACAATCCTAATAATATTAGAACTCCTTACATATTCTTCAAATTTAAAGTTAAATCAAACTAAATTTTTCGCATTCGGAATTTTGTACAACAATAAAATTCTCTCTTGTCTTGTGAACAAGATCTACATCACATTATGTGCATTTTTAGAAAATTAAATAATGATATAATTCGGGTCTTTCTATTTTCATTTCAAAAGTCCTTAACCATCATCATCTCTCTCTATTGACATGATGCTTTCTTTTCATTCCAAAGAGAGCTCAACAAAAATATAAATTATAAACTAATGATGCAAGTCCTTAACCATCATCATCTCTCTCTATTGACATGATGCTTTCTTTTCATTCCAAAGAGAGCTCAACAAAAATATAAATTATAAACTAATGATGCAACCAATACAAATTAAATCTAAGAATTTTTCCCGTATCGGAAAAGTGGATAGGTGTAGTGGGGCAAATTTTTTAAAAAAATTGAAGGAAAGAATGTTTAAACTCACAAATCAGCACCAATCTTCATAATGTTTATGATTACTGTAGCAAACCATTACTTATATGTTGATAATATAATACATAATTAGTAGGTCCATATTAGTTTTTAAAAATATCATTAATTTTCTAAAAAAATCGAAGGGGTCAGCTCTCTCTGCCCGGCATATACCTGGTTCCATCATCGGCTCACAAGTTAGAATTTCAGTTCACTAAAGCCAACATGGTTTACTTATTATTCGATTCCAACTTCCCTCGATAGATTTGAAATCAATGGCGGAGGAATGAGAATGAGCCAAAAATGACGTCAATGTCTTTTACACTTCCGTTTAGACACTCAAACCGTAGTTTTTCCAAATTCTAATTGAATAGTTGAATTGACAAATTAGTTTGGGATGTGTTTGAATAGAGTGAAATATAACGATGTGGAAGGAATTGATGTGATAGGGAAAAGTAAATGTGACATATTATTTTAGTGGATATTTGAATAAAAAATAAGTATTATAAATATAAAATATAATTTTGACAAAAAAAATAAAAAAGTAAAAAATATTTTTTTATTGAAAATGGTTAAATATATATTATTTAAATATAAAATAATCATTTTTTATTAAAATATATTTAATAAAATATTAAAATTTTAAAGTAATAAATAATATTATATCAATTTTTTATAATAAATATTTTATATAGGAAAGGTAAAGAAAGATAAAATGATAAACAATTGAAAAGAAAATAAAAAATAAACATCAAATAAAAAAAGGTTAAAAAAACACACAACTCTAGTTCCACCAAAATGGTAGAATCAGGCTCATATGACTCAGGTTCCAACAAAAAAAATGAACTAGTTCCCTGGCAAAAAGTAGACAAAAATAGGACGATCTAATTCCACATCGAAAAACATACCACCTATTAGTGTTTGTGGAATTAGGTGGAACCATCTTCCATTACTCAAAGGCCCTCTTGATGTATCGATGTTTACTTTTTTATTTTTAATTTATTTTTCATTCGGTCCTATCAACTCACCCTAATCTCACTTGTTTCATGCTCTATGCAACGTTTACTCTTGTCCTTTTATGGGGTGTTTGGTTAGAGAATTAAATGCTTCTACGTTAGAAACATAATGAATGAGAACAAATTGTTGTTGCCTTGGTCAAGAATTAGAGGTTGTTTGGTTGGAGAATAACTTTCAAGAATACCAAATTTTATTCTAAAGAATATAATATTCTACTGTATTCTTACTTCACCTCTTTTTTGGTTGAAAAAGATTATATTTTATATTTTATAATAAAAAAATTATTATAAATAGTTTACTATTATTATTATTATTATGGTTATTTTCATAAACTTCTCCTAAACTATCGCGAATTTCGCATTCAAACTATGAACTTATTTTTTTTATCCCTAAACTATCACAATTTTTCTACTTTAATCTTTCTGTCTACTTCTGTTAGGTTTTCCGTTACTTTTACTTGTTTCATTTATGAAAAGACTAAATTACCCCTCCCTCTAGAAAAACATGATATAACAAATATAAAAAATAAAAAATCATTTGAAGGATTAAAGTGGTAAACAAAAAAATTTGTCATTTATGAAGAGTCTAAATTACCCTCCCCCAATATTTTTATTTTTTATATTTATTATTTGATGTGTTATGAAGGGAGGGGTAATTTAGTCTTTTCATAAATGAGAAAAATCACGTAATAGAAGTAAACGGAATGACTAAAGTGAAAAATCGTGATAGTTTAGGAACACAAAAAAATAAGTTCATAATTTGATATTAGATGCAAAAAATCACGATCACAATTTCCGACGGATAGAAATTCATCGCAATTTGTGACATCTTTTGTGACAGATAGGTATCCGTCAAAATTTTCGACGGTCACAACCATCGAAAATAAAAATAATAAATTATGCAATATGTTATATTATTATTTTATTTTTTGACGGTTAGGAACATTGAAAGTTCCAACGGATATCTATCCGTCCAAATTTTTGACGATCCAAACTGTCGATATGTGAAAAATAATACTATTATAATGAGTCTTTTATTAATATAATTATCAACAGTTCAAACCGTCGATATTTTCGACAGTCCGAACCGTCGGTAAGTGAAAAATAATAATATTATAACGAGTCTTTTATTAATATAATTACCGACAGTTCAAACCATCGGTAAGTGAAAAATAATTGAATATTATATTCATATATATATCATAATATATATATATATTATTAATATTTTTGACGTTTTCGACGGTCATAGCCATCGGTAACTAAAAAATCAACTCCTGCAGCTTCTTTTTTGGTTTTCCTGCTTTCCCATCTTTCTACCCATATATATATATATATATATATATATATATATATATCACCTTATCCCTCTCTCCTATCTCTACTTCTTTCCCTCTCTCCTCTCTCTCTCCCCCTCTCCTATTTTGTCGACGAGACGACCTCCCGGACGACGACCCGACGGCGACCCTCTCCCTCCCCTCTCTCTCTCTCTGTCTCTGGCTCCGACTCTCTCTCCATTCGGGCGCCATGCAACCGGATCGGCCGCCTCGTAGTCCGATCTGGCCGCGGGGGGCCAAATCGGCCAACTGGCGATCGGATCTGGCCGCGGAGGGTTTATGAAAATAACCCTTATTATTATTATTATTATTATTATTATTATTATTATTATTATAAAACTTATAAGAAAATAATATATAGTTAAATAATGAAAAATAAAAATGATGACAAAAATGACAACAATAGAATATCTCTATTATGCTACTTTAAAAGAATAAAAATATAGTGTTGAACGGATTAAAAATGGTGGTTTCACATTCATCAAGACGGTTTTGAGAAAAATGAAGTTTGACCAAGTTATTCCTACTCTACTTGTGTTTGACTATATTTTGAGGATTGTTGAGATATTCTAACATAATCCACAACCAAGCAGTCCTTAGCCAGTGTTTGGATTGGGGAACTAAAGTTCCCCAATGTTCTCGGAACCAAGTGACAAGACAACGAAGTTTGGCTTCAATGTTTGGATGAAGTTCTATCATCGACGAAAAACTTTCGATAAGGAGATGCCTCTTCTTCCTTTCTTCTCCCCACCAACACCAGCGATGTCTACTCTTCCACAAACCCAACTCCACCATGGCCTTGCGCCGCCGTCGCCCGATCTCCGCCTCCAAGCTCCCTAGTCTGCCCCCTTACTCGCATCGCCTAGTGCTAAGGTCTACCAGCCCTTCCGCCCTACCCCATCCCTGTTTCCATCCTAGTACAAGTCCCTGGCCCCATCGAACGCCACGACATCATCCGCGGTTGTCTTGGCCTCTGGCACGAGTATGTGCCGCTCATCACGACCCTCTTCGTCGATTGCTTCATGACCCCCACCATCGAGGAGGTGACTAATCTCTGGCATCGACTAGAATCGCCTCATCATCGGCGCTCCCTCGTGTCCTCACCATTCGATCCGAACCTCCTCACCTTCTTCGACAGCGATGACGGTGCCGAACTACTCTACGAGCTCTGCCTCCTCAACGCGATGCGGCGAGAGGGAAGTGGAGAGGAAAGAGAGAGAGAGAGAGAGCGTGAGAGAAAGGGAAAGTTATAGCACGTTGCAAAGTTCTCGCAAGAGCGGAGAACTTCTTCTCAAGAACTTTTGTGAAAAAAATTTGCCTCGTCATCACATGATCGTGAACTTGAAAAGTTCCAATTCTACACGTTGTTTGGCAGAACTTTGCCTAGTTCTGGGCAAAAGTTCATTGCCAAACAAAGGCTTATTCTTACTTTTTTCTTTTATCATTTTACAAATCTGAATTCTTATTGTAACATCTGAGCAAAAATTAAAAAAAAAGATGGGAAAGCTCTCTGCCGCCGTTGACCCAAATCCCACTCATCCTTATAACTTAAATTAATGTCCTAATATCCCTCCTCACCTAACCAGCCGACCGCCACTAACAAAACCCCCCATTTATGCTACAGTAACTCTCTCCACTCACCTCACCCTCTTTCCATTCGACAGCACCCTAAACTCACACTCCATTGGAGCCACAGTGAGTTGCCTGCGCTCTCTACTTTTTCTCTCTCGGCAGCAACCTTCAAGATGTCCATCTTTCATTTTCTTGCAGTTGAATAAGGTTGGTAGTTAGGACAAGGAAGGGCTAACACTAAGAGAGGAAGAAACTAGAGGATTTAGGTGATTAAGTTTAGCTAGTTAAGGTATGTTTGAGGGGATCCAAAACTCCATTTCATCTCCCTTAATGATGCATGAATGAATGGATTAAACGATTGAAGACCAACTTGGATCTTCTTATATGATATGATTAGGGTGATTGCATGATTATTTTATTTGCTACATGAATGCCCTAGAATCATTGTTTTATTGATAATCTCCATTAGTATTATAGTGTTCATTATGATGATGTTTAGTTGTGTTGAAATGCCTAATCCATTATGAGAATGTATGTTAGTTCTTCATTGCTTTTTGATGATTTATTTTGTACGATATGATTCATGTGATTAGTAGAAGGAATGCCTATATTATATTATGGATGATTATAAACTTGTAAGGTGTTTGTTTATATGTGTAAAAGAGGAAAAATAGGTAAGAAACAAGGAGAATGTTGTATGTGAGTTGGACACGGCCGTGACGAAGTGAGGCACGACTGTGACGCCTGTTGCAATTCATGCCTTAGCGTGAAGATGAGCCCAGTGAAGATTTGGGCTTTCTGTCACGGCCGTGACCATGCGGTCGTATGGCCGTGATACCCGATATCACCTATGCCTTAGAAAAATTTCGAGAACGATCGAAAATCAATCGCTCTGTCACGGGCGTGCAAGTACGGACATTGGAAAAATGACCGTGCAGGCAAAATGCCAACCCATGCAGGTTCAAGACTCGGGCACGACCATGATGCTCTAGAGCACAACCGTGAGCTATATAATTATCAAAAAAATGCCCCAAGTGTTTGGCCGTGCCGAGCAATAGCACGCCTGTGCTCGTATTGGGGCACTGTCGTGACCTAGAATGACACAACCATAACCAGCCCCAGACACTAATGTGATGATTGTTTATCCACACTTAACATGATTTGACATATGTATGACTTTAAATAGGATGAAAACATAAAACATGTATTGAATGATTGTATGTATTGAGGAATGTAATTAAAAGATGAATTGACATGAAGATGTCTTGTTGTAATCGAGGATAGGAAATGTGTTCTGCCCCTAAGTGTTGGCATTTCCCGGGGAAACGAGTTTCACCCCCAAGTGGTGGCATCTCAATTGGACCTACAAGGTTCCATTTATGGCTTTGGTAGCTAATTCTTATGAATTCAACATTGTCTTCCCGATCAACAAGATAAGAAGGTATGTAAAGATGAAAGACGAAAAGATGAATGATGAATGACTTGGGACATAAAGTAAAAGATGATGAAAAAGTATGAAGTATGCAGCTACAAGAATGCAAATGAATGTCCACTTGTCATATCATATGGACAAGAATGTTGAAGTTAAGCAAGATATGTTTATGATATGCTTTAGCATAATGACAAGTTATGATATGTCTTGGCGTAATGATTAATGATGTTATATGTTATCTTATTTTGCCATGATGATATGTTCACATACTATATAGTGTGCATAAGTAGTTCATAGCATGCAAATGTTCTATATTTCATTATGATGCAATGCATATGCCATGACATGTATAAAGCATGTTTTAGGATCATAACATGCATGAGCCTTAACATACTCTAACGAGAGAAATCCCTTTAGCCCATGGATCTATGCAGGCACGGACTAGGCTTAGGCTCGACGGTAGAGGCCTCATGACAACGACGTGCACATGACGGTCGGACTACGTGATGCATGCAAAATACAACATATTTTAGATTATTATTTTAATTATTTTTTCTATAATTTGTTCATGGCATGCATCATTTTTAGTCACTTTTAGTCGTAATTCCGGATTTATCGATTTTAATTATTAATGTTTTGGATATTTTAACTAAAGAGGAATTTACTTAATTCTTATAATTATTTTGCAGGTAATATGAATCGACCGTAAAGAATTATATTTCGGCCGAGATGATCTCATGGTTGGATAAATTACATCTTTACTTCGTTGGGAGTAAAAACGAATGCAACTTGAATTTTGGGCGTAACGAGATTAGATTTCATCATTTTGGGCGAGATTACAAAGGAGATGATCACTTTTTGGTCGAGATATGAAGGGGTAAAGATAAAAAGATTTTATCTTTTTGGGGGTAATGGCACGAAGACTTTTCGTTTTGGCCGAGATTTGGATAAAGGATTATTATTTTGGCCGACATTTGGAGGGGGTAATGGCAAGGAAATCTTGGTTTTGGCCGAGATCAATAGGGCGTAAAGATAAAAGAATTTCGTTTTGGCCGAGATTCAAAGGAGTTAAGATAAAAGGATTTATCTTTTGGGCATAATAGTTAGAAGAATTATCATTTTTGGCCAAGTTTATCTGACAATTTTAAAGTCAACCGTATGATGTTACGGCCGGGATCAAATTGAAGGTCGTCCGCACCTATAAATACGTGAAGAATCCGTCGTTCCAGGGGTGCTCTGAAGTTCAGGTTTTCTTCCACAGCGAGTCGTGAGCTCTGCAGGCTACGACCACGAGGAGAGAGGTGCGATGACTAGAAGTTGATCGCGACTCTGATCAAGTCCGAGAGATTGTCTGATTGTCTGCCCGTTATTCGAAGCTTCGACTTTTATTCTTGGTGTAATTCTTTCAATTATTATTTTTATTATCTCTCCAGAATTTCTAGGATGGACTCTACATTATTTAATTTAATAAGAATTGAAGTCTCCACAAACTGGCATCCCATCAAATCATATTAAAATTAAGACGCATTAAATTGGATTCCCTAGACTATTAATCACTCCACAAACTGGTATAGATTAACAGACCACACAAATTTGATTCTCCACACACTAGTTATCAAATTTATGTCAATTATTAATTTCATATAAAATCAATTAAATTAATTAATGAATTCTGAAATTAAATAGTCCACAAACTGGTAATTACTCAACTCAGAAATTTAATTAATTAAATCGAAAGCACTAAGCACAATTAACTAATTGATCAGAAAAGATTAAAACAAATAATGTAGAGTCCATCCTAGAAATTCTGGAGAGATAATAAAAATAATAATTGAAAGAATTACACCAAGAATAAAAGTCGAAGCTTCGAATAACGAGCAGACAATCGGGCAGCCTCTCGGACTTGATCAGAGTCGCGATCAACTTCCAGTCGTCGCACCTCTCTCCTCTTGGTCGTAGCCTGCAGAGTTCACGACTCGCCGTGGAAGAAAACCTGAACTTCAGAGCACCCTGGAACGACGGATTCTTCACGTATTTATAGGTGCAGACGACCTTCAATTTGATCCCGGCCGTAATATCGTACGGTTGACTTTAAAATTGTGAGATAAACTCAGCCAAAAATGATAAATCTTCTAACTATTATGCCCAAAAGATAAATCCTTTTATCTTTACCCCCTTTGAATCTCGGCCAAAATGAAATTCTTTTATCTTTACGCCCTATGGATCTCGGCCAAAACCAAGATTTCCTTGCCATTACCCCCTCCAAATGTCGGCCAAAACAATAATCCTTTATCCAAATCTCGGCCAAAACGAAAAGTCTTCATGCCATTACGCCCAAAAAGATAAAATCTTTTTATCTTTCCCCCTTCATATCTCAACCAAAAAGTGATCATCTCCTTTGTAATCTCGCCCAAAATGATGTAATCTGATCTCGTTACGCCCAAAATTCAAGTTGCATTCGTTTTTACCCCCAACGAAGTAAAGATGTAATTTATCCAACCATGAGATCATCTCGGCCGAAATATAATTCTTTACGGCCGATTCATATTACCTACAAAATAATTATAAGAATTAAGTAAATTCCTCTTTAGTTAAAATATTCAAAACATTAATAATTAAAATCGATAAATCCAGAATTACGACTAAAAATGATGCATGCCATGAACAAATTACAGAAAAATTAATTAAAATAATAATCTAAAATATGTTGTATTTTGCATGCATCAAACTCCCCCAAGCTTAAAGTCTTGCTTGTCCTCAAGCAAAAAAAACTCAAAGCAAGGCTCAAGAAAGTTCCATCATAGCCTTCACATTGTCAACTGACTAATTTTCTTACGCAATTCTTCTGCACACCTACTACTTAGTATCTTACCACTTTCTATGCACTTAGCTTCATAGAGGTTCTGAATGCTACACAAATTTAAACAATCTCAAATTCAGCCTTGCAGAAAAAAAAATTGTCTGTCAAATAATAGCATTAATATTGAAAACATAAGTACTAATTGAGCTGAAAACTTTTTCTTTTTCTTTCTTCTCTTTTTTTCAACTTTATTTTCAATCATTTTAAAAGTTCTAATCTTCAAGCAGGATTGCACAAGGAAGTCCATGTAACGGGCTTTAGACTGATGACTCTCAGACCAGATGACCTTAGGTCACCAGGTGATAAAGCACCCCTCGAGTTTACTTGCCCGAACAACCAAGGTTCTGAATGAAGAGTTCGAACTTAGCCATGACTCAGTACTCATGTGCTTCTCCATATTCCACAAGATGGTCCATGTAGTAGGTTTTCGATCGACGGATCTCAGAGCAGTTGCCCTTAGGTCGCCAGGCATGAACCCCTATGGATCTAATTACTCGAACCTATCTTGGTTCCGGATAACACTTTTGTACCTACACATAACATTATTCATTTTTTCACATTTTTTTAAGCTCAAGGAGTACTTAATATGGTCAATAAAAAGGCTACTACTATCAAGACTTAAAAAGAGATAAAAAGGCATGAATATGATTTTGTCGTCTAGTCATTCATAATTCTACTTAGCATAGGCACACCGTCCATAAGTCTGATACTAAAATAGCAAGTGATAAGAATGAAAAGCATTCAAATTTCATCAATTAATAACATGTCTTTGAACTTTTACTTAAAGATAATTAAAACAGTAAGACAAGAGTTAGTAAGATGGTAGCAAAAATAAATGCATGCAATGGTATCTTTCGAAAATTTTTCAATTTTTCACTTTTTTGGATTTTTTTTACAAATAGATGCAAACATAAGCAAATAAAAAGAAAGAAACATGCAATGCATGAAATGCAAACTCCCCCAAGCTTGAACTAGACACTGTCCTCGGTGTTAAGCCAGCAAGGGAAAATGATACATACTCAATAAAAAGGAAAATTAAGAAAATTAAAATAAAGAAAAGGAAAAAGACACAACCGGATTTACTGTCTGTGGGGTGGCGATGGTGGATGGTAGCCGAGATGTTCTTGGCGCATATGATACTCATGGATGCACCTCGTCATGCGCGCATGCTGATTCTGGAGGGATTCGAAGCGACCCTGACAATCATCCATATTTCTAAAATCAGCTCGAATGTTGGTTAACTCTTGTGCTTGTCGATGTTGCTCTTCTTGAATAGCATGCAGCTCTCCTGCTTGAAGAAGTTGCTCTTCTTGAAAAGTGTGAAACTCCCCTGCTTGACGAAGTTGCTCATCATACATTGATTCCCATAAGTTTTGCATGGAAGCATAATCAGACTGAGGTGGCGGAGGTGGATAGTAAGTCTGCTCTGGGGCTGAAGTAAAAGTGGGCTCCGGTGCTATATAGTGATTCTGCCCAGGTTCCTATAAAGGGGCAGATACTTCCATCGAGTCGCGTTCCTCATAAGGAGTAGAAGGTATGAACGAAGAATCTGAAGAGCTCTCTTGTGCTGGAGATGGAATCGGAGAAGGCACCGGCATATAAGGTGAATGGGCGGATGTGGCATATTGGGAAGCTGTCGGTGATACAGCCTGAAATTCCTGTGGCTGTTGAAGATAGGGTTGGGCCGCCGCATAATCAGCAGAATCAAATCAAGAGAAAGGCTCATCCTGGTGTGGCTGTCCGACAGAGGTATATGGTCTTGCAGGTGGGATTACTGGAGCTACTCCCTGCCTAAAAAGGAGCCAATTGTTTGGATTAATCGACGTAAAAGCATCTCGATCCGAGTAGGGCACCTCCTGATTGTGGTCTTTAAAAATAAAAACTTTGATCCCTGAGTTGTTGGTCTTCACGAGACCCATAGCATGAATGGTCCTACGAGAGAGGTGGGTGTTTCCTGGCACAGCTTCGAGATCATCCAAGTCAAGTTGTAGGTGCTGAGCAATAGGTGTGAGAAGGGCGCCCATATTAATGCTACCGCCACGATGAGTGGTGCGGCGCTGGAATCGACGAATGATAAAGGCACCCACATTAACAGGAGTTTTGTGGAGCATGCTGTGGATGAGATATAACTCTCCCTCTGAGACGGCACCATCATTATCACTGCGTCCACTTAAGGTGTTGCTTAGCATGCGATGGACGTAGCGCAGAACAGGATTCTGAATTGAGCTATCTTTAGTTGTGTTCCAAACCAATCGGTCTTCTTCTGTTATCTGTTTCCAAAAAATTTCAGCATCAAAGTCAGCAGATACAGAAGGAGATCCATGATTAGGGAATTCATAGATATTATTAATCTCTCCTAGAGTGAGAGTAAAGGGCCACCCATAAAGTTGGAATGAAATGCGGGGCTGATCATAGTTTCTGCCATCTAAATTAAAAACCTCCAAGGATGAAAGAAATTCCGTAATTAGTACTTCATAAGTTGGCCACCAAGAATGCACAAAGTCAGAAAGTCCAATCTGAGAAAATAATAGATGAATATCTGCAAGTAAATTATACTCCCTCAGTAATTCAGTATCTGAAAATCTGGTGGCATGAATTTGAATCTCAGACATCTGTTCATATCGAGCTTGATACTCTGGTTTGGTCCAATAATAATCTCCAGGATAAGAAATCAATTGTGAGGGTTGTGGTGTCGATTGAGCATTGGGATGTCGTCATTCCCGACGTCCCCTCCAAATATTAGCAAATCGTCTCATTTTGGCTCGGTGAAGTTTCGGCCGATGTCGAAATCAACAAAGGCAGAGAGAGGATCTCGGCCGTAATGAGAAAAGCTCGTGAGTCGGCCGTAAGGAAGAACAATGAGTGAGTAGGCTAGTGTTGTCGTCTGGTGAAGTTGGCGGCTGAAGTTTCATCAGAGAGGACCTCGGCCGTAATGATGAAAGCTCTGCCATAAAGAGACGGCGGTCGTCCGGGCGTAAGGAGAAAAAGGTGTGGTTTTGCTGGTATCCCGATGCGCGGTGTGGAGTTCGGCCGTAATGCACAGGGGGTAATGGAGTGGGCGGTAAGAGGTCTGCTCCTGTCCGGCATAAAGAGGAACTGGAGAGCTGCGGTAAGACTTCGGCAGTAAGGAAGATATAGTGCGCAGTGTCTCGGCCGTAAGCAGAGAGTGATGTAGTGGAATGCTTGGCCGTAAGAAGGAAAGGCGGCGTAGTGCTGGTCAGAGGGCGTAAGGGAGCGGCGGTGAGACTTCGGCCGTAAGGTGGAAAGGGCGGAGACGGTGGTGCAGTTGTCAGAGGGCGTAAGGGATCGTTTCCAGTCTACGGTGTGGAAGCTCAGCCGTAATGGTGAGAGAAGCGATGGAACTTCGGCCAAGATCGGGACGCTCAATAAAGGGCGAGACGACGATGATTGATATGCAAAACACGGGATGGGGGTAAGATTTTATGGACGAAACTTCGGGCGTAATTACTTGTTCCCACGTGATGGCGCACAATGAAGGGTCACATTGTTAGAGCATGGCCGATTTCCAAGGCATGTCCGTGGTCAGCTGGGGCGATGTGATCGGCCAATTTCCATGTGAGTCATCTGTTTTGCCCTGTCATGTCTGAGCTTGATGCATGTCCGTGTGACAGCTCGGCCGTAAAGCACAGGTGGCATATACGAAGGGTGGCAGGGCGTAATAGCTGCCCTTGTCCGGTCATGTTGAGTTTGGCGCTCTGCTACGCGTCTCACTCGTCTCGCCTTGTCCAAGGTCAGGTGGCGGCCGGTGTGACATCTCGGCCGCAATGGAAATTGGTGGCATGGTGTAATGAGGGTGGCAGCTCGTCTTGTCATGTCCGTTGGAGTTTTTATGGCATGGTCATCGAGGTGATGCTCGACCGTAACGAGGAACATCATGGCGAGTGGTAGTAACAGGATCATCTCGCCTTGTCATGTCATGTCCGACGTCTGCCATGGAGTTTGTCGCCCGAGATCATGGCAATTGTTGGATTTTACGTCCTTGCATGTCATGTCTGAAGTTCTCTTCTTCCGCAAATGACTCAACAAAATAAAATTTATTACCAAAACTAAATATATTAATGAACAAACTAATAAAGACTAATCTAAAGAAAAAGATAGAAATAGTTCTGATTTATAGTCTTCAGCTTGACTTAGATGAATCCAGATTTAGATGGTAAACAGATTAATCATAGACAAATTTTGATGATATGTGTTACTATGATAGAGTTTAAGTCTATGTCCATTAATTTTAAATCTTTGCTTATGATCCAATGATTCAATTTCAAATGTTCCATAAGGTGAACAATTGACTGACATAAGGGCCGGTCCATCTTGATTTGAGTTTTCCAGGAAATAATTTGAGTTTGCTATTATAAAGAAGCACATGTTGACCAGGTAAAAATTCTTTATGTTTAATATGTAGGTCATGTAACTTTTTAGTGCGTTCTTTATATAGTTTGTTGTTCTCATATGCCTGATGTCTAAATTCATCTAGCTCATTTAATTTTAATAATCTTTCTGCTTGTGATGAATTTGCATCCATATTTAGAAATTTTGTTGCCCAATAAGCCTTATGTTCCAGTTCCATAGGAAGGTGACATGATTTTCCAAAAACTAATCTATAAGGAGAGGTACCTATGGGTGTCTTAAAAGCTGTTCTATATGGCCAAACTGCATCGTCTAGTTTCAAGGACCAATTCTTCCTATATGAGTTCACAGATTTCTCTAGGATCCTCTTAATTTCTCTATTTGAAATTTCCACTTGTCCGCAGGATTGGGCATGATATGGGATACTAAAAAAATATTTGACTCCAAATCTGTTAAGAAGGGTTGACATTATTTTATTACTGAAATGTGTTCCATTGTCACTTATGATAGTCCTAGGTGTTCCAAATCGAGTGAAAATATTTTTTCTTAGAAAGTTGGCAACTACCTTAGCTTCATTCATTGGTGTGGCTACAGCTTCCACCCATTTAGACACATAATCAACTGCTACTAAAATGTATTGATTGTTATAGGACTTAGGAAATGGACCCATAAAGTCAATGCCCCACACATAAAAAATATCACACTGTAAAATATTTGTGAGAGGCATTTCATCGCGATGAGAGATATTACCTGTCTTTTGGCATTTGTCACAATACTTACAGTAGTTTCTTGCATCTCTGTAAATAGTTGGCCAATAGAATCCACATTCAAGTACCTTAGCCGCTGTTCGATTGGGTCCAAAGTGACCTCCAGCTTGTCCATCATGGTAATGACTTAGGATGTTCTCGATCTCATCTTCGTGAACAAATCTTCGAATTATTTGATCTGCGCATAATCGAAAAAGGTAAGGATCCTCCCAGTGATAATTCTTGACATCAGACAAGAATTTCCTTTTTTGATGAGTGGTCATGCCCTTTGGAATGTAACGTCCTGCAAGGTAATTAGCAAAATCAGTGAACCATGGTGTAGTGTAAGAAATTTGAAAAATAGCAAAGAGTTTCTCGTCTGAGAATTCTTCAAGTATGTCTGTGACTTCTCTTGGAGATGGCTCCAAACGAGATAGGTGATCAGCTAATAAATTCTCAGTCCCTTTTTTGTCTTTTACTTCCACATCGAATTCTTACAACAGTAGTATCCATCGGATTAGTCTAGGTTTGGCATCTTGTTTGCTCATCAAGTGCTTGATGGCTGCATGATTTGTGTAGACAATAATTTTTGAACAAATTAGATATGATCTAAACTTATCAAAAGCAAAAATAACAGCAAGAAACTCCTTCTCGATTGTTGCATAATTTAGTTGGGCAGCATTCAATGTTCGACTTGCATAATATATGACATGAAAGATTTTATCTTTTCTTTGCCCCAAAACAACTCCTACGACACCATCACTCACATCACACATCAACTCAAATGGTATAGACCAATCTGGTTCTACAACAATAGGGGCTGAAATTAGCATTTCTTTTAACAGATTAAAGGTAGCAAGGCAATCAAAATTAAAATCAAATTTTGTGTCCTTATCAAGAAGATTAGTTAAGGGTTTAGCCAATTTTGAAAAATCTTTGATAAAACAGCGATAAAATCCTACATGCCCAAGGAAACTTCGAATGTCCTTCACATTGGTTGGAGGAGGCAGATTTGCAATAACATCTATCTTGGCCTTATCCACTTCAATTCCTTTTGCTGAGATTTTATGGTCAAGCACTATACCCTCCTTCACCATGAAGTGACATTTCTCCCAGTTAAGGACCAAATTTGTTTCTTGACATCGCTTCAAAACTAGAGATAAGTTATCCAAACAATTATTAAAGGAGCTACCAAAAAGTGTAAAATCATCCATGAAAACTTCGAGTATCTCCTCATTCATATCTGCAAAGATTGACATCATGCATCTTTGGAATGTTGCTGGAGCGTTGCATAGACCAAATGGCATCCTTCTATAGGCAAACGTTCCATATGGACATGTGAACGTTGTATTTTCTTGATCCTCAGGTGCTACTGCTATTTGATTGTATCCAGAATAGCCATCTAAAAAATAATAATAGCTATGACCTGCAACACGCTCCAACATTTGGTCAATAAAAGGTAACAGAAAATTATCTTTGCGGGTAGCATCATTAAGCTTCCTATAGTCTATACAAACTCTCCAACCTGTAACCGTTCTTTGAGGCACCAATTCATTATTTTTGTTACTTACCATAGTGATTCCTCCTTTCTTAGGGACTACCTGCACAAGACTTATCCATGAACTATCAGAAATGGCATATATAATACCTGCATGAAGGAGTTTGATGACCTCCTTTTTCACAACTTCCCTTAAGGTTGGGTTGAGCCTTCTTTGATATTGAGCAACTGGTTTGGCATTTTCTTCCATCAAAATTTTATGCATGCAAATAGAAGGCGATATTCCCTTGATGTCTGAGATCGACCAGGCAATTGCTCTTTTGTATTGCCTCAACACTTCTAAAAGTTTGTTTTCCATATCACCTGTCAAATCAGCAGATATGATAATTGGGTAAGTATCATTTCAAGAAAGGCATATCTTAAATGAGATGGAAGTTCTTTAAGTTCAAATTTTAGAGGACAATCCAATTTTTCGATTTCCTCCTCGAGCGTCTCTGTTGTTATTGGCGCATTATCTTCTTCCAACTTTTCTCTGGAATCCTCCATCATTTCCAAAGCTTCCTTAGCATATGAGTCTGAAACAAAATCTGCAACAATATCATCAAAAGCATCAGTTGTGTCATCTTCTAAAGAATCAATGGCATAGCAAGATGAGTGATCAAAAGGTTGTTTGAGAGAATGTTTTATATTAAAAGTAATGTCTTCGTTGTTGACGCGAAGTGTGAGCATCCCTTGTTAAACATCTATAAGTGCATTTCCTGTGACTAGAAATGGTCTCCCGAGAATGATGGGGTTTTTTTCATCTGCCTTCATATCCAGAACAATAAAATCTGCAGGAAAAATAAATTTATCAACTTTTACCAAAACATCTCTTAATATTCATCGGGGTCTCTTGCATGAAGAATCTGCAAATTGAAGAGTCATGCTTGTTTCTTCAAGTTCGCCATAATCTAGCTGCACAAATATAGAGTATGGCATTAAACTAATACTAGCACCAAGATCACATAAAGCTTGTGCACAAAAGAATTTTCCTGTAGTACAAGGTATGGTGAAGCTGCCAGGATCTTTCATTTTTTTAGGCATATCACGGTCATAAATAGCACTACATTCTGATGTCAACATTACTCTCCCAATGTTTTCAATCTTTCTTCTTGAAGATAGTATATCCTTCATGAATTTGGCATAGCTCGGCATCATCTGTAAGGCTTCATGAAAAAGGAATGTTAATAGATAATTGTTTCAGAACATCAAGAAAGCAAGAAAATTGCTTATCGAGTTGTTCTTTGCGAAATTTCTATGGATAAGACAGGTCCCCTATGTTATTGGTATTTCTTGAATTGTCAGTTTCTTTTTCCTTCCGATTGATATCCTCAGTGGCCTGATCTTGTGTCTTTGATGCTTCGGTTTCTTTAGTATGATCAATTACTCTTGGCGGGAGATCTGATGCTAAACTTCTCAATTGTTTCTCACTTCTAAGAGTCACAACTTTGGACTCTTCTTTAGGGTTTTTTTTTTGTATCGCTTGGAAGAGCCCCTAGTGCGCGACCTGCCATCATATTGGCCATCTGCCCTATTTGCATTTTCAAATTTCTAATTGTAGCATCTTGATTGTTTGCCCTTGTTTCCATTGTCTTCTGCATGGTCTGCATAGTGTCAATAACTCTTGCCATAATCTCTTCCATGGGATTAGTTGATTGTTGAGCAGGAGCTTCATGTTGCCTTTTCAAAAGTGTATAGTTTTGTGGATGAGCTTGTCCTTGATTCTGGAATTTCTCAATAGCTTGCCCTTGATTTGACCTGTAAGGAAACTTCTGATTGTTCCTCCAACCATAGTCATTGTTTCTGAAAAATGGATTGGAGACAAAGTTAGCATTTTCAATGTGATCAGGATTAGAAATGTTACCTTGAGGGCAATAATTGCTCGCATGTCCTCCTCCACAGTTGTTGCACACCATTAATGACATCATCTGCTCAAATTTTTGATTGAGTGACTCCAGTTGAGTTACTACTTCAGAAGAATTTCTACTTTCTGTGGCATGCACATCATGAGTTCAGCGAGATGGTCTCCTTTCTTGGCTTGACTTGAGGGCTACAGCTTCAATAATATCCTGTATCTCACTAGGGCGTTTAGATCCCAATATCGTCCCTCCTGCTGATTGGTCAAGCTTATCTTGATCTGCAGGTTGTAACCCATGGTAAAAATCTTCCATCACTTGCCATTTTGAAATTCTGTTGTCAGGAACTCCGGCTAATAGTTCCTTATATCGTTCCCAGGCCTCATATAATGTCTCATCATCATCTTGAACAAAAGCCCTCAGCTCCCTTCGATATTTGCCTGCTTTTTGTGGTGGGCAATATTTTCCAACAAATTTTTCTACCAGCTCCAACCAAGAATGAATCGATCCTGCAGGCAAAGTTTTAAACCAAGTGGAAGCTTTGTCACGTAAAGATTGAGGAAATAATAATAAACGAATAACTTCAGAAGAAACATTATTATTTCTAAGGGTGCTCAGAGTGGCAAGAAATTTGTTAAGGTGATCGAGGGTCTTCATGAAATCCTCCTCCAAATTGGGATGCTTGCATCATCCTCACGATTGCGGGATTTATCTTAAAATTATTTGCGTTAATATTAGACAGCACGATGCATGATTCTCGGTCACTGTATCTGGCCGAGACATATTCTCTCATAGAAAGCTCTGCTTCATCTTCTCGCCGATTATTATGTGGCGGAACCAGTTCATTTTGTTGCTCTAGTATTTGATTGTCGCGTGCTTGTTCCGCCATTTTTCTTATATTTCTTCGTAATCGACGATAGGTTCTTTCAATTTCAGGATCAAATTCCAACAGTGGATTTGAACTCCTAGTGCGCTTATCAGAGGATTCCAGGATTGGTTGTGATTTAATTTTCAATTAGTACCTGCAACAACCAATTTTCAATAAGATAAAAGAATAAAATAAAAATATATACAAGAAGCAAGAAATGCAGATAATAGGTCACGAAGAAATAAGATTTAAATTGATAAACATAAAAATTCTTTCGGCTATTATCGAAATTCATTAAGTCATCAAAATTAATGTCCGAGAGAAATTAACCTAATTATTGCCACCAAAATTTACAGAAAAATTATCAAATACGGCGAAAAATCAAAACTCGAAAACCAATTCAAATGCCAAACATTAATATCGACCGAAAGAAAGTAAATCACTTAGATGGTCGTAAAAATCAAACACTCGTTCCATCATAAAACTTGGAAGAATTAACGATGATGTAACAAATGGCACAAAACGAATCAGAACTAATTTGCGGCCGAAATGGTAATAATCAGACATTAGCAAAAAATATTTTCAGAGAGGAAATCAGCCGCAATACAGAAATAGATTTACGGCCGAAATTAGATTAGTAATTCGAGGCTCGTTCGGCCGCAAAAACCATAGAACAGTGTCGAAAGTGATTAATCAACGTGAAGGCATAAAACTTGTTGGATTATGGCCGAAACAAAAGCGTAAAAGTTAGCACAACGATGAATTATCTCGGCCGAAAGAGAATTAAATTGACTCTTGGCGTAAAGAACCGAAGTCGACATGATTCAATTGGCCGTAACACAGAAAATTATCCACATCTCGGTCGTAACACAAATTGTATCAGAGAATTGAAATACGAATCCAAGCGACAAATAAAAATTATGGCCGAAATTATTAAGAGATCAATTCTCGGCCGAGATGAAAATTCAAGCCATAGAAGGAATAATAACACGAAATCATGCTCTTAATCCATCCAATACGAAAGAGAATTAAATCATCATTAATAAAGTCAAATTTCAGCCGTAAACACAATGAAGAAAACAATTCTCGGTCGTTAATCAATATTGAAAATAAGAGAGAAATCAATTCGATCATAAAGTGAATCTCGATCGTAAAGATAAAAATTGTCAATTAAGCCAAAATGAGGTCACATCAATCAGAATATATTGCGACCGAGATGAAGTCAACACGATTGGCCGTAAAGCAAAATAGGGTTTCGGCCGAAATAAAATCGAATGAAACTTGAGAATATTACCCCAACTCTTACGTCAACAATTGAATCATTACGGCCGAAAGTGAATTAAGTCGAAATGTGATCCTTTACGGCCGAGAAAGAATAAATCGCTTTGTCCAAAACAAAGTCAAATCAATACGAAAAGTTCAAACTATTAAAACTTTACGGCCGAGAAGGAATAAAATTCATATGAGGCCAATGAAACGTGATCCAAATAAGGCGTAAAGAACAATTCACAAATAGTTGGCCGAAACAAGGTCAAATCATCATTGTATGGTCATAGCGTAAAACAACGTTCGGATAAAAGCATTACGGCCGTAAAACAGAAGATTAGAACTCAATCGATATTGCGAGCTGTAAAACCAATAAAGCCGACAAAATAAATCTCGGTCGTAAAACCACAAGCCCACGTAATTTAAAAAATTCAATCGGCGTTTATATGAATTTAAGCCGAAAGTCAACAAATTTAAAAAATGTCGTGACCTTTATCTACAAAAAAGGAAAAATATTGGATTATTGACAAAAATAAAAATAATTACACTAAATAGTACATATTTACAGAAAATTATTTACAATTTATTTACATCTCCTAATAATTTATAAAAATCGGAAATCAATTAATAAAATATTTCCCGGCAACGGCGCCAAAAACTTGCTAGTGATTTTATTTTGCTACATCATTTCAACGCATCACTACGGCCCAAGTTATTTTAGTTATATTTTATGTTATGATGATGAACTCTTTTAAGAGTCGAGTATGTATGATCTATGGGCCTTTTGAGTCATGTACTTTTGTATGAACTCATTTATATATGATGAACCCTATATTGGGTATTATGTTAGAGCCTATGTGGCCCATGGGCTAGAATTGTATATTGGGATTTATCTAGTTTATGAAGTCTTCTGCTGTTTCATGTTAGTATTATGTTTATTATTATCATGTTCTCTGCTGCAATATTTTTATGAAATTAGGTTATGAACGTGACGCCGCTTAGGATTTGGCAACTAAATTGGGGTCAAATTTTGGGGCGTTATAGTTGGTATCAGAGCCATAGTTTGGCTCATGTGTATTAGGTCTTAGGATGTGTAAGCCATTGGTTAGCTCAAATATCTAAGTGTAAAGTCCATGTGCAATTGTCATGAGGTGTCATCAAGCCTAAAGGTAAATATTCTCTTATGATTAGCTCATGCTAATGATGTTTCTATGTTTGTTTGAATGTGGATGTAGATGCCACCAAGACATGCAATCGCCAATGAGAATCGTGAAAGGAATGCTTTTCTTGATGGATTAATTCGAGCGGCATGTAGTGCTCAAAGGAATAGTGGCTCGGATTACTCCATTGAGAAGTTCTTAAGGCTTGACCCTCCAAGGTTTGATGGGGAGAAAGAACCGGAGTTAGCCGAATCATAGATTGAAGAGATATGGGATATCCTTAAAGTTATGGAATGCCCCGATGCCCCGATGATCGCATGGTGATGTACGCCACACATCGCCTTTGTGGTGAAGCTAAAGTATGGTGAAAATCTCTCTTGAAGACCACCTTTGAAAGTGAAGAAGAAGTTGCTTGAGAAAGCTTTGTGGAAGTGTTTGAAGCTCGTTTCTTTCCAGATTATCTCAAGGAAAAGAAGAGGGACGAATTTCTCAATCTCACTCAAGGCAACATGACGGTGGAACAATACATGAGTACATAGCTTAAGTTAGAAAAGTATGGTGAACTCAATGAGAATGAGCTTAAGAGGACTAAGAGGTTCATTAATGATTTGCATTCCGGACTACAATTTTGGGTCATGAGTGGTCGTTATACCACCTTGAAAGATACAGTGGGATTTGCTGCCGAACATGAAAGGAAATACAATGCAAGAAAGATTGTCAAGAGAAAGGCCATCAAGAAGCATTAAGGGAAAGCACAAGAAAATAGTCCAAGAAGGCATCATACCATTCCCCAAAGAAGATGGAACAAACCAAGCCCACATGTCCTCGTTGTGAAAGAATTCACTTCGGTGAATGTCGCTTGAAGATCGGGACATGCTTACAATGCGACAAGGAGGACCACTATATAAGAGATTGCCCAGAAAAGCATGGAGAAAATCAAAACAAAAGGAAAGATGGTTGCGACAAGGGTGTTCACCATGGAAGTTGGCGAAGCCACCCAAGCACAAGATATAATTCAAGGTAATATCCTTGTCGTCGGACATTATGCAAATGTCCTTTTTTATTCGGGTGCAACAAATTCCTTTATATATCATGCATTTGTTAGAATGCTAGAAGTAAGGCCTCTAGTTACTAATTATCAATTAGAAGTAGTGACTCTTACTGGAATGATAGCCACAAGGATGTAGGATCCCAAAGGGCACCAAGAGGAAGTTGAATTGATGTTTAAATCAAAAGTATCAATTTCATGAAAATCATCACGGAAGCTTAAAACTAATTCATCAATCATAAAACAAACCACATCACACAATATGAGAGAGGGAGAGAGAGTGAGAGAATTCAATCACAATGCACGCGGTGGTTGTTGATGAGGTTCGGCCACACCTTCGCCTACGTCCTCGCTCCGAATTCTCGACTTCGAGATCGTCGAAAATTTCACTAGAACTCTTCCTTTGTTCCAAATGGAGCAAGGAAGAAAAGTCATTTACACCACTGCCTTTTCTCAACTTCGAGAGATAAAGCTCACCTCTCCTTCAATGAAGTTAATCTTTTCTCTCGCTCAAGAGGTAAGATTTGGAACCTTTTTTACATAGGAGCTCTTTCAGAATTTTTCTAAATAAAAATGTCTCTCTCTTTTACAATGCTAAGTTACAAAAGGAGAAGAGAGAAAGAAGAGAAAACTAAAAGTGAAAATTTCAATGAATGATCTTCTTTTGATAATTTGAAGTTTTTCTTCAAAACTTGGATGGATGCTTTTGCTTCTGGCTTTGGCACTCCTTTTATAGGCTCTAGTATGTGGAAATTTTGTCCAGAAATTGTTCCACAAATTTCTCCTTCAAAATTGATCGTTACTGTTCATTTGATTCGGAGGCCGATCGACTGCACTTCTAGATCAGTCGACCGGTCTTTGTGTTCGTTACGCGATTTCTTCAGCTTCTGCGCTTAATTGGTCGACCGGTCCGTCAACCAGTATCATCTCGACATCAACCGTGGCTGGCTCAATATTTATCGATCGATCGGTATTATCTTGATCGGCCTTCTTTTCTTCGATCGACAGGTTGACCGCCTGCACTATTTTAAGCATAAATTTTTGCACAGTTATCCAAATTAGATCTTGGATTCTATGGATAGATAATAGAATTCTCTACAACTTTGATGATCATCATTCATCCAAAATCTAATCATATCATAATCAATTATTTAATCAAAATTTAGTGCATAAAATTATCACTTTTTCTTTAAACTTTTTCACCATTTTAACTTTAATATTTTGAGTTTTGTTTCATCAAAATATAATTTTATATGTCATTAAAACTTTGCTCCAACAAAGGAAATATGTTCCCAATATACCAATAGAGATAGATAGGAAGAATTTTTCTTACGATCTTATTTTGCTTCTTACGATAGATTATAATGCAATATTAAAGACGGACTGGCTATCCTATAATGATGCTTGCATATATTGCAAGGAAAAGAAAATTTTTATAAGTGATCATCATGGGACACCTACAATGATTCGAGGAATTCCCTCTAAGGAAGCCAAAGTGCTAATTTCAACAACTAAAGCAAATAAGATGATTAAGAAAGGAGCAAGAGGATTTTTGGCAAGTGTCATCAAAATGTATTCACAACCCAAGACACTTGAATCCTTGGATGTGGTAAGAGAATATCCTGATGTTTTTCAGAAGACATCACGAGTTTGTCGCCAAGAAGAGAAGTTGAGTTCAATATTGAACTACTCTCGAGCACCGCGCCCATATCAAAGATGTCTTACCGAATGGTCCCGGGGGAAATGCAGGAATTGAAGACTCAATTCTAAGAGCTTTTGGACAAAAGGTTCATTAGATAAAGTGTTTCACCATGGGGCGCACCGGTACTCTTTGTCAAGAAGAAAGGTGGTTCCTTAAGATTATGCATCGATTACAGAATGCTTAACAAGGTCACGGTGAAGAACAAGTATCTATTGCGAAGAATTGATGATCTTTTTTACCAACTATCATTAGCGTCAGTTTTCTTAAAAATCGACCTAAAGAGTGGCTACCATCAATTAAGGGTAGCCGAGCAAGATGTTCCAAAGATAGCATTTCAATCAAGGTATGGTCACTATGAGTTTTTTGTTATGTCTTTTGTACTAACGAATGCGCCCGTCGTATTTATGGATTTGATGAATAGGATCTTTCGTCCATACTTGGACAAATTTGTGATCGTGTTTGTAGATGACATCCTCATCTACTCCTCAAGCCCGGAAGAGCATCAAGAGCATTTCCGAATTGTATTGGAGACTATAAGAAGAAATAAGCTCTACGCAAAATTTTCTAAGTGTGAATTTTGGCTTGAAGAAGTAATTCTTGGACACATTTTATCAAAGCATGGAGTGATCGTGGATCCAACTAAAGTTGAAGCGGTGATTAATTGGAATAGGCCTAAAAATGTGATCGGGACTTACCGGGTATTATAAAAGATTTTTCCAAGATAGCCGCATCCATAACAAAGTTGATAAGGAAAGGAGAGAAGTTTATATGGTCACAACCATGTGAAGCGAATTTCCAAGAGCTCAAGAGGAGGCTTACAACGATGCCAATTTTTGCCATTCCTTCAGGAAGTGGCGGTTATGTGATTTATAATGATACTTGTGGTACCGGCTTAGGTTGTGTACTTATGCAACATGGCAAAGTGGTGGCATATGCTTCTCAGCAATTGAAGAAGCACGAAGTCAACTATCCAACTCATGATTTAGAGTTAGTAGCGATGGTGTTCGCATTGAAGATATGACGTCATTATTTGTATGTCGAAGATTTTGAAATGTACACGGTTTATAAAATCTTAAAGTATGTGTTCTCCCAAAAGGAATTGAACATGAGGCAAAGAAGGTGGCTTGAGTTTCTTAAGAACTATGAGTTCTCTACATTGTACCATCCCGGAAAAGCAAATGTAGTTATCGATGCTCTAAGCCGCAAGTGGGAAGGATCACTTGGATGTTTAATTGTACACAAGTGAAATCTTGTGAAAAGCATAGTGCAACGAATCTCAAGCATTTGTGACCGAAGGATAATATGCATGGCTTATCATGTGATTGAATTAAGCTAAGTGGGAAGACTTATTAAAGCTCAAAGAAAGGATCCGAAATATATAAGGATGATTAACGTTTGCCAAATGAAAAGAAATCACTTCACGTATTGCGAAGATGGAGCAATTAGGTACAAGAACCATGTGTGGATACCAAAAGACGAGGCACTAAGAAGGGAAATTTTGGATGAGCATCATAAGTCTAAATTCTCAATTCATCCTAGAAGCACCAAAATGTATAAGAATTTGCAAAGAAACTTTTAGTGGGAAGACATGAAAAGAAAAGTGGCTAAATATGTGGTTAAGTGTATAGTTTGCCAACAAGTGAAGATTGAATACCGAAGGTCTTTTGACAAATTACGACCATTACTTATTTCGGAATGGAAATGGCAAAGTATTTCCATGGACTTCGTAGTGGGACTACCTCGGACCCCTTCGTGATGCAATTTGGATTGTAGTGGACTGTTTGACAAAGTCGGCTCACTTTATTCCTATGAAAGTAAACCAATCTACGAATAGAATGATCGAGCTATATGTGAATGAAATTATCTGTTTGCATGGAATTTCAACTTCTATAATTTCGGATAAAGATTCAAGATTTTGGAAAGGTCTGCAAAATGCTTTTGAAATAAGATTGAATTTTAGCATGGCTTTCCATCCTCAAACCGACGGCTAAAATGAGAGAATAATTCAAACTCTTGAGGATATGCTTAGAGCTTGTGCCTTAAATTGGCATGGAAGTTGGGATGATCATCTTCCTTTGATGGAATTTGCTTATAATAATAGTTATCACTCTAGCATCAAAATGGTACCATTTGAATCTTTATATGGAAGGCCTTGTCGATCTCCGGCATGTTGGAGTGAAACCAGGGAGGAAAGATATCTTTGACCGAATATAGTCCAAATGTATGTTGATAAAGTGAAACTTATCATGCAAAGGATGCTAGCGGCACAAAATAGGCAAAAGAGCTATGCAGATATGAGGAGAAGAGAACAACTTTATGAAGTTGACGACCATATAACGCTCAAAGCCTCACCAACCAAGGGTGTAATGAGGTTTAACCAAAAGGAAAAATTGACTTCAAGATATATTGTACCATTTGAGATCCTTGAGAAAGTTGGCGATGTGGTTTTTAAGTTAGCACTCCCACCCTTATATGCAAGACTTCACAATATCTTTCATGTATTAATGCTACGAAAATATGTTCATGATGAAGCAAATGTGATTCGGATTGAAGAACCCAATATCAAGAAGGACTTGACATATGTGGAGCAACCAATAGAGATTATAGATTACCAAGTGAAACATCTAAAAAACAAGACCATACCTATGGTGAAAGTGGCATGGAAGCACCACAGAGGACAAGAAGCTACTTGGGAGCTTGAAGACGAAATGTGAGAGAAGTTTTCGAAACTTTTTGGTAAATAATTTAAATTTTGGTAAAATTCAAGACGAATTTTTATTTAAGGGGGACAAGTTGTAACATCCGAGCAAAATAAAAAAAATATGGGAAAGATCTATGCCGCCTTTGGCCCAAAGCCCACTCATCCTTATAACTTAAATTGATGCCCTAATATCCCTCCTCAACTAACCAGCCGACCACCACTAACAAAAACCCCCCATTTATGCTATAGTAACTCTCTCCATCACCTCACCCTCTTTCCAATCGATAGCACCCTAAACTCACACTCCATTGGAGCCACAGTGAGTTACCCTAGCACAATTCGGCCTCCATCACTGTAGCTGCGACAATAATCGCTTCTCTTGCGCTCTCTCCTTTTTCTCTCTCTCGGTAGCAACCTTCAAGATGTCCATCTTTCATTTTCTTGCAGTTGAAAGAGGAAGAGAGTTAGGACAAGGAAGGGCTAATACTAAGAGAGGAAGAAGTTAGAGGATGTAGGTGATTAAGCTTAGCTCGTTAAGGTATGTTTGAGAGGATCCAAAATCCCATTTCATCTCCCTTAGGCGCTGTTTGGTTTCAGGTTAATAGATGGAATAAGGTCTTAATCGTCGGAATATCGTCAAACACGAGCTGGATTAGGATTAAGAGGAGAAAAATGTCGCACGGTTCACGATGGATGTTTAATCTTGTCGGGCCAATGTTTTCTTCGTATTCCATCATTTTTATATTCTTCATTTTTGTTGGATTAAAAGAAATCCATCGTAATCCATTCAACTTCACGAGTTACGTAACTCTCATCCTAGATTAACTATTATGCAATCAAAGAACGCCTTAATGATGCATGAGTGAATGGATTAAAGGCTTGAAGACCAACTTGGATCTTCTTAGATGATATGATTAGGGTGATTGCATGATTATTTTATTTTCTCCATGAATGCTCTACAATCACTGTTTTATTGATAATCTTCATTAGTATTATAGTGTTCATTTTTTCCCTTAGGCGCTGTTTAGTTCTTCATTGCTTTTTGATGATTTATTTTGTATGATATTATTCTTGTGATTAGTAGAAGGAATGCCTATATTATATTCTGGATGATTGTAAACTTGTAATGTGTTTGTATGTATATATGTGCAAAAAAGGAAAAATAGGTAAAAACAAAGAGAATGTTGTCTGTGAGTTGTGCACGGCCATCACGAATTAGGGCACGTGTTGGAGCAAAGTTTTTATTTCCTATATAATTATATTTTGATGATACAAACCTCGAAAGTAATGTAATTATATTTAAGATGTCAAAAAAGTTTAAATGGAAATGAGTTACTTCATCCACTAAAACTTCAATTAATATTTGTCTATGTTCCCATGAGATTTACATTTAGTGGAGAATATAACTTTCTTATCATTGTAGAAAATTAAGAATCACCTCATTGGGACAACCACATAAAACATTATGTTTAAACAAGTGAAGCTTAAAAAGTTCAAATTGAAGCTGATAGTTTTATGTACTAAACTTGCACTTAATATTTAAGTATTCCATCATGAGATTTGGATAAAGAGATTATATATAAAAGTTATATATAATCTTCTTATCCTTTCATAGAATTAAGAATCATCTCATTTGGACAACTGTATAAAATGTTATGCCAAAAATAGTGAAGATCGACAAGTTCTATTTGAAGTTGATATTTTTATATGCTGAACTTGCATTTAATATTTGATTACTTTATCAACGGATTTGGGATAAGAGGTGAGCATGAAAGTTGTACATAAAGTTGTTAGCTTTTTCATAGAATCAAATATCATCTAATTTGGATACCGATATGAAAAGTTATGTATAAAAGAGTGAATGTCTAAAATGTTTTATTTGAAATAGACAACTTTGTGTACTGAACTTTGAATTAATATTGGATTATGATCTCATTAGATTTTGGATGAATGATGAACATAAAAGTTGTAGAAAACTTTGTCATATTTCCATATAATACAAAATTATCTCATTTGGATGCTCGTATGAAAAGTTATGCATAAACAAGTAAGGTCTAAAAAGTTTAAATTGACAACTTTATGCACTGAACTTTGATTGAATATTTGACTATGATATCATTAGATTTTTAAAAAATAATTAATATCAAAGTTGTAGATAATTTTGTTACCTTTCCATAGAATAAAAAAATATCTCATTTTGATAATAGTGTAAAAAGTTATGTATAAAAGAGTGCAGATCTATCAGGCTGTCAATGACAAACAGACGACTGAAACTATATCGATCGACCATTATGGGTGCAAAAGGATGAACGCTTTAAAACGGATGACCAAAGCTGCTGTTGGAACAGCTGCTAATTACAGAGAACAAATACATTTGTAAATTGGACGATCGAAACTATAACGATCGACCATTTTAGCCAACAAAGAACAAAAATGTGGAAATCGGACAACCGATGTCACTACATGAAGGACCGCAGATTACAAAGAGTGCAGACATTTCTAAAATAGATGACTGAATCACTTTCGATCGATCGTTATGGGAGCAAAGGCAAAGGCAACGGCTAAATCCTTCTACGAAATACCATCAACAGATAACTGTGCATAAAAGATAAATCAACGGCTAGTTTCGTTCATAAAACGGATGACCGAAATAGTAATGGTCAATCGTTACTGTTCAAAACAGATGACCAAAACTAAAATGGTCAATCGTTTTAGAGGTGACAGCACAGCACTTTTCAAATTAATTTACAACGGCCATATTTTCAAGAGAAGCCTATAAAAGGGATTCAAAAGGCTGAAGGAAGTTGATTTAAGAAAGGCAAATCACTCTAGAGCTTTCTTCAAATTCAAAGTATTTTCTTGAGCTTAATCTTGCAAATCATCCATTTCCTCTTCTAGTTTCTTAGTGTGAACATTCTTTGTAAGAAGAGAGAATTAGAGGAAATTCTTGTGTTCTTATTTAGAGAGTTTTGAGAGCCCCTTGTAAGAACAGGTGTGCCTTACCTCTTGAGCAAAGAAGAATGTATTGTGGTGTAGAAAGAGTTATTCTCTCCCTACAGGAAAAGAGAAAGCTATACATTCTTTACTATGACCATGCTCTATTCTCTTCCATAACTTTGCTTTGTTTTTACTATGTCAAACTCTGTACTTTGTTATACATTACTTTGACATACTTTGCTATACTTTCCAATACATTATTTTTCCATGCTTTGCTATACTTTGCATTGCAATACTTTGCTTTGCTTTACTTTATCATGCTTACTATACTTTACTTTACTATGCTCTATAGTACTATGTCATATTGTACCATGCTTTACTTTACTATGCTTTACTTTGCCATGCTTTGCTATACTTTTATATAAGGCGATGAATCATTACATTTTTGCTTTACTTATCTTGTTAATCATTTGTGGATTTAGAAATCATGCATCAGAGAAAAAGGTAAAGTCAGATCCCTTTTTCCTGAGTGAGAGAGGCCCATTACATTCTGTACTACATTGGATATGGCCTCAAGTGAGCCTAGCAAAAGTGGGGCCCCACTATGAAGTTTGAATCCAAAAAGGGCATTTACGTCTTTTGTAATAAAGCACGGACTGGTAAGAAAAATCCGGTTCGAGTCTTTTGTTTTAGGATCCATGTACGTGACTCAGGCAGAGTCGGGGTTCAAATCGGGCCTGATCAATGTTCGTACTTTGGAATTGATTTGTAATTCTCTCTGTCCTTGGACCGATCGATCGTTCTTACTGGACCTGTCGACCGCTCCCTTTGGACTGGTCGACCGCTCCCATTGGCCGGTCGACCATTTTTTTGCGCCGAGTTGATCGACCGTCCACCATGGACCGGTCGACCACTCCTGACGGTCACGCATGTGCCTTGTCGAGCCGGTCGACCGATCTTCTTGAACCGGTCGACCGCTCTTAGGGGCATACCTGCGCCTCATCATCGGTCGACCGTCCTCGCTGGATCGGCCGACCGTTCCAGACGGACACACCTTTATTTCATCCGACCGATCGACCGATCATACAGAATCGGTCGACCGATTATGCGGCCAGAATAAAGCCACTGATTGTTTTCTTCTTTTTTGGCCGACTTTCGGCCATCGAATCGCGACGGTTACTATACAAAAAGTGTAGTCTAAAATCTCTAGATCACTATGGAATCATTATACACATGATATGATCAATAATTTATCGCCTATGGGGATTAAACATCTAAGGTACCTCTTTTCAGTCATTTTCCATTCGTCGGCGATCCCTGCATTGTCTTCTTTGGTTTCGATTATTCCGGACCGGCAATGGGGTGCGGCTGACCTTCGAGCACGTCCAGGGAGGGCCGCTGTGTATCTCGTTGGATCATCCCTATTCGCCGCTCCTGTCATTCGGTGCGCGCGTCTCATCGGAGCAGGGGAAGAGGAACGGAGGAGACGGTGGTTGTTAATGGCGGCCGTTCATGGGAGAGTCAACAGGAGTCCAAGGGCTTCTCTTCACGCCCTTTCATAGTTGCAAGTCGGCCTGATTCGAGGTGTAATTGGAGAGCGAATCGGGGAGAAAATCTCTCTCCCCATTTATTATTCATCATTTTCTTCTTCCTTTTTTATTTCAAATCTCTTTCCTTTCTTGCTCCTCCCATTATCTTAATTTGATTTAGTATTTAAATTCTTTCCATGTTTGTGTTGATTCTTGTCAGACGTTACATAATGCATGTTCGAATTCAAATCCCTGTCCTATTGGATCCTTCCGCGCTTTAATTCTATTTATTTGATTTTGAATTGAATTTTGAATTCCCTTCCTCTTTTGGTCTTTCCTTGTCCTGAATTTAATTTGCACTCAATTCCTTTCCATATCTGCGTTGATGCTTACCAGACGTTACACGATTTGTGTTCGAATCCTTTCTTCTTTTGTATTCTTCTATCTTTTGATTCTGAATTAAATTTGAATTCCTTGCATTAATTGCTATTGATTTGGATTTCCTTCCTTAATTACAATTTACATTTAATTCTTAATTTTCTCTCATTAATGTCATTTAATTCCTTGTTTTTGAATTCATTTCCTTCTTTAAGAATTGATTTCAATTAATTTTCAATTTGAATTCCCCCATTAATGGCATTGATTTCAATTGATTTTCAATTGATTCCTCCATTCAATTCATTGATTTCACGTTTTGATTTCTTTCATTAATTGCATTAAATTTCAAATTTTGAATCCTTTTTCCTTATAAAGAATTTTGCATACGTTACATTACTCTACTTCTCATGTTGCTTCTTTTCCATGATGATGCTTCCATGTCATCTTGACTAATGATATCTTTTTCTTCCCTTGTTGGTATTCTTGATACTCTAAGATTTCTGTGGATTGCTCATCTTATGTTAGTCCTTCTTGAAGTTTGGTTTCTTAATTTGGGTCCTGTTGGCGTAGTCATGCCTATATTTCTGGAGCAATGAGGCATGGAAGACATTGTGTACCCTGACATATGTCGGAGGTAAAGCCAACCTGCATGCTGAGTCTCCGACTATATCTAAAAACATCGAAAGGGCCAACATATGGTTCAACTTTTCTTTCTTACTAAATCGCATCACTCTTTTAATGAATGAAACTTTGAGTAGAACTTGATTGTCAGCCTTGAAAGTGTGTCCTCATCGCCTTTTGTCTGGTTTCCTCACTAGGGGATAGTCTATGCAATGCCTAAATGAGTCGTCTTTCTTCTTGACGAAGAGGGCCGAAGCGTCTCAAGGTGAGACTATGGGTCTAATGAAGCCCTTGTCCAACAACTTCTGATTCTGGATTTTTAATTCTTCCATCTCTATCGGGGCCATGCAGTATGTAGGTTTAAAAAATTGGGGTCGTACCGAGTACCAACTCAATATGAAAACCTATCTCCATCATGACAATAGTCCACTAATGTCTTCTGAGAACACATCAAAAACTTCTTTCACTACTTTTATATCTTGTACAGTCTCAGCATGTACCTCGGTCTTGATTACACTTGCCAGATATCCCCGGCTTCCTTGGCGAAGAAGTCTATGTGCTTTGATAGCGGACACAATGATCTTTGGTTCTTTTCGAGCTATATTTTTTACTATAACTTTGTCTTTACAATGAGTTCCTATGAAGATCTTCTTTTAGTTGCACTGTATAGAAGCATCATGGACTGTAGACCAATATTTAATCATAATCCTTCATAGTTATTATGATTAAATTTGTGGAGAATTTCTCGTTTCCTATTTTTATTGGAACATCAGGTAAGTATCTTGAATGACTTCAACATCATTCTGTGGAGTGCCTTCTTCCAGGTTGAAAAGTCTTCCTTGAATCAGTTGTTCACCCCGTGGATAATTAATTGCTATATGGCCAATTTCTCCACATTGGAAGTATGCTCTTGTCTTCAAACAACATTTGCCCGCGCGAGTCCTGCCGCAAAAGTTGCACCAGACGCGTTCACCAAGTGTAGGTGGCGGTTGTTCTAAATGCTTTTGTTATGAGCCTTGTCCTATATTCGGTTGTCCTCTCCTATCTCTCTATAGTTCTTGATGGTCCCTTTCCATCATCGTAAATAAGCAAACTGCCTCATCCAGAGTCTTGCAGTTGCCAGGTCTTGTTTGGGTTCAGTCCATCAATAAAGTGTTTGGTTGTATTAAGTTCATCCATGGTCAACTTTGAATACTTCTTCAGACGAACGAATTTAGTCAGATATTGGGACACTACCATAGTCCCTTGTCCTAGGTTTAGAAATTCTTGCTTCTTAAGATTCTTCTTATAGGCAAGGAAGTAACGTTCCTCAACAATTTGCGGAAGTCCTCCCATGGAATGATCTTGATCTCTAAAAATTCAGTTATCTTTGTTGCCTTCCACCAGTCCTTGGCATCTTTGGCGAGGGTGTTGGCGACGAACAACACCTTCTTATTTTCGGTACAATCCAAGAGTTCGAATTTATTTTCAGTGGTCTCTTCCATTGTTTAGCTATATAAATACTTCCTTCGTCATTATAGGTCGGCGGCTTCAATTTCCAGAATTCTTATATTGTGCATGGAGAAGGACGCAGTCATTCTTGTTGTTCTTCTCGAGGAGGGGTGTTGTGAATATTCTCCTCATTATGACCATTAGACTCATCATCGGATACATGCATTCTCTTATGAGGAGGCATCTATGAAAACTCGTTGTAAACATTTACGGAGTTTCGAGGAATGTGATTCCTAATTCAGAATGAAATTCAGTCATTCATTAATCAAGTTCTTTGGGCAATAATATTTACCAATACCATACTAAAACCCATTACTATAATAAGTTTCTTATTGCAGGAAGTAAACATTCAACTAAGTCCAGGATTAGATGACTTTAATGTCTTTGATTCTGAGAAGTTTCTCCTATGTCCTTCTTTGAGGTGTCTGCCTCTGCATTCCTTAGAATCCGGGCAAGGCACTGCTAGAGGACATGCCCGTTCTATTTACAGTGAGTGCAGTAATCAGGTTCTTTTATGGACAAGCAATGGCGATGTTTGCGAGGCATCGAACTCTCTGGATCTAGGTCTCGCAGTTCCGTATATTCTTAGACAATATCTTCAGAAGATCCTACTAGTGGTGTGAGACATCCTTGGTTGGTTACTACCAACACCTTCCTGGTCAGAGTGTTCCAATTCTTTTTGTATTGCAGGAGGGGCTACGTTATGTCTGCGACCTTGACCACGACCTTGGTCGTGCGCTTGCCTTTGCTCCAGCTCTTAGGGAGTTGGGGCCGGATCATTTGTTTGCATCACGTAGAAGATTCTTTGCCCTCATCGTACAACTCGCACATTAATACCTCAAGGAGGCATCTATACAACAATGTGACTAAATAAAAAGTCTATAAATAAGAAACTCATTTGGTACTTACTTGAGGAGTGGAGTCGCAGATGCTCAGGAAGCTTGCACATGACTTTATTGTGACAATGGAATACTATGAACAATAAATGACAATGCATTGATATATACCCTACTATGACCAATGAGGAGCCAAGAACTTAGGCTCTGATACCAAATTATAACGCCCCCAAAATCGTTCCTCCTGCCACATAGGCAGTCAGGTTGACCCCGGAAATGTTACATTGTCTGCTACACTATTTATCATGATATGACCTTGACTATTCAACAATTTGTATACGTGGCATCGAATATAATAATCAAATACTCAAGAACTTTATTGCGAAAGCTGGGAAGTCAGAATATCAAAAGACACCAACATCTGAGGAAGTCCATAATAAGGTGGAAAATGACAACAATATCCAATAACTCTAGGCAAATGACTACATGTCCAATAACAATGGAAAAGACCATAATAATCTTCTGATGTAGAGATGAATTATTCAAATAATGCAATTACAAACGAAAGACATTATTGAGTACAATGAGTCATGTGCAACAACTCTTGAGCACTGCGTTCTCCATCACTCCTCTCTAGGCAAGATTCTCACCTGCAAAATCTCAATTGCAGGGGCATCGAATATCCATGAGCGAAAACACCCAGTACAATAGAATCATAGGCTATAAATTAATAATCAAAACGTGCTTGAATCAATAACAGATAAGCAATGACATACTTTAATATGAACAGATAATCTCTTCTTTTCTCATTATAATCAATACTTTGGTTGCACAAGGCAATGAATCATCATAACTATATTTCATTCTTTACTATGTCCATGCTCTACTCTCTTCCGTAACGTTGCTTTGTCTTTACTATGTCAAACTATGTACTTTGCTATACATTACTTTGACATACTTTGCTATACTTTCCAATACATTATTTTTTCATGTTTTGCTGTACTTTGCATTGCAATACTTTGCTATGCTTTACTTTATCATGCTTATTGTACTTTACTTTACTATGCTTTATAGTACTGTGTCATACTGTACCATGCTTTACTTTATTATGCTTTATTTTGTCATGCTTTGCTATACTTTACTTTACTATGCTTTATAGTACTGTGTCATACTGTACCATGCTTTACTTTATTATGCTTTATTTTGTCATGCTTTGCTATACTTTTACATAAGGCAATGAATCATTATGTCCATACCTTATTCTTTACCATATCCATACTCTATTTTCTTCTGTAACTTTGCTTTGTCTTTACTATACCATACTTTGTACCTTGCCATACATTACTTTGCCATACTTTGTCATACTTTGCTATACTTTGCCATACATTTTTTTGCTATGCATTACTGTATTTTACCATACTATACTTTACTGTACTATACTTTATTTTATCATGCTTTACCGTGCTTTAATTTACATACTTTACCATGAGTTATACTATATCTTTTACATTACTATGTAGTCCTTGAAGTTCGTTATCCTATGCGAGCTCGACTTTATTAGGTTGGGATGCCAGAGGTGCCTCTCTGAATTTGTAAAGCCAGTAAGCCCATAAAGGGAAAGTGGTGCGACAATGCATCACCCAATTCGAAATGTAGGTGGGAGAGGACCTACACCCCAGGAATAGTGGTCATTTAAGAACTTATAGGTTCACTGTCTCCTCAGTTAGCTACTTATCCCTTTGGCTCAATACTATATTTTCTGGGGGAAGGAGTGTGACCAATGCATCACCCTTCTTCGAGATACAGGTGGGAGAAGACCTTGTAGTCTCAAGAACAGTGGTCATTAAAGACTAGTATGTTTGTTGTCTCCTCGGCTTAGCTACCTGCCCCTCTCTATGCAATGCTATGATACCGTCACAGTGGGGCTATTAATACCCACATCATGACGTTGGCTGTGGTGGGGCTATTAATACCCACCTGTTGGCCTAATCTGTACTTTGGGGCGGCACATGACAATCCCGTAGTTTCATCTTTATTTTACTTATCTTGTTAATCATTTGTGGATTTAGAAATCATGAATCAAAGAAAAAGGTAAAGTCAGATCCCTTTTTTCCTGAGTGAGAGAGGCCCATTACATTCTGTACTATATTGGATATGGCCTCAAGTGGGTCTAGCAAAAGTGGGGCCCCACTATGAAGTTCGAATCCAAAAAGGGCATTTACGTCTTTTGTAATAGAGCACGGACCGGTAAGAAAAATCCAGTTCGAGTCTTTTGTTTTAGGATCCATGTACGTGACTCAAGCCGAGTCAGGGTTCAAATCGAGCCGGATCAATGTTCGTACTTTGGAATCAGTTTGTAATTCTCTCTGTCCTTGGATCGGTCGACCGCTCCCTTTGGACCGGTCGACTGCTCCCATTGGTCGGTCGACCATTTTCTTGCGTCGAGTTGATCGACCGTCCACCATGGACCGGTCGATCGCTCCTGATGGTCACACATGTGCCTTGTCGAGCCGGTCGATCGATCTTCTTGAATCGGTCGACCGCTCTTAGGGGCATACCTGCGCCTCATCATCGGTCGACCGTCCTCGCCAAATCGGTCGATCGTTCCAGACAAACACACCTTTATTTCATCCGACCGGTCGACCGATCATACAGAATCGGTCGATCGATTTTGCGGCCAAAATAGAGCCGCCGATTGTTTTCTTCTTTTCCGGCCGACTTCCGGTCGTCGGATCGTGACGGTTACTATACAAAAAGTGTAGTCTAAAATCTCTAAATCACTATGGAATCATTATACACATGATATGATCAATAATTTATCGCCTATGGGGATTAAACATCTAAGGTACCTCTTATCGGTCATTTTCCGTTCGTCGGCGATCCCTGCGTTGTCTTCTCTAGTTTTGATTGTTCCGGACCGGCAATGGGGTGCGGCTGACCTTCGAGCACGTCGAGGGAGGGCCACTGTGCGTCGGATCTCCGTTGGATCGTCCCTATTCGCCGCTCCTGTCGCTCGGTGCGCGCGTCTCGTCGGAGCAGGGGAAGAGGAACGGAGGAGACGGTGGATGTTAATGGCGGTGGTTCAGGGGAGAGTCAACAGTAGTCCAAGAGCTTCTCTTCACGCCCTTTTATAGTTTCAAGTCGGCCTGATTCAAGGTGTAATTGGAGAGCGAATCGGGGAGGAAATCTCTCTCCCCATTTATTATTCATCATTTCTCCCATGATCTGAATTTGATTTAGTATTTAAATTCTTTTCATGTTTGTGTTGATTCTTGTCAGACATTACATTATGTGTGTTCGAATTCAAATCTCTTTCCTATTGGATCCTTCCGCGCTTTAATTTTATTTATTTGATTTTGAATTGAATTTTGAATTTTCTTCCTCTTTTAGTCTTTCCTTGTCCTGAATTTAATTTGCACTCAATTTCTTTCCATATATGTGTTGATGCTTACCAGATGTTACACGATTTATGGTCGAATCATTTTTTCTTTTGTATCCTTCTACCTTTTGATTCTGAATTAAATTTGAATTCCTTGCATTAATTGCCATTGATTTGAATTTCCTTTCTTAATTATAATTTACGTTTGATTCTTGATTTTCTCTCATTAATGTCATTTAATTCCTTATTTTTGAATTTATTTCTTTCTTTAAGAATTGATTTCAATTAATTTTTAATTTGAATTCCCCTATTGAGGACATTGATTTCAATTGATTCCTCCATTCAATTCACTGATTTCACGTTTTGATTTCTATCATTAATTGCATTAAATTTCAAATTTTGAATATTTTTTCTTATAAAAAATTTTGCATACGTTACACCTATAAATTATTCTTGGCTATACAATTTCACTATTTAATTATACTAACTATCTAACGTTAATACAGCGTAACTTTTTCTATCTGTTCCTATAAATTATTCCTATAAAATGAAGTGTCACTATTTAATTAACTATCTCTCTCTTCGGTGTGATTCCTCGGCGTAACTTTTTCTACCTCGATCAGGTGACTCCATTGAGATTTAAATAGAAAGGAGAGAGATCTGACAGCGTATCAGTGGACGCGTGCAAAATGGGCGTGCCGAGCCTACGCACGCATGGACGACCGAGAGGTCTTCCTATAGTTGATGTCGGTCTGGAAAACGATCTCGGGTGGACCCAGAAAGGCCAATTCCGGCGTGTTAAGTTAGATAGTGGTTTCGTTTTAGGACCACGTCTTCTCTGGCACTGGCAGGGGTTATATAAGGAGCCCTCTATTGCCACTCCTCTCAATTTTTTTGTCACTCCTATAACTTTTCTTTTGACCATTTTATCCTTTCACTTATCTCATAGCAAAAATATGACACAACAGTATATATAATATATTATTACTCATCTTGTGCGCCTGCAATCGTGATCAAAATTAAAATAATAAATAATGAAAGGAAAGTTGCCGTGTCACGTTTTGATACAGCTCTCAAACATTTTTTTTCTATTTTCTAGAAGAATGAAGCGGAATTATTGGTGGCTAATCTTTTGTTTTAAAAAATTAATAAAAGAAATCTCACAGTGACATATAAAATTTACAAATCAATTTATGATCGATAGTTTCTAGTCTAATGATTCTTTTATTAATATATTATTTTCCTTTGCTCACATATCTTGTTATATTCAAATTTCGTAATTTAAAAAAATGATTCGAAAAAATATATTTTTTTTTTGGATCAAAATTCTATCATACCCAAACCACATTTACTTCTAATAAACACATTTAATTTTATAATTAAATACAGAATATAGTACTAAAATTACAACGTAGATTTTCGATAGCAATATATTAAATAATATTTAAAATTATTATATAAAAAATTAATTGCTTATTATTATATATATAAAAGGAACATCACGAATTCTTATAATTTCTTTCAGATAGGTCCTTATTTGAACGAGTCAACTTTGTTTTATTAAAAAATGATCAGGAGTCTTTTCTAATTTTTTTAGCTTTTTTTTAAAAGATTAGATAGTTTTCTCAAGTTCATTGGATTTTCTTTAGAGTTTTATTTTCTTCCGTTCAATTGTTAAAGAAAATTGAACAGTGTTAATCATGATTTTTTTCACCTATTCTACGTATTATAAATGAAGGAGTAATTGTTTTGTCAATGTTAAAAAGTTGTCACACCTTTTTTTGAAACGGATGAAGCGTGTAGGGTGTAAGCAAAATTGGACGAATCCGAAAAATTCATTTGGCCCAAAAAAATCAAAATTAGAGGTCGAAAATTTAGGATAATTTTTAATAAATTAAAATTCATTCGTTAAAATTTGGGGCCATCTCAAAATATCGTAGGGACCATGAAGCTCATTTTTTATTTATATAATTAATACATATGTTATTAATTCTTTTATTATAATTATAATATTTTTTGTATAAAATTTCATATTTTTCTATTACATTATTAAACTCTAATTTAATAACTTTATAATTTTAGTAGTATATTTTATATTTAATATAAAATTAAATATTTTATATTAATTTTACGTTATTTAAAAGTAGGGTCTTCAAAAAATTGATTCGTTAGAGGATTATTTTTATTTTTTTCAAAATAATTTTATGATAATTTTTTTAATTTTAATTTAATAATGATTAATTTTTTTAGATCGAAACTCATCTGATTCGAACTACTTTGTGGTGTGATAAATGACAAGAGAAATATAAAGGCATAATGGTCAAATAGATATTTTTTTGGCGTGGTAGCAAATTTTATGGGAGTAGCATTAGTGCTTTCCATATATAAAAAAGATTTTCTTTCTCTTTTTATTGTCATCGGAATAGTTCAAAAATAGCACTCATCATTCAATCACGTGACGTTACCGCTTCTTCCCATTTCTCCTTGATTCTTCTTCCCCTTTTAGACGATGAAAAAAAAAAGGTCTTCGATGACTCGAGAAAAAACATTTTACATCTCTAATACAAGTTATTTGTCAACGTTTCTATTGTCTTATTTGTTTCCCATAATAATCCCTTTTTTTTATTTTCAATACAATTTGATCCTCTTTTACAAAAAATAACTAGAAAAAACTAAAATAATTATCCTATTTTTATAGTTCACTCTCTACCGTCTTCAAGGCAATGACCACCTCACTATGAGTGGTTTCCCCCATTGTTCATCCAACTAGGGAAGTGTTTGGCACTTGGCCAAATTAGAAATATTTATATATTTTTTTAATTATTACAAACATTAGTTTTTTGGCGTAGGAAATGTTTTCGGATAGGTAACATTCATATTTTTATTTTAAAATAAAAAAAAATTGGCATAAAATCAAATTAACCATAATTAGATATATTCTTGTAATAGTTGCCTGCCTACTTGAACCCTCACACATTCATGTGCCTTGGTCTTCGAGGCTTTGACAAAGATTAAATTATGGATTAAAGTTAAACTAATATGAAGGTCACATATTAGAAACCCCAAATCTCGGTGATTGCTCCTAAACCTCTCACCAAATGAACCAAAAATCTATTGCCTTGCGTGATATAATCATCTTCTCGATTTGATGTTTAAAAGAATCACCAATATATAAATGACTATTCAAAGTAATAGGGGCAAGCGACTGCTATGAAATTTTATAACATAGAATAATAAACTATATATCCCACGGTCAAAATTATTGCCAGCCCTAATAAGGGACGGAGTCAGGATGAATATTTAGAGGGGCCAAGTAAAAATAAAAATAAATAAATGAATATATATATATATATATATATATATATATATTATTAATTTTATTAACCAAATTAAGAAATAAAAAATATTACAATAGAATCAACATATAATTATAATTATTATTTTATTTAGATTAAAATATTTTTTTTGTTATTGATCATGCATATTTTTTTTCTTTTTATGTTTATCATGTTAAAAAAAGATATATGTAACTAACTTTTTATGACAACTAATTAATTTGATTTTTTATTAAAAAGAGTTAAAATTATTAGTACATATATTATACATTCATAAAAACACATATTATACTATAATCTTTTATAAATGTACACATATATTCTCTTATTAATATAATAACATATTATAATTATTTCAAATTCAAAAAAATAGGGGATTCTCCATATATATAATAATATATATTACTATATATAATGTTTCAAAAAATTAGGAGGAACTTAATTATGTCAAGTTTACAAAATTAGGGGGCCATATCATACATATTATATACATTTATACTAGTATATATGTAATATTGCAAAAAGTTAGGGGGCCATGGCCTCCCCCCTAACAATACATGGCTCCGTCCCTGGCCCTAACCTAACCATCGTTTAGATGCCAACAAAATTATACTATGGAACTTTCGGTGGTACACAATTTTATTCGTATCTAATAAAATGAAGCGACAATAATAATTTTTTAGTATACATCATATAATAAATACACTGGCAAAGTAATAGTTTAGAATAAAAGAAAATTAGATTTTAAATAAGTAACTAAGTTTGACATGACATTTTTTGATAAAATAGTTATTACCATAAATGGAATATAACATAATATCATAAAAATAGAGTTGGACAAATGTAACTATTATAAGTCATGAGCTTTATTCATGAGTTGTGCCTCTTATCCTCATTGATCCTTATTACTCGCCAGACTATGAAAGCAGATATCAGTTAGAGTATGTGAAGAAAATCATGCATGTCATGCCATAAAATATGCTACTACATGCAAAGTATTAATCATCGTTAATATCAAGGATAATGGGCGACATGTAGCACTTCATAAATTTTAAATGCCATATAAGAGAACATCTGAACATGAATACATTCTTCACATATCATACTTCACATCATCATTCACTATGACATTAAGGATATTAATTATTATGATTCCTTTTGTATATTTTATTCTTTCTTTTTTTTTTGTCATAAAAGCTTCATAACAACTGCTTGCGCTTTGAAAATTATTTTCTCATAGATCTTAAGTTTCTTTTTTCTATCACATGGCATATTGAAGCTTTATATTTCACACTAGCTCATCTTCATCATGCAATAGCTTTCATCTTTAACTAAAGAAGTAGTGCATGCTTACTACACTAGCTAGTTATACCTCAACAATGGGTATCTTTAGAGCAATACATTATACATATATAATATATAAGACATTGTTTTTTTTCTCTTTTTAAAAAAAACACAAACACAAAGTATAAGATATTACCTTTTTTAAAAAATACAGATACAAAGTGTAAGACATTGTTTCTCTTGTTTCAAAATATACTTATATAAGGAATAAGACATTATTTTTCATTCAAAATAATGAGCCAACATATATTCTTCGTTAGATATATTATCCATTTTAAATTTATTAAATAATTACATCACTCAATCTTAAAATTTTAACTTAATTATTATTATCCATTTATAATTAATGTCTAGGTTCTATGAGTCAACAATTAGAGTTTTATAATCATAATTATAATATGCATATTCATAATTGGCATCTACATAATCTATGAAATAATTAATCAATAATAGAAATGATTAAATAAATAATAATGAATATAACATAATTTTATAAATAATAAGATGTCGGTTTGTCACCGATCAAACCAAATAAATAATTGATATCAATAGTTAAACACCGTATATATATAACTATAATACTTTTTAATTTTAAAATAAATAAAATAGTATTGACACGGTCGGTGCATAGTTTATTATGACTTGGTCATACTACATTACGACTACGACACATACGTAGTGCCGACCTGTGTTTGCACTAAAATCTAGCCATAATGCACTACAAATCATGATGTCATTACAAAAAGTTTGTAATCACACATCACTTTGTGTTACAATTGTAATACTGAAGTTGAATCCATTATGATTGGGACTTCTCACTATGATTGATCATTAGGGTATGTAGTCATCATGTTGAGATGAATATGATCACTTGGTCATGTGTTATACCTTAGGAAACTTATAATTTCAACATTCTTCTATATTTTTATGGTCATCTTGTAGTGACATATAAAATATAGAAATTTCTCATTAATAATTTAAAATTAACAATTCTAATGCATCTTATTTGTGCATAATTATCAATTCAAAATAAAAAGGGAATTCTTATTTCTAGAACATGTTAAGAGTGAAGAAAGAGATTAGATCCCTTTAAATGCCTTTGAATTTTACATGTAAAATATTTTTTCCTAAATTATTTTCTTTCATTCTTCTTCTTCATCTAGAACCCTTTAGGCCTTCTCGTCATTGTCCTCATGGTTGTGATTGTGTAGAACTCTCACTATTCGGGAATTTTGGAGAAGAAGAGAACTAAAAAGAGGAGGATTTTAAAGCTAGGTTTGGAGAAAGTGTGAGAAGAATGAAAGTGCTTTGAGCTTTTTATAGTTGGTTATAGATGAAATTTTCAATTAAGACCAAAATGTCTTTAAGAAAAAAATTTTGATGTTACAAGTGATCCTTGTTATTTCATTATAGAATAGTAAACTTTGTTTTTTCGATGGCATAAAAATTCTAGCCCATAGATTGCAACCAAGGGCTCAAATTTGAGGCGGTAGTTACCACTTGACCACAACCTCTCATTAGTAAAGAATGGTAGGTAATTTTTAGGCAGAACTTTTTGAGCTTTCAAAGACCTCTTTTTCATAATTCAACCCATTTGTGAGCTAAACCAATTAATTCTTGATCATAATCTATGTTTTTAAAATTGGACTAGACCGAACGTTTTGATCGGATCGATCATGAACTAACCATCAATCTGATTTGATTTGATAGAAAAAACCACTTTTTTATTAAAAAAATGATTGAACTAGGTCATATAGTCAAAATGGAGTTGAACAAAAAAAATTGATTCAATCCAATTGTTCAAAATGATAAAACAAAATGCAGAATATGTTAAAATGAGAAAAAAGAAAAGTATATTTTAGTAAAGGTGGAAGATTAGGAAGGGGAGTGAAATAAGCAACAAAATAGATTTGATGGAGTGATTAAAAGAAATTAATAATAAGAAAAGTAAAATTGAATTTGAATAATATATGTGAAAGCAATAATAAAGGAAGTTTTTAAAAGGAGCATGTGAAGAATGTAGACAGGTGGCACAAATCTCTTAGAGTATGAAAGCATACGGAGGCTGCCCCCCCCCCCCCCCAAGAAAAGGAAGTTCCCAATCGACAATCTAAATCTCCATTGCTTGCTAAAGGGAGCTGAAGAGGAATTTGCATCAGCAGCCTCCTTTCTTCTTTTCTTTTCTTTTTCTCTCTCTTTCTTCTTTTCTTTTCTTTTTCTCTCTCTTCTTTTCCTTTTTTTCTTGCTTCTGATGTGTGACTAACCAGTCAGCTAGTGGCTGAGGATGTGTGAACTAACCATGAACTAACCATCAATCTGATTTGATTTGATAGAAAAAACCACTTTTTTATTAAAAAATGATTGAACTAGGTCATATAGTCAAAATGGAGTTGAACAAAAAAAATTGATTCAATCCAATTGTTCAAAATGATAAAACAAAATGCAGAATATGTTAAAATGAGAAAAAAGGAAAGTATATTTTAGTAAAGGTGGAAGATTAGGAAGGGGAGTGAAATAAGCAATAAAATAGATTTGATGGAGTGATTAAAAGAAATTAATAATAAGGAAAGTAAAATTGAATTTGAATAATATATGTGAAAGCAATAATAAAGGAAGTTTTTAAAAGGAGCATGTGAAGAATGTAGACAGGTGGCACAAATCCCTTAGAGTATGAAAGCATACGGAGGCTTCCCCCCCCCCCCCCCCCCCCCCAAAGAAAAGGAAGTTCCCAATCGACAATCTAAATCTCCATTGCTTGCTAAAGGGAGCTGAAGAGGAATTTGCATCAGCAGCCTCCTTTCTTCTTTTCTTTTTTTTTCTCTCTCTTCTTTTCCTCTTTTTCTTGCTTCTGATGTGTGACTAACCAGTCAGCTAGTGGCCAAGGATGTGTGAACTAACCATCAATCTGATTTGATTTGATAGAAAAAACCACTTTTTTATTAAAAAATGATTGAACTAGGTCATATAGTCAAAATGGAGTTGAACAAAAAAAATTGATCCAATCCAATTGTTCAAAATGATAAAACAAAATGCAGAATATGTTAAAATGAGAAAAAAGAAAAGTATATTTTAGTAAAGGTGGAAGATTAGGAAGGGGAGTGAAATAAGCAACAAAATAGATTTGATGGAGTGATTAAAAGAAATTAATAATAAGGAAACTAAAATTGAATTTGAATAATATATGTGAAAGCAATAATAAAGGAAATTTTTAAAAGGAGCATGTGAAGAATGTAGACAGGTGGCACAAATTCCTTAAGAGTATGAAAGCATACGGAAGCTGCCCCCCCCCCCCCCCCCCAAGAAAAGGAAGTTCCCAATCGACAATCTAAATCTCCATTGCTTGCTAAAAGGAGTTGAAGAGGAATTTGCATCAGCAGCCTCCCTTTTTCTTTTCTTTTCTTTTTCTCTCTCTTCTTTTCCTCTTTTTCTTGCTTCTGATGTGTGACTAACCAGTCAGCTAGTGGCTGAGGATGTGTGAACTTGGGATGCTCTTATTTTCTTCATTTGATTTCAGTTTCTCAGCTAGACTGACTGAAGGATTTCTATGTTGATTTTATGATGCACTGTTTGTTTTTGTCATGTTCGATTTGTTGCAATGGATTATGGATGTTAATAAAGCTTTAGGATTTGTTCCAATTGCAACCTGAGAGGGAGATCTTATCCTCTATTCAGCCGAATGTCAAGAGGTATAAAGTTGCACAGAGTTACCATTATGCGGTTTGGATAAGTTTTGTTGATGCAATGCTTATGCTTCTGTGATGGGGTTTGATAATCTTTTGTTCAGGTGATCACTTCTTATTATGCTTATAATTACTATAATTAAATCCATGAGATTAACAAAAATTCAGATCATATTTCAAGCCTTTTTTATCTATTATTAGCAAAAAGAGTTGAATGAGTAAAAGGGAAACTAACTACTTTTCAAATTTTGAATTCTGAACGGAGAGAAACAAAAGGAGACGAGCTAGGAAGGATGAGGGGGAGAAGAAGAGGAAGAGGAGGGCGAAAAGGAGAAGAGAGAAGATCGATGTTATTTGAACTCATGTCGAGCTAAAAAGGATTTTTGGTTCCCTTGTGATGACACTCTATTGATGTTACTCTTTTAGTTCTATGATGCGTGCATTTGACTTCTCGTTTTTATTCACTCGACACACTGCAACTTTATTATTTATAGTTGGTTTCAATAGGATCGAGAGATCGATTGTTTCTTCTTTAAACTAGTTTCATCTGAGAAGAGAAACTTGTTATCTTACTTGCTGTGTTTTTAGTGATAATTGATTTAATATTCACATATAGATTGAGAGATCCATTATAATAGTTGTTGTGAGGTGAGAGCCCTCAATAGTTGCGAGAGGCATCAGATGTCTTTCAATTGCTTTGATTAGGATAAAAGAAGAGATCGAGAAATCTTCCTCTTCTTCTGATCAAGTATGAGAATTTGATTGGTCAGTAATCCTAATCTAGTATTTAACGGCTACTCTCCCTTCGGCTCAAAGAGAGATCGACGAGCCGAAAGACAGAGTAATTAATTCATGATTCAAAGTCAAAAGAACATTTGATTCGTAAGTTGAGGACTAAAACGCAATAGATTCAACGGGTTCATTACAAGGGAATCTTTTACATTACATTCTGATCCCTTTTCATTCTCTTTTGTTGTTCTTTCTCTAATCCTTGTTTCTTTGATATCCAATTTACTCTTAATCATCCCATGACAACTTTTGGGATATAAGTAGATTGATAATTGGTCTAAATCAACGGGGTTACGACACTCAAGGTTTCTACTCGACCTGTGCATTTGCAGCTGTGTAAACTCTATAATAACATTTAAACACGACTAGAATTACTTTTAGTGTGAGAAATCCACACCCACATAAAGTTCACATCAAGTTTTTGGCGTCGTCGCCAGGGATTTAGATTATTACACTCTATTTACATCCTTGCTCATTTAATTTTGTGATACTCATTGTTGAATCTTTTTCTTTGATTTCAGAGATTAGTGTATGCCCAGAAATACTCGCAGACGATTGCTTGAATTAGATCCTGAAATCGATTGAACTTTCAAAAGAAAAGTGCAAGAACATAAGAATAGAACATCCTTTATTGAAGGAACAAGTAGCACTCAATCAATAGAGCTCGAGGTAACTTCTGATCTAGGAGCAGAAATGATGGCTCAACAACAAGAACAACCTCAACCGTCAGTCCCGTCACTGGAAGAACTCTATGTTCAGGCAACACATGTTTACTGATTTCTCGCTCGAGAGAGATGCTTTCCAATGTTTATGCTTTCCGTTGAATTGCGTGTGTTGGAGCTGAACCCAATTCACTCCTTGTTCTGCATCATCATATTTTCTCTATTTTGGTCCTATTTTATTGACTTTCTACCCGAGAGGGAGCTTTATACTCTGCATTTGTGGAGGATCCAAAAGGGCACACAACTACATAGTCATACTTAGAGATGCCACGAAGGATCAAAATTTTCATTTCTAGCTAGGACTTTAATTGCCTGTACATATGCACAATCTTCAGCCACGGAGGTTCCTCACCCAAAAGGATTATCTTCACAAATGAAAATCCAACTCAGGCCGAGAGGTCGATTGGATCTTTTGTTATCACTTTGAGAACCCAGGAGGTTGAGATTGCATGAGACGAGCTCAATCTCCATTGAGAGAAATCAGTTCTCCTACTTGCTTCGCGCACATGAGAGTGTTGCCTGAGCTAGCTAGTTGATTCCATTGGTGCGTGCGAGCTTGATCATCATTGTATCCCAAAAGATCCATTGGTGCGTGCGAGAAATCAGTCACTTTACTTATAATTTGACTATGTTGACAAGCATTCCTAGGAACTATCTGTCACTTTACTTATAATTTGATGCTCGAAGAATATTGATCTTAAGTGAAAATATCCTTCTCTAAGTTCTAGTGTTTATTTACACTGATCTTTGTCTATTTTTGCATTAAAAACTCATAAAAATAATGTAGTTTTATTTGTTATGATTTCTAATCTGTAGCATTTTATTTTCTTGCTTTAAATAACACATATAGACTTAAGCTTTTTCTTCTAAATAATTTTAATCAAGTGTGAATTGATGCTCAAATGACTGACGTATACTTGTGGTTCTTGTCATGATTGTGTTTAGGATTTACAAATTTTAAAGCTTAGTTCAATATTTTTCTTGTGAAGTAAGGGTATTCGTTTGTCCGAGGGTAGTCACACGTATAGAGGTAATCGCTCTTGATACGTGACTCTATTATTATGTGCTCCTCACATTACACGATTTTTGACATATCAGCAGGTTTATGGGATGAATACAAAAAGTAAAATTGGATGAAAAAACTAAAATGTCAGAAAATAGTAATAAAAATTTAATAAAAACAAAAATATTCACAAAAGTATAAACTAAGGAGATAGAAAATCCAAAATTATTATAAATGATATATATTAAAAGTAGAAAAAATATTAATGTTTGGGTATTGTGAAATGATTATTAATGTGCTTTGATTTCATTACCTTTTATATTTATACTTTCATTTATAATATCAAGTAACTAAAATATTATTTTAATAAAAATTTAATCTAATTCGGTTGAACCGGTTTGAACATACAAACATGACCCAATTGATTGATCGATTCGAGTGCAATGCTTTTAAACATATTGTTCATAATATGAATAACAAAGTTTCTAAAAAGTTATCACAGAATATTTATGAAAATTCATACCCAACTTCATTAGAAAAAATATAAATAAAATAATTCATTCATAATATAAAAGATATTGATTTTGATTTTCTATATTAAATCATACATTTATTTAGGATCACATTAATATCCCAATGAATGAAAATAAAAAGGAAATGCATGTCTTGGCATAACATTAATTATTGCATTTAGTTACTTGGTGAAGATATCATCATGGATAGCTTTCCTAATGGAATCGGCCCATGTACACACTCTCAAAAAAATTCTTTTTTCCAACTTCACAAAAAAGAAAAAAATGTATCTTACTTTAATGCGTATTATTTTTTTTTCTTATCTGCCTACCATTCACATTTTTTAAATTTATGTTTCACTTTTTTTTGGAAAAAACTGCATTTATAAGCCTCCAATTTTTGTACATCTAAACGGCCCATTGCATAAATATAAAGCATAATCACTCGAGTGATGGTGCATTTTAATCGTCTGATGTAATAATAAAAACATAACATATGATGTTTTCAAAATTCAACTGCTCAAACGCATAATAATAATAATAATAATAATAATAATAATAATAATAATAATAATAATAATAATAATAATAATAATAATAATAATAATAATAATAATAATAATTATTATTATTATTATTATTATTTATAAACCTTGAAGCTTCTATAGAAACTCGAGCCGCAATGCTTCCTTGGCTCAGTATCTTCATCGTCCTGGATCCCCTCGCACGCAATGGATGCAGCAGGATCCAACACCAACCTCGACTGCAGCGATGCCTCCGGGAGCCCCGCGTTCTTCTGCCATGAGACCGGCGTCTACAGCAGCACGCACAGCACGAGGCCCCTGCCGCAGGACCCGTTGCAGGACGTGGTCTCCTTCATCTTCTCTCACCCCCACAATGGCGTCACAGCCCTGGTGGACGCCGCCTCAGGCACCTCCGTGTCCTACGCCGAGCTCCGCCGCCTGGTCGCGTCCCTGGCCTGCGGCCTTCGGGGCGTCGGCGTCAAAAGTGGCGACGCCGTCCTCGTAATGCTGCCCAACAGCGTCATGTTCCCCGTCGTGTTCCTGGGCGTCCTCGCGGCCGGCGCCGTCGTCACCACCATGAACCCTCTGAGCAGCATGCAGGAGATCAAGAAGCAAGTCGCGACCATTCCGGGCTTGTCCTTGATATTTACTTCCGCCGAGAACGTCGCGAAGCTGGAAGGTCCGGGCGGCGTCAAAGTCGCCGCCGTCCCTGAGACGCCGCGGTTCGGCGCGGACGAGATCGTCCTGTTCCGCGACCTCCTCTCCCACGGCCCCGGCGACGCCCCAAGGCTCGTCGTCCGGCAATCGGACACCGCCGCCGTGCTCTTCTCTTCCGGCACCACGGGGCACAGCAAGGGAATCGTCCTGACTCATGAGAATCTGATCGCCGCGGTAGAGCTCTTCGTCCGGTTCGAGGCCTCGCAGAATCAGCGGCCCGCCTGGCACAGCGTGTACCTCGCAGCCCTGCCCATGTTCCATGTCTACGGCCTGGCGCTCTTTACCATGGGACTTCTGTCCGTGGGCTCATCCGTCGTGGTCATGAAGAGGTTTCAGATGGAGGCGGCGGCTAGGGCTATAGAATGCTACAAGGTCACGCACTTCCCCACTGTCCCGCCATTACTGGCCGCTCTCACAAGGTTCAAGAATGCCGCCAAAGGCCACTGTTTTGACTCCTTGTTGCAAGTCTCCTGCGGAGCCGCTCCGGTGAACAAGAAGATGTTGGAAGACTTCGTTAAGGCCTTTCCTGCTGTCGATTTCATTCAGGTAACTTTGCCTTGTAGTTTCACTGCAGTTTCAAAGTAGGCAATGGCTCTCATCACATCTTGGCTTGCTCTTAATCATAGAAGTGGTCGAATGCAATATATATTTTTGTTTCAGATTATGCATCCCCTCGATCAATTCAGAATCGATTTGTATGTTTTGCATGTTACATGATGCAACTGCAGGGTTATGGTCTGACTGAGACCACTGCCGTTGGAACTCGAGGTTTCAACACTTTGCACTCTAAAAGGCACACCTCAGTAGGATTGCTGGCCCCAAACATGCAAGCCAAAGTGTTTGATCAGGAAACAGGGGCCTTCTTGCCCCCTGGCCGTAGTGGCGAGCTGTGGCTGCGGGGACCGGCTATAATGCAAGGTAGACTCCGTTCAGACTTTGTCATGCTTATGTGGTGACACTTCAATTCTCAGTTCATTCGGAGGTTGGATTTGATGCAGAACTGACGTTTGTGGAGCTTAAAAATCAGAGCTAACAATACAGAAGTGTGTGCTTGCAGGATGAGGTCCTTGGGGCCCTCTAGTATCTTTACAAATCTATGAGCACACACTTGCAACAGAAAGATCACGGGTAGATCGTGATTGTGTTCTGGTTCCTATTTATCCTCTTGCACGCATGTTCCTTAATCAATTGTTTGAGAAATATGCCTCAAGAGGTTCAAGTAACAAGTGTACAGCTCATGTTCTAGTTGTTACACGCCACACAAATCTCATTTATGGGCTAAGAAATCTCCTCCTTTTTTTTTTCTTGATTGCTACCTCAAAACAATCATGCACAGTAATTAGGGATTGTAATCTCAGCGTATCATCGAGTCCGACTAATTTAGCATAATATATATATTTATTTATTTATTTATTTATTTATTTTATTTTTTTATCATGTGACCTTCCATGCATTTCTTTTGATATGTTAGTTTCATACATGCCCAATTTTATTGTGGCGGTAAGTAAACTTGGAGTGACAATCAAGTTCCTTTTTCGCACTTTATACGCCCCACACTGAACATCTGGTGTGAAGGACAAAATGTCTGTCTTCTGCTCCACAATATTACTATGTGTTGACTCAAGCTGATTCTTTACAGGCTATCTGAATGATCAGAAAGCAACATCTTTAACTATTACAGAGGATGGCTGGTTCAGAACGGGAGATGTTGTGTATTTCGATCAGGATGGATTTTTATACATATTGGACCGCATCAAAGATACCATCAAGTACAAAGGGTTTCAGGTAAAAACTGATTTCACTATGATGTGGCATGCTTTTCTTTGTTAACTCTCCTTAGATTACTTCTGTAATCGTAATTGCCTGAATGAAGATTGTCTTAGTGTCCCCTCAACATACGTGATCCCGTGTTAATTACTCGGTTGGTTATGTACTGAAGCTGCACGCCGAGTTATTTGTCATCAGAGTAACTCAGGGAATGTCTTTTGCAGATAGCCCCTGCTGATTTGGAAGACATATTGAGTACCCACCCTGAGGTTCTTGATACTGCAGTCACATCGTGAGTAATTATTAGTTACTAACCAGGCTTTTTCCCATTATTAATTATATTTATGCTCCAATTTTGATTTCTTAATTTGTTGATGTAATTAATATTATGTTATGACTTGATTTGGTATATAGTGCCAAGGATGAAGAAGCTGGGGAGATACCTGTGGCATTTGTGATCAGGAAACAAGGAAGCGAGTTATCTTCAGATGATTTGATTCAGTATGTTGCTAAGCAGGTAATCCACGATATTTCTTGATTACATCTAATTTGATTTTAAGATTAGATACCCACACCTATTTATCTTTCCTTTTCCATCATGAACTAAATTTTCTGATATTTCACTCAGAATTATCTGCCACCTATCTGTGTCTGATATTATATAATTGTATAATCAAGGGAAGAGAGAATCAGAGAAATCTGAATGTTATTAATCAAGCTTGATTCGTTAACAATCATAGTTTCAGGTGGCTTCATATAAGAAGATAAGGAAGGTGGTGTTTGTGGACTCCATTCCAAGATCAGCAGCAGGAAAGATATTGAGAAGGCAACTGAGAGGACACCAACAATTGATTTCCAAGATATAGCACATATATTTACTTTGGAAATCTGATGGATAAAGGCTATCTGATTGAGTAATGCCATTCGGATTTCCACAAACTGAAAGGAAAAAAGAATCTCCAACTTTTCGGAGAAAAATATCTTGATTTGTTCTATGTATCCTTTACAAGATGGAAGTCAACAAGTTTCTTAGTTATCAATGCCATCTTTTGTATGTTCAATTTCTTTATCTTTCTTTTTTTTCTAATATAATTTTGATTTTGTTAAATTTAATGTGCTAACTAATTTTTTCTAAAGTTTAAACTGTTAGGAAAAGCAACATCATTTATTTTATATTCTTAACACTCATTTTCACATGTGAGCTGAGTTATTGACAACTTTTGTCTAATTCAATTCATCACGTGGATAACAAAATGAGGAAATTGTAGAATCCTAAAGGGCACCAAGAGGGTGGGGGAGGGGGAGGGTGAATTAGTGTTTATCCAAAAATACCGATTTTACGAAAATCGTCGCGGAAGCACAAAACCGATTCTTAGAACCTTTGCAATTCAAATTATAAACACAAATGTAAGAGGGAGAGTGAGAGAGAAATCAAACACAATAAGCACGGGTGCTTGTTGACGGGGTTCGGCCACACCTTGGCCTACGTCCCCGCCCCTTCTCGACCTCGAGACCGTCGAAGATTCCAATAAGCACTTCCTTTTTTCCAAATGGGGCAAGGAAGAAAGTCATTTACACAACCATCTTTTCTTCGCTTCGAGAGGCAAGGCAACCTCTCCTTTTAGGAAGCTAATCTTTTTTTTCGCTCAAGAGGTAAGATTTGAACCTCTTCTACATAGGAGCTCTCTCTATTTTTCTTAACAAAAATGTTTCTCTCTCTTTACAATGTTAGGCTCACAAGAGTGGAAGAGAGAAATAAGAGCACAACTAAAATGATAATTTCAAGGAAAAAGATATTCTTTTGATTTCTTGAAGTATTGCTTCAATGCTTGGATTAGTTACTTTTGCTTCTGGCCTTGGCACTCCTTTTATAGGCTTTGGCAATTCATCCAGACCGGTCTATATGACCGTTGGCTCATTTTTCTCATTTGTCGCAGCTGATCGGTCGATCGCATTAATGAATCAGTCGACCGATCTATATGACCGTTGCGCTCATTTCTGCAGCTTCAGCACTTGGTCGGTCGACCGAACTGTCGATCGATGTCTCGACCGGTACAGTCTCGCAATTTTGATTTCTAACCGTTGAGCTGATCGATCGACCGGTGCTTCGATCGGACTGTCGACTGGTATAGTCTTAACGTGAATTTGGTAGCTCATGTATTGATCGGTCGAACGGTGTCTTAGATCGGTCGACCGGACTATCTCGACCGGCCTTCATAGCTTCGACCGACAGGTTGACCGTCATGCATTATTTTGAGCATAACTTTCTGCTTATCCAAATTAGATGATATTGAAGTCTATGGAAAGCTAACAGAATTATCTACAACGTTCCACATTCATCCAAAACTAATAAGATCAGTGCCAAGTATTTAATCAAAGTGTAGTGCATAAAGTTATCTATTTTTCTTAAACTTTTTTAGCATTTTATCTTTAATCATTCGAGGTTTGTATCATCAAAATATAATTTTATATGTCATTAAAACTTAGATCCAACAATCTCTTCCTTTTTTATGAAGACAAATTGAGAAATATGAAAAATATAAAAATTGCGAAAAAGTTGTAAAATTCTTGTAAAAATAATTTTACTCCCCCTAACACACAGCTTTCCTTACAATGGTAGATATTCACATGAATATTAATTGTAAGGTACTCTTCATATAAAGTTATGTTCAGATCATATTTCTCCTATACTTCTTCCCCTTTTGTTTCATCAAAAAGAACAATTTATATACATGAAGCATATTAGAAACCATATGTAACTTCCCCTTAATTAATTTTTCAAAAAACTAATTTATTCTTCCCCTTTTGTCATATAATAGACATGTATAGTATTGCAACATAAATATTTGAAAATATAACTCCCCCTAAATATATGACTATTTTATAGTCGTAAAATGAAGGCAATTTGATGAACTTCAAAAATATATTTATGAATTAAAATATGGCATAAAACTTTGATACAACAATGATATCCATGATATGTCAAAATAAAGTTTTAAAGTTTTAACATGCTCCCCTTATCATTATGACTAATTTTCTTTTGTTCCTCCATTTTCTTTCAAAGAAATAGTCATTTTGAAATTTTTTGAATGAAATTAAAAGAATAGGCCTAATCAATTAAGAAATATAAGAATGCAACCAATGATACTTTTACCATAACCTTTGTGTCTTCACGTTTTTAATTCCACTTGTCCTTTATACGTGAGGCACACCTGCAAAAATGATTATGCAACCTTTGGTACCCAAATTTCTTTGGGTCCTATTTTGTTAGATGTTGTTCCTTTCGGAACCCAAATCATGCCATTTTATGAAGATTTTCTTACTTTGCATTGATATGCAAAATGACCATTAAATCCACATGTAAAACATGTAATATGTAATTTTCTATTATATGTACGATTAGATTTCCAATAAGAGTTTTTATGTTCAAAGTGTTTTCTAGGATTATTTTTTGTTACATGAGAAATAGCTATATTTTTTAAAGAGACGTTTTTCTTCTTTTCTTTTTTAAAGAGCATGCTAGTTTTACAATTTCACATGCATGTGTAGCTTTCAAAGTTTCAATTTCATTTTTTAGATTTTCATTTTTCATAAAATATGTATTCTTTTCTACTTTTAATTTTTCAATCTCATTTTCCATAATATGAATATCATTTCTCAAGGTTTTATTATGAATTGCATCTCTTTTCTTTTTCAAAATATCAAGGTCATCTTTTATAACATGAAAGTCATCCATCAATTTTTTATTCTTCTTTTTAAGAATAAGATACTTTTCAATTAAGAAAAAAAAATTCTTTATGCGTCAAAATTGATATTATCATCATCATCATCATTATCACTATTAGCACTAGAGCAATAAGAAGAGTTGGATGATACTTCATCATTATGTGTCATTAAGCATAGATATGCGTCCTCACTGGATGAATTTGATGATTCATCTTCACTTGACTCTTCATGCATTTTCTTCTTTCTTCTATGAGATATCTCTTCTTTGTGATTTTTGTATGATCTTTGGATAGGCTTCACATTCTTTTTTTTCTTTTTCATCAATTTGAGATACTTATCGAGTTTTCTTGTGTAGAGGGCGAGTCTCTTTTCGTCTACTTCTTCTTCACTCGAGTCATCTTCACATTTGTTTGCTTTCAAAGCCAATGTCTTCTTTTTGGGAGCATTGGATTCTTCTTCTTCTTGGATCCCGATCTCATAGGTTAGAAGTGAACCAATAAGATCATCAAAATCCAATTTGTTCAGATCTTTTTCTTCGATCACCGTACTTTTTGTATGCCATTAAGGGGATAGAGACCTGAGAATCTTTTTCACTTTTTGAGGGTTAGTTCTTAGCTCGTCTAAAGAGGCTAGGCCATTCACAATATCATTAAATCGAGCAATCATATCATTTATAGATTCATTTTGGTGCATCTTGAAGGAATCATATTGATGATTCAAAATATTTAATCTAGATTATTTGACTTTATTCATTCCTTCATACGTAGTAATAAGTTTCTTCCAAATTTCGGTTGCACTTTCACAATTAGAAATCCGATTAAAATCCGTTGAATCCAAAGCACAGTAGAAAATATTCTTTGCTTTCCAATCCAATTTCGAAAAAATCTTTTGTCTTTCGTCATGTTCGGAAGGTAATTTTTCATGTAAATAATAATCATTTTCAACAATATCCCACATGTTTATATCAATTGAACATATGTAGACTTGAATCCGGATTTTCCAATATGCAAAATTTGATACATTTAAAAGGGGAGGACGACTAATTGATTGTCCTTCGGCAAAAATAAATCCACTTGATGTCATGGTTCTAAAGATTGTTAAATCTTAAAACAAACGATTGAATCTTAAAGATGATTAGATCTAAAATGATTAGATTTGAAAATGAGATGATTCAAAAGATCAAAACAAGAGCAACCCACTCTGATACCAATTGTAAGATCCTAAAGAGCACCAAGAAGGGGGGTGAATTGGTGTTTATCCGAAAATATCGATTTTACAAAAATCATCGCGGAAGTACAAAATTGATTCTTAGAACCTTTGCAATTCAGATTATAAACACAAATATAAGAGGGAGAGAGAGTGAGAAAAATCAAACACAATGAACACGGGTGATTGTTGACGAGGTTCGGCCACACCTTGGCATACGTCCCCGCTCCGACTTTTCGATCTCGAGACCGTCGGAGCACTTTCTTTGTTTCAAATGGGGCAAGGAAGAAAGCCCTTTACACAACCACATTTTTTACGCTTCGAGAGGCAAGGCAACCTCTCCTCCTAGGAAGCTAATATTTTCTCTCGCTCAAGAAGTAAAATTTAAACCTCTTCTACACAGGATCTCTCTCTATTTTTCTGAACAAAAATGTTTCTCTCTCTTTACAATGCTAGGCTCACAAGAGTGGAAGAGAGAAAGAAGAGCACAACTAAAATGATAACTTCAAAGAAAAAGATTTTCTTTTGATTTCTTGAGGTATTCCTTCAATGCTTGGATTAGTTGATTTTGCTTCTGGCCTTGGCACTCATTTTATAGGCTCTGGTATGTGAAAAAATTCGTCCAGAATTAATTCTACATTTTTCTCCTCGAAATATAACTGTTATTGTTCATTTGAGTAATGGACCGGTCGACCGCATTTATGGGTCGGTCGACCGGTCTATATGACCGTTGGCTCATTTTTTTCATTTGCCGCAATTGATCGATCGACCACATTAATGAACCGGTCGACCGGTCTATATGATCGTTGCGCTCATTTCTGCAGCTTCAGCACTTGGTCGGTCGACCAGACTGTCGATCGATGTCTCGACCGGTACAGTCTCGTAGTTTTAATTTCTAGCTGTTGAGCTGATCGGTCGACCAGTGCTTCGATCGGACTGTCGACCGATATAGTCTCGACGTGAATTTGGCAGCTCATGTATTGATCGGTGACCGGTGTCTCAGATCGGTCGATCAGACTATCTCGACTGACCTTCATAGCTTCGACCGGCAGGTTGACCGCCATGCACTATTTTGAGCATAATTTTTTGCACAGTTATCCAAATTAGATGATCTTGGAGTCTATGGAAATCTAATAGAATTCTCTACAAGGTTTCACATTCATCCAAAACTAATAAGATCAGTGCCAAGTATTTAATCAAAGTGTAGTGCATAAAGTTATCTCTTTTTCTTAAACTTTTTTAGCATTTTATTTTTAATCATTCGAAGTTTGTATCATCAAAATATAATTTTATGTCATTAAAACTTAGATCCAACAGAAATAATTTTTTTAATAAGAGCTTAATGAGATTCGAACTCTTGACCTATGATTTTGATATCATGTTAAAAAATGCAAGCTCCACTTGTAGGCCACCGATAGATCGTCAAAACTTGAAAGAATATTAAGCGAAATGAAAAGGTGGAAATGGTTGTAGGGAAGAAGAAATGTAAAAAGAATTTTCTATTACAACCTCGATTAACCAAGTACATGGGGTTAGTATTTCAGTTACAAAGACTATGTCATTACATGAACTTTACAACTGCTACAAACATACATTCTGCATTCACTTTGGAGTCATGACTTTGACAACTTGCAGAAGAAGATTCCATTCGCCATAGGCGATATAAGGAGCCAAAAAAAGCTTCGATATCGATGACTTCCATCGTAAAGAAATAGGTGCTTCAATTGTGCTGCGATGTCGTACAAGCCAGAGATGGACAAATCTGACAATAACATCAGTAATATGTTCTTAACGACAATAAATTCGATGATGATATCGACAAGACGACGACACAACGCCTACCGAAATTTGGATATGGAGGTTAAGCTCCGATTTGAAACATCCGACAATATCAAGGTAGCACCGACAGAATCCAGTCATCGACAAGGCGACAATAAGAAATCACGGAGGTCAAGTTTTGTAAACAAATGTCAAACGCCAAAGACGGACGCCGACTAAGAATGGCATCGACAATGACACAAGTAAATGGAGATCAAGCTCCAACCAGAGATCGCCACCAAAAGTGCACTCCGGTGAATCAAGACGCCGACAACAATGGAGGTTAAGCTCCAATAAAAATCCGAAGGCAACTCCGGCGAGACATCGATAAAGGTGATCGCCACCAAAATTTGGAGACAAAGCTCCAGAAGTGCGATGAATGAACTCGGGGAAAATATGTAGTGATTGCTGCCTAAATCGGCAACATACCAAAGCAAGGAAGAAGACAAGGGACTGAGTTCGAAATACGGTGGACAAAAAATAGGACGACCATAAGAACTAGAGATCGGAAAAAATTTTAGGGAAGAAAGAAAGGAAACAAGAATCGATCAACGATCCAGAACAACGAAGAAGGAGGAAAAGCAAAAGAAGAAAGTGGAAGGGGAGAAGAAGAAAATAGAAGAAGAGAATGGATGAACTTGGACTTTCAGAGAATGGATCAACCTGGACTTTCAGAAGCCATTAAGGATAGTAGATGTTCACCCGACGACAACCGATGAGGAGGAGAAGCGAATATCCACTTCCGACAAGATGTGACGATGAACAATGATCGGCGATGGAAGGAGCTCACGTGGATCGACGATGCATTAACTAATTTTTTTAAAAACTTAAACCTCCAAGAAGAATAATATCATTTATTTTATATTCTTAATCGATGTGCATGCATTATAATTATTAATTAAGCCCTTCTGATTTGTTTCTGAAATCATCATGGATGTTCGGGCAATTTGATATGACTAGTGCGTTGCTTAATTGGACTGATTAAAAAGTGTTGATATATGAATCGGTTGATGATTATAATATAACATAAATGGACCCATAGTTGGGTAACTACAACTACTGAGCTTTTTAATACTTAGATTTCAAAACATACGACAGAAAAATATATTACATACATAGTAATAATAATGTTGCAAACATACAAATTGTTAGTATATCTAAACTATAATTTAAAATAATAAAACCTGGGTATATTAATAATAAAAATATGGCGATAAAACTATAGCAAAACGCACGCAAATATATATATATATATATCCACTTAATTCAATGACAACAGAACACAACAAGGAGTAAACTCTGTTCAAAATGGAATCTTAATATATCTAAGTATTTTATCTAAATTTTGCACTTAATTCAATGCTCTTCAGCTTGTGTCTGTGTTCGTCCGACAGATCTCAACTCATGATCGGTGATTCCTCATCGATCGGCGAGTTCTCAGCTCGTGTTTGCCGGACAGATCTCAGCTCGTGTTCGTCGATTTAGGGTCGCTACAGTACATGGATTTGCCTGCAAGCCACGTGTCTTCGCCTAAGGGTGACCCTCACGACCCTCGAGTTTGCGATTCTCTTCGACTGGCGAGATCGGCGTGGCAGAGCTCGTGTTTGTGTTTGTCGTGATCATCTTCAACCGTCGAAATCGGCGAGACAGAGCTCGCGAGCGAAACTTCTTCACCAGACAGATCTCAGCTCACGATTGGTGATTCGTTTGGTTTAGACGACGCGAGGTGGGCGCACAGAGAACGATGAAGAGGTGCGGTGGCGGGAGGATCTGTCGAATGCGAGAAGGGGCGACGGGGAGGAAGGGATGGAGAGAGAAACCCTATTAATATGCATTTTTTTATCTCCACCACAGTCACAATCATTTTTGAATCTCATAAACAGATCGACCATCGATCTATGGATATGCGTCTAATAGGTGTTCTGGATTCCTTCAAAATTTAGGTGCTGTAGAGACACATATTTCTCATTTATTTATGTTCGATTAAGTAAGAATTGTTTTAAAGAATAGATTTTGAACTATTTTATGGACTATGGTTAAACTATTTTTTATGAGGATATTTATGATTTCTTTTATTATTATGTCTAAAAGTCTCGCATGTGAAAATTCATGAAAAATGTCTTAAACCAGGGCCGCTGATGGGCCAAGTTACCAAGCAGAAGCTACACCCTCCCATAATTTTAGGGCCCTTTATTTCCTAATATATGTATTATTTATTTATTGTTATTAATTAATTAATAATAATTCATGGCGTTTGCCTTGATTATTTTCATTTTAAATAATATTTTTTTCTCGTTTATCATTCATTATGCATTTAACTCATAATTAATTCACAATGATTCTTCAATTGATTTTAAATTAATATTTCTTCAATTGATTCTTTACATATTTGATTTTAACAATCAGCTTGCACCTAATTTTACACATTAGGCGATGCAAAATCTCATTCTTCTTATTGAAGAACTATAAGTAAAATTATTCTTTATTCAAATTTTGATTACCATTTAGGTTTATATTTTAAAATGTTAAAAAATATTATTCTATCTAGCAATAACATTAGGAATTATGTCTTGGGTTTCGTTCATATGGACCTTAATTAAACCATCTATTATTACAATAATTTTCTATAATATATAAATAAATTATATCTTTTATTATTATTATTCATAAGTTGAAGAATTGGAACCCAATGAAGGCCGAAGTTCAAAATCTCTCGCAAACACTTCAAGGAAAAGTATTCACAAAATAAATAATTAAATACTAAGAATTAAGAATCATCGCCGAAAAAAATACGAAGAATTAAGAAAAAAAAGGGTGGGGGATACTAGTTGCAGGGGTGTTCATGTCACGGGGTCGTTTTTCGCTCGACCGACCCGTGCGACGTCTAGACGTGCCCAACGTCTAGGCAAGCTCTTTTAAGTGCTTTGCGGAAGCTTATTTATGCCACCTTTTGTATGTCACAACTTTTGGGACGCACGGTCCCGAGCGGACGCTTCTTCGGTTGAGGCGTTTGTGAACAAACGGGCACCTCGACGTAACGCTCGATCGCTTGAGACGTTTTGGGACGCTCTTTTGTGGGTTGCCACCCCACGCTTGAGGCACGATGTTAGATTTAGGGAAGCTTGAAATCTTTGCTGAGTAAATATGAATGATTACAACGCTTCGGGGGAGGACTAGCGGGTCTCCCCTACTATACCACCGTTTCGGATGGTAGAATTGCGACGTGTGATGTGGATGACCATCTCCGGGGGTGCACTTTTCTGGAGTGCAAATTACAAAACTGCCACCATCACACTTAGAAAATAAACTAAGTACAAAAGTGAGTTGAAAAGGAAAATGCATGGTAAGATAACTCGACGTGCCCCGGGGAGAAGCCCCCGGGACATTCTCCCCCACTCAAGTCAGCGACGTCCCTGGAGCTGCGGCTTGAAATTCTTCAATCTTCTGCTTGAACTGCCACAAGTCTTCGGCTGTCTCCCAACTTGTGTCGGCGTCCGGTCTTCCGCTCCATCGAACAAGATACTCTTTCTTTCGATTCTTCGTGCGGACGGCGAGTACTTCTTCAACTTGATTAGTAAACTGCTAACGGATAGCCGGCGGGGCGCGGTCTGAAACCCCACGCCCGGGATCTTCAGTGTCTTCAACGAAGGGCTTGAGCAGGCTGACATGGAAGACGGGGTGTTGTTGCATCTGAGGCGGGAGCTCCAACTTGTAGGCCACCTTGCCTACCTTCTTCAGGATCTTGAAGGGGGCCTCGTAACGCCTAACGAGGCCCTTGTGCAGATTCTTCCCACTTAGCCGAAGATGTTGGACCAGCTTCACCAGGACCAAGTCTCCGACTTCAAAGTTGACGTCCCGTCGGGCGGTGTCCGCCCACTTCTTCATGCGCTTCGATGCCTTGTGCAAATATGCTCTCGTCATGTCGTTCTGCTCATGCCATTCCCTCGCCATGCGGTAAGCGGCGGGGACTTTGCCACCATAAGAAGTGGCGACGGCCTGGGGCGTCAGAGGTTGCTGCCTCGTCACTATCTCGAAGGGACTCTGATTGGTCGACTCGCTTCGTTGCAGGTTGTAGGAGAATTGTGCGATGTCGAGTAGCTTCGCCCAGTCCTTCTGATTGGCACTCACATAGTGCCGCAAGTAGATCTCCAGAATACAATTCACCCTCTCAGTTTGGCCGTCGGTTTGAGGATGAAGTGATGTCGAGAAATGCAGGTTGGAGCCCATCATCTTGAACAATTCCTTCCAGAAGTTGCCAATGAATCGCCCATCCCGATCGCTGACAATGCTTTGTGGTAGGCCCCAATACTTTACTACATGCTTCATGAATAACTCCGCAGCTTCAGTAGTAGGACAACTTGCGGAACCGGCGGCGAAGATGGCATACTTGGAGAACCGATCGACGACCACCATGATGGTACCTGCCCCTTCAGACTTGGGCAGGCCCGTGATGAAGTCCATGGAGACATCCTTCCATGGACGCTCTGGGATAGGCAGGGGTTCCAGAAGTCCGCCGGGCGCTTGATTGAGATTCTTATCTTGCTGGCAAACAAGGCATGTCTTCACGAAGGCTTCAATGTCGTCCTCCATCCTTGGCCAGAAGTAGTTGTCTTCGATGAGTGCCAAAGTGCGGCGGATGCCCGGATGTCCCGCCCACTTTGAGTCATGGCACTCTTGCATGATAGTGCGCCGCAAGTTGTCAAAGAGTGGAACGTATATGCGACGTTCCTTGGTGAAGATCGCCCATCTTCCACCCAAAAGCGGCGTGTCTTGCCCTCCTTCGCCTGCTCGAACAAGTTCTTTGCCGTGGGATCTGACTCCAATCCTTTCTTGATCCTCTCGATGAGGTCGGCCTGAGAGGAGCTCATGGCCGTCAATTCCGCGCGTCGGCTGAGGGCGTCGGCAACGACATTCGTCTTGCCAGGTTTGTACTCCAGAACATAGTCGAATTTCGCCATGAAATCTTGCCATCTTGCTTGCTTCGGCGAGAGCTTCTTCTGTGTCTCGAAGTAACTTGTCGCGACGTTGTCCGTCTTGATGTGAAATCGCGACCCGAGAAGGTAGTGCCGCCATGTTCTAAGGCAGTGAATCACCGCGGTCATCTCCTTCTCCTGAACGGCGTAGCGCCGCTCCGTGTCGTTGAGTTTGCGACTCTCGAACGCCACGGGATGCCCCTCCTGCATAAGAACTCCTCCAATGGCATAGTCAGAAGCATCTGTCTGTACCTCGTAGGACTTGGTGTGGTCTGGCAGGACGAGCACCGGTTCCTCCGTCATGGCCCTCTTGAGGGTGTCGAACGCTTCCTGGCATGTCGGCGTCCACTCCCACTTCACATTCTTCCGGAGGAGATTCGTCAAAGGGGTCATCACATGTGAATACCCCTTGACGAACTGCCTATAGTAGTTTGTCAGGCCAAGGAACGAACGCATGTCGAGAACCCGCTTGGGCGGTTCCCACTCCACGATGGCCCGAATCTTCGCGTCATCCATCTTCAACTTCCCACTTCCGACGACATGTCCCAAGAAGTGTACTTCCGGTTGAGCGAAGGCACACTTCTCCCGCTTGACGTAGAGCTCGTTCTGCCGCAACACCTCGAACACTTGCCAAATGTGCTCGATATGCTCCTCCAAGGTGCGGCTGTAGATCATGATGTCGTCGAGGTATACAACCACAAACCTGTCAAGGAATGGCTGCAATACCTTATTCATGAGAGTGCAGAAGGTCGCCGGAGCATTGGTGAGGCCGAATGGCATCACGAGGAACTCGTAGGAGCCGTATCTTGTGACGCACGCCATCTTCTGCACATCCTCATCCATGATCCGGACTTGCCAATAGCCCGAACGAAGGTCCAACTTGGTAAACCATCTTGCACCGCCAAGTTGGTCGAACAAATCCGCCACCAAGGGGATGGGGTACTTGTTCTTCACCGTAAGCTTGTTGAGCGTCCGGTAGTCGATGCACATCCGGAGGGAACCGTCATGCTTCTTCTGGAAGAGAACCGGGGCGCCATATGGAGATTTTGAAGGCCGAACATATCCTGCATCCAATAGTTCGGTGAGTTGCTTACGGAGTTCTGTGAGTTCCGGCGAAGCGAGCCGATAGGGGACTCCATGTGGGGCTTTAGATCCTGGGACCAAGTCGATGACATGGTCCACTTCACGCTTCGGAGGCAACCGCTTTGGAAGTTCCGAGGGCATGACGTCCGCAAAATCCTCAAGGGTTTCAAGGACTTTGGGAGGTGTTGGAGTGGAGGGCTCCGGATCTTTCAAGATGGCGGTCGCCAGGAAGGTGTGCTCCTGTTTGCGCAACCCCTTCGCCACTTGCATGGCGGAGAGGGTCTTCTGTTTGATGTCTCCGCCTGACCTCACAGGGACGTTGTAAGGTCCCTTGGGATCGAAGATAACCATCGAATTGGTGAGCGGGATGACACATGCAGCAATGTGTCGCAGAAAAGAGATGCCCGCCACCACTTCGTAGTCATCCACTGGTGCCACCGTCACGTCGAAGCTTCCCGACCACTTGCCGATGCGAACCTTCACTCCAGGAGAAATTCCTGTGGTCGAGATAGACTTCGCGTTCACCGTCTTGAACGTGGCGTTAGTCTTCTGGAGTGGCAGCTTTAGCTTCTTGACGGCCACTTCTGACACGAACAACTCCGATGCTCCCGTGTCAATGAGGGCGTTGAAGACTTGGCCGTTCAACTCGATATCCGCATAAAGTCGCGCAGCCGATGAAGGACCCTTCGGGGCGTTGATGGCGCTGAGGACGTGCATCGAGCTGAGACACGCCTCCTCCTTCTCTTTTTCCTTCTCGTCGAGGCAATACATTGCGTTGACTGTCGCCTTTTTCGGATAATCACTCGTCCAATGTGGACCCTTGCAAATGTAGCAAGGATTTGGCGGCTTCCCGTCCCTTTTGAATTTTCCATTGTTGGACTTCCCGTCTTGGTGTCCCTTGCCTTTGTCTGGATAGTGCGACTTGCCTCCTTGTGACTTGGACTTCTCTCCCCCACCATTGCCCTTGCCCGAGGACTTTGGTGGTGGAGTGCTCGCTTTGGCGTACTCCATGAGCGATTCAGCAGCGGCGACTAGCGAGCGGAGGTTGGGGCAATCTCGTCGCTCCAACTCCGTCCTAGCCCATGGCTTCAAACCCTTCACGAAGACCGCCAACAACGTGTCTTCGTCCACTTGGAAATTCTGTAGGCGGAGCTCGGTGAACTCTTTCACGTACTCCTTCAACGTGCCCTTTTGGCAAATGTTGAACAACGCAATCTTGGCCTGCAGTCCCAACTTGGCAGGGCAGAAGTAGTTGATAAGTTGTCTCTTGAAGTCGTCCCACCTCTCAATGGGACCCACAATGCCACGCTCCACGTCGTCGCAATGGCACCGCCACCATAGACTCACCGCATCTTGCAAGTAGAAGGATGCGATCTTCACCATCCTTACTTCGGACGTCACGTCCAAGGCCTCCATGTACCTTCGGACGTTCCACAGGAAGTCGTTGATCTCCCTTGCCGACCGCTCGTCTTTGTAGGGCCTCGGCTTTGGCACATCAATTCTTGCCTCATGCGGGGCGGGCGCCTCGGGGCGCCGCCCGTCTCCATAGCGTCGCTTGAGCTCCTCCCGGAAGGTCTGGAACTCTTGCTCCATTTCGAACTGCATGTTTGAGAGACCATTGTCCAAGGTCTCCCGCATGTCCATGATTGTCGCTTCCATGGACTCGAGACACGTATACAACGGCGCCATCTCTTCCCGCACCGTGGCAAGATCCGTGGTCTTCTCCAACTCCCGCTCGTGTGTTGCGAGTTGGTCTTGCATCTCGCCCACGTCCAATTGGAATTGGCCGAGGCGTTGCTCGAAGGCGGACATGGTGTCCTTCGAGCGGGTGCGCCCTCGATCCTGGCGGCCCTTCTCCGGTGCAACGGGTTCATTCGTCATCTCCGAGTTTGATGTCATTTCACCTTGATCGCCGAACGTCAACTTGAGCGGTCCCAGAAACGCTGCTCTGATACCAACTTGTCACGGGGTCATTTTTCGCTCGACCGACCCGTGCGGCACCTAGACGTGCCCAACGTCTAGGCAAGCTCTTTTAAGTGCTTTGCGGAAGCTTGCTTATGCCACTTTTTGTATGCCACAACTTTTGGGACGCACGGTCCCGAGCGGACGCTTCTTCGGTGGAGACGTTTGTGAACAAACGGACACCTCGGCGTAACGCTCGATCGCTTGGGACGCTTTGGGACGCTCTTTTGTGGGTTGCCACCCCACGCTTGAGGCACGATGCTAGATTTAGGAAAGCTTGAAATCTTTGTTGAGTAAATAGGAATGATTACATGCTTCGGGGGAGGACTAGCGGATCTCCCCTACTATACCATCGTTTCGGATGGTAGAATTGCGACGTATGATGTGGAGGACCATCTCCGGGGGTGCACTTTTCTGGAGTGCAAATTATAAAACTGCCACCATCACACTTAAAAAATAAACTAAGTACAAAAGTGAGTTGAAAAGGAAAATACATGGTAAGATAACTCGACGTGCCCCGGAGAGAAGCCCCCGAGACATTCACAGGTCGGGTCGGACCCGACCCGTGAACAAACCCGACCCGACCAAATTTGGTCAGGTCAGGTTGGGTCAGGTCAAGGACATTTTGACGGCCAAAACCGACCCAACTCAACCCGGGTGGGGTCGGGTGGTCGGATTATCCGACCACCCAATTTTCTTTTTTTTAAATTTTTTTTTCTTATTGATTTATTTATTTAATATAAAAATATTTATTTTAAGACATAAAATAAGTTTTCTAACAATTTAAATATTATTTTTGTATTTAAAGTATTTTATTTCAATTTTTAAAAATTTTTAAGTAAATATAGGCCTAAGTTTAAATAAAAGAGAAAAAAATTAAAAAAATAATAAAATAATCGGATCGTCGGGTCGGGTCAACTCAGGTTGAAAAAATTCAACCCGTATCCGACCCGTCGGGTCGAGTCATCGGGTCGAATCATCGGATTCGAGGTCGATCCGCTGAACACCCCTAACTAGTTGCATGGAACAACTTGCCTTAGGTAGATCTAATTTGCAAATCCTGTGATCCATCTTTTTCAAGTCATAAAGACATGCTCATTATTTTAATTTTAGGGGTGTGACATGACTCATTATTCAGGAGTGTTACATGAATGTCACCGCGTACGAAGAAAAATCAACATAATTGTGAATTCAATTTCACCACTTTGATTATCAATGAAACGGACCTGTCTATTTGTCATGGCACATGTAACGAGTTGTGATATCATATTTACATATTTTATAACAAACATTAATTTCTATGGCCCAAAGTTTGATGATGTAAAAATATATCAATATTTAAAACATTTATGTTCGTGAATGAATTGCCAAAATGGATGTGTTATTTGATATTTATAATCATGTTGCATTCTTTATTGTGTATGAAAATGAATGTACTAATAATCACACATGTATGCATGCTCAACTATAGACTAAAAGATAAAAAAAAAGTCCAAAAAGGAGATGTTGGAATCTGCCTCGTCACGCGTCATCACAAAGCTTGTGAGTTCAGCTCGTCGCAGAGTGGCAGACCGCCGAGTTTTTATTTTTACTTTGTAGCAGAGTCAGCTACTTCACTGTAGCAGTTAGATGTAATATCATTTTAATACCTTGTAACAGGTAGTGATTAGTATAAATACGTGTCCGTGGTTGTTACCTGTAATGACCTTTTACTTTGAATAGAAATGTAGTTTCTCTTTCGCTTCTTTTCTTTCTCTCCTGTAGCTGTGTTTCTTTCTCTTCTCTAGCACTTATCTTTCATCTCTCCGATCAACCAATGGCGAGTCACCGGAGCTCTCACATATTTTGACATGGTATCAGAGCCAACCCGTTGAAGGTCCTGTTGAGCTCCTTCATCGTCTACTTCACCGTCAGCCCGCTGTGCCACTGCCGGAAGTTCGTCTTCAAGCTCGCCGTCGTCGGCTGAAGCTCCTTCAGCCTACATGGCTCCAGCAAGCCCCAGCGGGCGCCGATGTGGTCCTAGCCGGTGCATATCTGCTCGTACCCAATGTCGATCTAGCAGATCTGATCGATCTGGTCATGGCCAACGATGATCTGGCAGATCTTTTGGTCTCGGCGGACGAAATCTCGACGGACATGCCGAGCTCGCCGTCGACTAGAGTGTTAATCACAAAGGAGTGCCAGATTGCTTTGCTTCATGGTCTTCTTTGCATCCATATGGAAGATCTACTTTGCTGCTGAGCCCAGGCATTAAATCGAAGCTTCATATACAATCGGCACACCAGGTCATCATCGCACAAGTTTTCTTTCCTTCTTTTTTCTTCCGACGAGAGGACAACGTCTTCATCATTTTAGTTTGTGATGTGTGCATCTTTATCATGTAGAATCCCAAAGGGCACCAAGAGGGGGTGAATTAGTGTTAAATAAAAAATGTCGATTTCACAAAGATCATCGCGGAAGCACAAAACCGATTCTTTAAAATTTTTTAAAATAAAGCAATTCAGATAATAAACATAATATGAATGGGGAGAGAGAGAAAATCAAACACAAAAATACGATGGTTGTTGACGAAGTTCGGCCATACCTTGCCCTACGTTCTCGCTCCGACTTCTCGACTTCGAGACCGCTAGATATTCCACTAATCGCTTCCTTCGTTCCAAATGGGGCAAGGAAAAAAACCCTTTACATCAACCACCTTTTATTCGCTTGAGAGGCAAGGCAACCTCTCCTCCTAGAAAACTAATATGTTTCTCTCGCTCTAAAGGTAAGATTTGGAACATCTTTTACACAAGAGCTCTCTCTATTTTTTTTTTCTTAGCAAAAGTGTTCCTCTCTTTTACAAATCTATGCTCACAAGAAGAGAAGAGAGAAAGAAGAGAAAGTTATAAAATGAAAACTTCAAGAAATGATCTCCCTTTGATAACTTGAATTTTTTCTTCAATGAGTGAATAGATGCTTTTGCCTCTAGCTTTGGCAAAACTTTTATAGTCTCCAGTGTGTGGAAAATTCATCCAGAATTTGCTCTACAAATTCCTCCTTCAAATTTGACTATTACTGTTTATTTGATTCGGAGGCCGGTCGACCGCACATCCGGACCGGTCGAACGGTCTATGTGATCGTTGCGCGATTTTTTTAACTTCTGCACTTGATCGGTTGACCGGTCCATCTACCGATACATCGACCGGTATCGGCTCGATGTCGTCCGGGACAGGCTCAGTATTTATCGGTCGACCGACATCTTCTATTCGGTCGACCGGTATCATGTCGACCGTCAGGTTGATCGACTTGCACTATTTTGAGTATAACTTTTTGCACGGTTATTCAAATTAGATGATCTTGGAGTCTATGAAAATATAACAGAATTCTCTACAAATTTAATGTCACTATTCATCCAAAATATAAACATTTCATAGTCAATTATGTAATCAAAGTTTGTACATAAAGTTATCCGTTTTTCTTTAAACCTTTTTAGCATTTTGACTTCAATCTTTCGAGGTTTGTTTCATTAAAATATAATTTATATGTCATTAAAACTTTGACTCAATAATCTCCTCCTTTTTTATGAAGACAAATCGAGAAATATGAAAATTATATAAGTTGACAAAAAAGTTGTAAAATCTTGTAAAAACAAATTTACTCCCCTATCACTTAACTTTCCTTACAATGGGAGATATTCATATTTCTCCTATATTTCTTCCCCTTTTATTTCATCAAAAAGTCGTTTGTAAATGAAGTATATAAGAAACTATATGTAACTCCCTCTTAATCAATTTTCAAAAAAAATTTATTCTTCCCTCTTTATGTCATATAATAGATACGTAGAGTATTGCAAGTTTTGAAATATAACCCTCTAAATTTATGGTTATTTTATTATGAAAACCAATTTATGAAAGCCAAAAAAATATTAAGAATAAAAATATGGCATAAAAACTTTGATAAAACAATGTGATATTTATGATATGTGAAAATAATGTTTTAATATGATCAATCATTATGATCAATCTTTTTATATATTCTACTTTTTTGTTAAAGAAATAGCAGTTTTGAAATTTTTGGGTGAAATAAAAAATAAATGATACTTTTACCATAACGTTTGTGCCTTCACCGCTTGTCCTTTGCTTTGCATGTGAGGTACACCTGAAAAGTCATTAAGTAACTTTGATACCCAAATTTTTTTGGGTCCAATTTTGTTAGACAATGTTTCTTTCAGAACCCAAATCATGCTATGTTGTGTTGATTTTCTTATTTTGCATTGATATGCATAATGATCATAAGAGTCACATGAAAAACATTTAAAATGAGATTTTTTATTAAAGGGATGATTAGATTTTCAATAAGAGTTTTTATGTCCAAAATGATTTCTAAGATTATTTTTTGTTAGTTGAGAAATAGTCTTAATTTGTGTTTTTTTCAAAAAATTATTTTCTTGTTTTACTTTTTCTAATGAACATACTAGTTTGACAATTTCACATGCATGTGTAATTTCTAAAGTTTCAATTTTATTTTAAAATTTTCATTTTCCATAAGGCATATATCATTTTCTTCTTTCAATTTTTTGATCTCATATATTAATTTCTCATTTACTTCTTTAAGTGAGAAATATCTTTTTATAAGGGATGAAAGTTCTTTATTCACATCTAAAGAGAGAATTTCTTCGGAAGAATTCGATGAGTCATAATTTGAATTTGAAGGATTAGACATTATCTCATCACTGGAAGAACTTGATGAACTACTTGTTTCACTAGACTTTTCATATTTTTTTTCTTTTTACCTTTCTGGGATTTTTCTTCTTTGTGGTGTTTGTATGATTTTCTTGTTGGCTTCTTGTTCCTGTCTTTCTTTTTAACCAACTTGAGATACTTATCTAATTTTCTTGACTAGAGTGCAAGTTTCTTTTCATCCACTTCCACTTCCTCTTCACTTGCATCTTCTTCTATCGTATTTATCTTCAATGTCAATGTTTTTTTCTTGAGAGTTTTTTCTTCTTGATCTTCTTGGATAGAGATCTCATAGATTAGAAGTGAACCAATAAGATTATCAAAATTCAATTTGTTCAAATCATTTTCCTCGATCACAATCTTTTTCGTATGCCATTTGGTGGAGAGAGGCCTGAGAATCTTTTTCACTTTTTGGGGATTAGATCTTGGCTCACCTAAGACGGCTAAGCCATTCAAGATATCATTAAAATGAACAATCATATCATTTATGGATTCATTATAATGCATTTTGAAAGAATCAGATTGATGGTTTAAAATATTCAATCTAGATTCTTTAACTTTATCGGTTCCTTCGTAAGTAGTGATAAGTTTTTCACAAATCTTGGTTGCGGTTTCACAACTTGAAATTCAATTAAACTCCGTTGAATCCAAAGCATAATAAAATATATTTTTAGCTTTCCACTCAAGTTTTGAAAAAAACTTTTCTTTTTCTTTAGAATCATTAGGTAACTTTCCATGAACATAATAACATTTTTCAACTATGTCCCACATGTCGATATCAATGGAGCAAATATATGCTTGCATTCTAATTTTTCAACACGTAAAATTTGATGTATTTAAAATGGGAGGACGACTAATTGATTGTCCTTCGGAAAAACTAATTCCACTTGATGCCATGACTCTTGAAGATTGTTAAATCTGAAAATACGATGATTGAATCTTAAAACGATTGGATCTAAAGAAAATTAGATCTGAAAATAAGATGATTCAAAAATTCAAAACAAGAGCAACCTGCTCTGATACCAATTGTAGGATCCCAAAGGGCACCAAGAGGGGGGGGGTGAATTGGTGTTAAATAAAAAATGTCAATTTCACAAAGATCATCGCGGAAGCACAAAACCGATTCTTTAAAACCTTTTATAATAAAGCAATTCAGATCATAAACATAATATGAATGGGGAGAGAGAGAAAATCAAACACAAAGACACGATGGTTGTTGACGAAGTTTGGCCACACCTTGACCTACGTCCCCACTCTGACTTCTCGACTTCGAGACCGTCGGAGATTTTATTATTCCCTTCCTTACATTCCAAATGGGGCAAGGAAGAAAGTCCTTTACACCAATCACATTTTCTCCGCTTCGAGATGCAAGGCAACCTCTCCTTCTAGAAAGCTAATCTATTTCTCTCGTACAAGAGGTAAGATTTTGAACCTCTTTTACACAGGAGCTCTCTCTATTTTTTTTTTCTTAACAAAAGTGTTCCTGTCTTTTACAAATCTATGCTCATAAGAAGAGAAGAGAGAAAGAAGAGAAAGTTATAAAATGAAAACTTCAAGAAATGATCTCCCTTTGATAACTTGAAGTTTTTCTTCAACGAGTGAATAGATGCTTTTGCTTCTGGCTTTGGCACTCCTTTATAGCCTTCAGTGTGTGAAAAATTCATCCAAAATTTGCTCCATAAATTCCTTCTTCGGAGGCCGGTCGACTGCACATCTGGACGGGTCGACCGGTCTATGTGATCGTTGCACGATTTCTTCAACTTCTGCGCTTGATTGGTCGACCAAGCCGTAGACCGATATATGGACTGGTATCGGCTCGATGTCGTCTGGGGCAGGTTTAGTATTTATCGGTCGATCGACATCTTCTATTCGGTCGACCGATATCATGTCAACCGGCAGGTTGACCGACTTGTACTATTTTGAGCATAACTTTTTGCACGGTTATCCAAATTCTTGAAGTCTATGAAGATAATAGAATTCTCTACAACTTTGATATCAATTTTCATCCACAATATAATCATTTCATAGTCAATTATGTAATCAAAATTTGTGCATAAAGTTATCCATTTTTCTTTAAACTTTGTCAGCATTTTGACTTTAATCTTTCGAGGTTTATTTCATCAAAATATAATTTATATGTTATTAAAACTTTGACTCAACACATCATTTCCAGCAACATGTGCCGTCTGAAAATTTGTTTGAGGTTGCAGTCAATGTGTTCGACGAATTGTTCTTCTCCTATGAATCTGTTTGAGACTTCTCTATTTTTCTTCTTTGTTCTTTCCTTCGGTTGTTTTCCCCAATTTTGATTTCTTCTCTAGATTTATTTTCTATTTTCTCAATCGTTCTTTATTTTTCATCTGCATTGTCTGTTTTCTTCTCCGATCATCTCTTCTCGGCGACTTCTCCTGCAGCCGTGAAGTTCTTCACCTTCTTTCCTCTTTCACGGTGGAGTTCACCGTCGTTCATTTCATCAATCTATCATCAGAGTTCTTCCCTTTTCGGGATTCAATTAGAGTAATTTTGGCTCCTCCGATGAAAGTCGCGTCATTTCCTCATCCCCGATCGTAAGTTTGATCATCACTTCTCAGTGTCTTCTCCTGCAGCCGTTCACATATTCATCTTTTGTGTTTTCTTCGCCTCCTCCGGTCTACTTTCGGGAAGATCAGTTCCTCTGTTTCTTGTTCTTCTACTTCACCGGCAACTGTGAGATCCACACATCGAGTTCATGTTCTTTCGTGTGTCGGTCTCCAATCATAGTCTCTACTCTATCAGCTTTTTCCTTCTTTGTTTTTCGGCCTTGTGTGTTCTACCTCCGACAGACAAATGTTCAATGTCGGAGCTCAGCTTCTTCTCGCCGGGTTCTCCGGCGACCATCGGGTGTTTGACGAATTGCCTGAGCTCCATCTTCTTCACAGCCTTGACGATGCCAAGCCAAGACTTCAAGTTGTCGTGTCCAACCGGCCAACTTCTTCCGAGCATCAACTTGAGGGGGGCTGTTGGAATCTGCCTCTTCGCCGTCATCACAAAGCTCGTGAGTTTAGCTCATCGTAGAGTGGCATACCACCGAGTTCTTATTTTTACTTTGTAGCAGAGTCAGCTACTTCACTGTAGCAGTTAGATGTAATATCATTTTAATACCTTGTAACAGTTAGTGATTAGTATAAATACGTGTTCGTGGTTGTTACCTGTAATGACCTTTTACTCTGAATAGAAATGTAGTTTCTCTTCCGCTTCTTTTCTTCCTCTCCTGTAGCTGTGTTTCTTTCTCTTCTCTGGCACTTATCTTTCATCTCTCTGATCAACCAACTATGAGTCACCGGAGCTCTCACAGATTTTGACAGGAGGGAAAAGTAGAAGCTAAAGAAAAAAATCTAATAAGGAGAAAATCTGAAAAAGTAAAGGTGTTAAAAAAACCTTTGAACAGGAAAGAGAATAATTTCTTTTATATCATTTCTATTTTGCTCATTGGATCTGCAATTTCAAATTTTGCGTACACCTGAACAAGTTAGATTCCCACTTTATTTGTCTTCTTCTTTGTTTCTTGAATATCTCAACCTTGGATCAACTTTGGATAATTTAATATTGACATTGGTTGTGAGTTTGTCTTCGAAAAGTAATCCAAAGAGGCAATACAAAGAAAGTGACATTGTTGGAGGGCAAATTTTTTTGTGATTTGAGTGCACTGCTTGAGAATATTGTGAGGCTTTCTTACTTTTAATATTCTTTGCAGGACTTTAAATATGGACATTGAGGTGGATGATTATGCACATACTATTTGTCCTTAGTTGTTTTGTATACTCCACATGTGCAAGACAATTCTCTTGAAATAGAATCGCAGCAAGAAAACATTTTTTTATGCATATTGTCATGTTATGGATAGAACTTATGAACCGATTATATATAGTGCAAATTGTGTCAATTTTGCTAGTAATTACATTGCGGAGAAGTTGGGACTACCGACCTTGGTGCACCTAAAACCATACAAACTTCGATGAATAAATAACGGAGGAGAAGTCAAAGTGACTAAAGAAGTTTGTGTGTCATTTAGTATTGGAAGGATGATCCATAGAGCATAAGCATGATGGAAATAATAAATAATATCATATAAGATTCATGGGGATTATCATGTGAGGAAGAACATGAGATTTTATTTCATTTAGCATTTTTAGCGTTTGATTTGTTTCATTTCATTTAGCATCTTTAACATTTGATTATTTTCATATAACATGATGGAAAGGATCAACCTCTATGATCAGTCAGGCCACATACACAAGACTGCACACTTCGAATATAATAGGAGTATCTCACATAAGAATGTAATCATCTCAAAGGGAAAGTAGACTTTCCATCTAAGTAGGCATGACATTCTTTATTTTTCACAAGGATCAATCAAGACTTTAGGGAGCAAGGTTAGCTCCAGGTTAACATGTATAATCATAAATGCATGAGATCAATCATGAGGACAGAGGTGAATTAAGATACAATCATAAATGCATAATATCATACTAACTTAGGAAGCATATTAGCATATTTATGGAATGAATGCTATAACCTGAACCTTGGGACCTTAAGAATGCATACTCTCATGTACAAAAGTTCATGTAAGGTTCATAATCAAGACATTCATGGATTGTATTTTCAGCTTGCTAAGCATTCAATTTCATACACCTTTCAAGTAGCCAATAAAAATGCATATCATGATAGTAATCCAAGGCATCAAACTATCCATTCTCTAATATGCACCTAAGTCTAATAGTCTTTGGAAAAAATATGCTAAGTCCTTTGAATTACCCTTATAACTTAAATTTCGTTAACACACTTTTTGATCATTTTTCAATTGCTTTCTTCAACGGATCAAGCTTTAGCTCTTTCCTCTTTGATCTCCTTTGCGCCGAGCCAAAGCAATGGAGCAACAACATAAACAATGAAGGAAAGGAGGAGTTGAGGAGATGAGAAAAAGAAAAGGAATAAGAAAACTTTATGGTCCTCATATCCTAAGGTTCTTGAAGTGGAAGTGTTCCACGAAGTTTATGAAAAGATGAGTCAAAATTAAATTTGATTTGTTTTTTCATGTGCCCGCGGATGACATCAATAATTAAAATAAAATTTTAATTTATTTTTTTTACAAAATTTTAGATACTCCAGAAAAGAAAATTGCATCTAAATAAAAGTGTCGGTTCATCACGAGAAGTCAGTCAAACAATTGAACCACTCAGTTAAATCATGTGTAGTGTAGTTCCCTTGAGCTAAATCGTGCATAAATTTTGCGTCCAAAGGAAAGTGTTGGTCAATTGTGAGGAGAAATTAGATAAACAATTGAACCATTCCACTGGAACCTTGTAGTAATCAAACGTACATGAACCGTTCAATTGACCGCGCATTTTCTAATCTACCGTCCATCTTGGATATGAAGATGCGAACGGTAGGTAGTACGAGACCAGTTTAGATGGCCAACAAAAAAAATAACTCCATTTCCACTAAACCAACCTACATCAATCAGCACCATAACAAATAATAATAATTATAATAATAGAATCATTCCGAGTACAATTAAAGAATATATATATATATATGAATTAGTGTACCTTCATAACACCTTTCGTTTTAGAGGAATGTTAAACGCATATCAATAATTAATCCACTCATCAATGGTTCATATTATTGATATTTTTAACTGATGAGGTTTAATCACTTTTGATTGAATCAATGATGCGTTCAGCATCCCTTCAGAGTTGAAGATTCTCTGAAGTTACATTAATTTCATATGTATGAGAAAGCGCATGGGAAAAACACAAAAACTATTATTTTTGTTAAAATAACGATGAAAACAAGAAACTTTTTACTCGTGGAATAAAAGAAAATAAAAAAAGAAGATTATAAGACTATAAGTTCTTAAGCAAAAGAAGATTAAATTAAATATATGATTAAGAAATTTTTAGTATGGTAAATAAACAGAGGGAGAATAAGGTGGGTGGGAGGATCATCTCCATTTTTTATTCAAACAAGAAGCACCATCTTTAACTTAAAGTCATATTCTAGAATTCATGAAATTTAGGGGTTCCTCACTCGGGGATTATTCGTAATTATTACAGATTGATTAGCTTTATATTTCATTAATAAATTTTAATCAAATCTTAAGATATTTTTTATTTTATAAAATAAAATTAATCCGTTCAACTAGAAACCTTGTCCTCTGTTTTTTTTGTTTTAAAATATCTTTTCTTGTTGGTATGCTAGCTTTCACTGTTTAAGATTTTATTTTATTTACTGTAACCGTAGTGGTGATTTAATATCTTACTTTATTACAAAATCTATTAAAATATTAATATTCTAAACTATGAGTAAGTAAAATATTAAATCTTTTCTTCTCTTAAACAATCTTAAGATAATTTCTAAAGTTGTAAAAAAAATTATTCGACCCAAACTATTTTTATCTCTACGTCGCCCATTTTTGTATTTATTTTTTGATAATTAAATGTCATTTAATATCGATATTTATTTATATCTTTTATTTTAAAATATCATATTAATTTATTTTGTGATTACCCAGGATTATAACAAAATGGGGTCGAGCAAGATTATCCACAAAAGGACTGTAAGATCCTGAATTATGAAGGAAAAATATTTTAAGATATTTACGAAATGTATAAGAGTTAGTTAATCATTAATCTTTATTCTAATTTTATTTACTTTAATATATGTATATATAATATTATTTTTTGGTTGGTAAAGAAAGACCATGCACAAATGAATATTGAAGTGAAAATATTACATAAAATTTATTATTGAAAATCGTACTCACAACATTTTTAACTTTGGAGTGAAAAAGAACCACTAGACAGCTTGCTAATTCTTGGAAAGTGCTGAAAACTTTTTTTTATTTATGCTATGGCCTTTACCTTTTTCTATTACATAGTGGTGGTCTTAATTAACTCCAAATAGTAGTAGCCAACAAATAAATCAAATAGATTTTAACTAAATGGTAGGCCCCTCTTCTTTTTTCTAGATTTAATCTTTTTAATGAAATTAATAAAAAATGACTACATAACATAAATAAATTTATGTTGACAAAATGATGAAAATGTGGAGAAAATCCAACATTTGACAAAAGCACTAATACTTCGGTATTACATGATATAATGTTTTTCTTTTTTTAAAGAAAGTAAATTATAAGCTGGTCGAAATTGGCTTTTAGGTCTTCAATTATGGTGATTATAAAATGCACATTTGTTTTATAGCAATAGAAACAACGATTATTTTGTTTACCTTTTCCCGTCTAAATAAATGAATAAGTCATTTAATTTTTTAAAAAATAATATCCAATTTTCTCTTAATTTTTCTTTAATCCTTTTTATCAATTAAACGTCAACCTTTATTATCCTTGGAAATAAAAAAAAATCTTACCAACATATTTTTTTCGTTGAAATGCTAGAAGGAAATAGAAGTAGACACATATTTTAATGTACACTTTTATTTTTCTAATGATGCTAAAAGAGATAGAGCACGTAAATATTTAAATAAAAAAGTTATTTTTAAAAATCATTTCTAAATTATCATAATTTTTACACTTGAGCGAACTTATTTTTTTATCCTTAAATTATCGTGACTTTAGTTTTATTTTTTCATAATATTTAAATAAAAAAATTATTTTCATAAAGTATCTTTAAATTTTTTTCTTCATTGGAACAATTTTTAGGATAGAATTTTAAAAAATGATGATAGTTTAGAACTGATTTATGAAAATAACTCATAAAAAATAATATTAAGTTAAAAAGAGAGCAGTACTCGTATTCTAAGAGGGGATTCATTAATTAACTTGAGATAAATAATTAATTAAATTGATGAAGTTAATTAATTACTCGGTTCTCACGCCTATTTAACGGCCCCTCCGTACTCAACCCCTCCGCACACTTTGGTTCTCCCGGCCGGGAAGCGTCGCTGGTGTTGTTGCCGCCGGAGACGACGAAGATGACTTCTTGCGTCCCTACGCTGCCATCGCAACGCAACCGACACGAACAAAACGAAGCGTCTCCGCTGCCCGCGGATGTGTCCTCGAGAACGACGCGGGAACACGAGAGTACAGGGCCGGCGCCGGGGGACAAGCCGGTCCGCATTTATGCCGACGGGATCTACGACCTCTTCCATTTCGGGCACGCCCGAGCTCTTGAACAGGCCAAGAACTTGTGAGACCTCGTCCTTTTTTTTTGCGTCTTTTCCGTTCACTCAATTGCATAGGTCCTAATATTACTCAATAGGTTTCAATATATGATTTTTTTTCCTCTGCAAAAATATGTAAGCTTTGGCCAAAAGTTTATGTAACTTCTTTCTGGTGCATTGATTCGCATGAACCGCGGAGCCCATGGGTGTTTTTGGATAGTGATAGATGTGAGTTCTCTCTTGTTGGATTAGAAGGTCTTGACTCTTGACTGTAGGGACTGTTCAGTTTATTTTGGTTTCAAACGATGCAATCTCCTTCTCTTTCGCTTAGACATAAATGTTGCTTCATCTATTTACGTAGTTTCTTAAAGTTTGTACTGGATGCCATTACTAGAAAATTCGATTCAATGAGTTAACATATGCAGTGGTTTTAAAATTGACTCTGAACCTCTCCTAGTTCTGCAAGTATCTTTATTTGGATGTTTAGAATAGTGAAAAAGAATTTGGTGTTCGTTTGTTAACTCTAAGATTATGTTTGCTTTTTGAAAATTACTAAATGTTTGATTATTTTCATTCCTGACTATTATTGGTAACACATCTTCTTGGACTAATTATACTCTTTTGCAGATTCGCCAATACATATTTACTTGTTGGATGTTGTAATGATGAAATCACACACAAATATAAGGGGAAAACTGTCATGACTGAATCAGAGCGTTATGAGTCCCTTCGTCATTGCAAGTATGTAATTTTTCTGATGATTCTATAGCTGATATGTTTTCTATGTTTCATTATCTACTTCTTAACCCTACATACTTGGTTGATTGGAACACTTTTGGATAAAGACTATTATCATACCCGATGTATGGCTTGCTTTTGTGAAATGTATTTCTCATAAGTTAACAATCTTTTGGTCGCAATTTCGTGACTGCATAATAGTTTCAGTATTATGTATTAGTATACATATTCGTCATTCGCAAATTCGTTACCATACATATACTTTTGAAGCTAATAGTATCTTGTTTGGTGATATGTATTAGTGATGGGTTTTAGTGTTAACCATTAATAGTTCCAGGAAAGAAATATGTTGATTGCCAAAATAGTCTCAGGAGAAAAATATGTTGTCATCTTGATATTTGAGTTTCCTTTATCGTCCTAGTTTGATCTTACCATGCTTCAGCACAGCGTCCAATAATATAACTATACAAACCCTGTATTCTACTTTTTTTATGTGCAGGTTTGTTTTATAAAAGCATGGTTTCAGAGTAGTGGTTTTAATTTTAGCTCATTTTTTCTTACCCTGTATTTTATTTACTTTTGGTCACTGATTTAGGTGGGTAGATGAAGTTATACCTGATGCTCCATGGGTTATCACAAAGGAGTTCCTTGACAAACATAAGATTGATTATGTTGTGCATGATGCCCTCCCGTAAGTGTTTGCAGATCAAACTGGTTTTTTTTCTTTTGAGTAAAATAGTTGGTGGTTGGCTCTAGTATCTCAAGAACGACCTTCTATAAAGTAGTTGAGGCATACTATAAAGTAGTTGGTAACTGTGAATTTTACCTCTTGAAATTGTTGACATTGATCACTTGATCATAAAAAGAACCTAAGATTGAATGAGCATTAATACATCAGTTCTGCTCGGTATAAAAAAAAGGTTCTGTATGTTACATGTTTCATTTCTGCATGCTGCCATCATTCACAGTAAATTTTTGGCTGTTATAAAATCAATTCAAATTGATCTATGTTAGCAAGTGGTTGTTTTTCTTGCTGATTGTTGATGCTACCTCAGTGGAACTGTGGAAATGATTTAACATAATCCTTCATTGTTTTTGCCACTCTGATCTCAATCTCATGTTATTTGTGATGAAAAAGTTGCCTGAAGTTTTTATTTAAATTTCTTTAAGTAATGTTTGTTAAAGCACAATTTTGTGTTGCACCCACGTGCCTTGTGATTGTGTCAATCATTCTTTCGGCAGATATGCAGATGCAAGTGGAGTTGGAAATGATGTTTATGAATATGTGAGTTTGTGATGCCTTTTTCATGATAGATGCTCAGATAAATGTTAATCCTTCCAAATCCAGGCATGTGTATTAACGAGCATTTATTTGCAGGTTAAATCTGTTGGCAAGTTTAAGGAGACAAAACGCAGTGATGGTGTATCAACATCAGATATTATAATGAGGATTTTAAAGGATTACAATAAGTTTGTTATGCGCAATTTTGCCAAAGGGTATACAAGGAAGGATCTTGGTGTGAGTTATGTGAAAGTATGAGACCCCCTTTCCCCTGGCTGATGACAGTTGTGAATATTTAACTGTGACAGAAAATTTATTATCTAACTTTGCTTTCTGAAATGATGGCTTTCTTTATCGGTCATAATTAGAATGTTTTCCTCAAAGTGCTGATTATTAATTGTTTGCCTAATATGTTATCAGGAAAAGCAGTTGAGAATGAACATGAGTATAACCAAACTACGTGAAAGAGTGAAGACGCATCAAGAAAAGGTATGAATGACTCAGCTGTGCTACATCAAGATTTCACCATTTCCGCTTCCTAAAACTTCTAGAAAGGCTAGATGATGAAATAATTCAATTATAGGAATTTTAGCACAGGTGACATTACTTCAATAGGAAAAAGATATTTTCATGTCCTATGAAGAATTCATTGTGTTAGTAACATCATCCTTTCCAAGCCCTTTCCACTCAAGGCACAATTGTATAGTGGAACCTAAAAGCTGTAAGGTCATCTACGCAGCAGATAATTTCCTTTGTGGATATATAACACAATCCTATCCTTTTGTAAGCACTGATTTTTTGTGGTTGCCCTAGATTATTACATTTTTTCTATATGAATACGAGTCCACCTTGAGATATTCCTGTCCCAATACAATGTATCTATATTGCACCCATGCTTAGTTGTTCCCTTCAATATGAAGTAATAACATGTGTGCTTATTAGTTGTCCTATAAAGCTCTTGAAGAAATTAAGTTGCAATCTTCAAATACTTTTCAACTTAGGAATATGGCTAAAAACAAATGAAGTAGATAATATTTCCTTTCTGCACGATTCTTCTTTTATTCACAACTTTATACATGAGTCTTGTTCCTATTTAATTCCCTGTCACACTAAGTTACATGCCTCCTGAATTTCTTTATGCAGTTGCATACAGTAGCAAAAATTGCAGGCATGCATCATGAAGATTGGGTGGTGAATGCAGATCGCTGGATTGCTGGATTCCTTGAAAAGTTTGAGGAACGATGCCATATTATGATTGGATATTTGCCTGTCATAATAAATGCTTCTTGATTCATAGCTAAATGTCTCTTAAGCAAGTTCTTCAGGTTGCATGTTGTTTGATTTTGGTGTTATCGTAATTTTGACAGGAAACAGCAATTAAAGATCGGATTCAGGGTACACTAAAGAGGAAGTTGAGCAGAGAAATTAATTTTGACATTTTACATGAACCTGTAGCCTCATGAAAGATGGTCTGGAGCAGCAAAATTTGTTTGAATCAAAGGGATGTCTAAAGCTTACAGTAAACAGATGAAAGTTTTGGTTATTCTCTTTGCACACTTGTGCTATTTGAGTGGATATTGCATGACAGAACAAATGAATGGCAGTAGCTCTTGATGGGGGCATAACCCATTTTATGATTCCTTTATATTAAAAAGATATAGATCATTACCTGAGGGGAAGAAATCTCTCAAAATTCTGTGTTAGCAGTTCATTTCTCATTTAGAATGTAATAATATTTTTCCTATTATGGAGGGATTTAAAGCTTGACAATTCTAATAATAATGAAAAGGATTGTCATATTTGATTTGGTTCTGTTAAGGGTTAAGGCCTCGGTAATCTGCTCAACATTCTGATCTTATATACTCAGGTATCCAGTGCCTCATCACAAGGAAGAACTAGATGATGATGTAGTTTCATAGACATTTCATTTCATTTCATTCAGCCGATCTTATATACTCAAAAGAAAATTACATGTGATTTGATACAGAGATCCCGAGTCATGATAAGGGAATGAAAATAACAAGAAAAATTGGGTAGCAATATGCAAATCTGCGATGGTTCAGGCCTTTGCTGCTTGGACAGGTGCCGCCGTCTTCTCCGCTATGATCTGCTCGTATAGATCTCTTATTTTCAATCCGACGATGGTCTGGAAAAAGCCGGTGCCGTTGTTGCTGCCGGGGAAGTCGGCGTGCTTGAGCATCTGCTGTGTCACCTCGCCGTAGTACTTGGTGGACAGGTTGCTCAGATGGCTCTCAACGTATATCAGCTCATCTAATTTGTCAAACTGCCCATCCATCTCCACCACCGAGACCTAGTCAGAGAGGTAGAGTTTACTTAGCCAAATTATATGTGCAAACTCTCTTGGTTTAGATCTTTACAGAAGCATCACAATGCTGCTCAATCCTAAACCAAGAATCTACAACTTTTGTGAAAACATTGTTATCTCATTGACCAGAATAGTAAAGTTTAGATGTCCATGAAATAAATGATTCTGAATTAGAGAATCGAAGCTTAGAAGGCACAAACATAGTTGATAAACAAGTCTTCCTTGTTGGTTAGCGGCCGGAGTTCCGACATCAATTCTTACATTGTTAATAATTAATTAGAGTTTACCTCTTCGAATTTGATTTGTAGTTGGTTCTAACTCTGTTTTGATTAGTTGTTCTACGCTGATAAATCTTGATCGAGGACGGGGGGAGTACCTCCTGTGAGTAGTAGGTGTCAGGGCCGTATGCGAACTTGATGCCGGGGTAAGAGCAGGTCAACTTCCGGCCGCAGGGAATCCAGGAGACGGTGGATCCTTCGTCGAACAGGTAGACTGGCTTGAAGTGCTCCAGCCCTTCTTTCATGATCAGCTTGACGCGCAGCACTTTCCCTTCGTTGTCGTCAGGAATCAGCTGGGTCGGCAGGACTTCGATCACGGCGTCTGCGTATTGCTTCTGTGGATCTGCATGCAAATCAGACATTGCCAAACTTCAATTCAATGGATGACCTTTCTTTTTCCTTTTCTTCTATCCAACATATATAGTTTGATGCATGAAGATTACGTGAAACAGAGGGCGGTCATTAAGCTATTCTGTTTACATTGAGGAAGAAAAAAAAAAAAAAAGGAATTGAGTCGATGGTGAATTTAGTTCATGTTGATAATTGATGACGAGAAGGAGAACTCACCTATATAAGCATCAAAGTCGGGCTTTCGGGCCTCAATGCTGGCTTTGATGCTTTCCAGACTGTGTCCACGCTCCGCCATGTCCCTCTGCAATCCATCAAACAAGGAATCAATTCAGATGGGAAATCAGAGAAGCAATTACACACTTGAATGATCATATGGAGCGAATTCAAAAATTGGGAACCGTGCAGACCTGAATTTTCCATGCGAACTTGACCTCATTGCTGATGTCCAAGTAGATGCTGAAGTCCAGCAAGTCCCTCACTCGGGAGTCGTACCTAGAAAAACAAATGAATTGTACATGAGCAAAAGTACTGATGCTGCATGCATGGTCGGCGAATCTTGGTCTACAAAATCGACGTGCTCTTCATTTGTAAACGATTCGTGTATGAACAAGGCAAGTAGCAGAGTTTGCAGCTACACAGACTGCATGCTATGGAGGCAAAGAAAGCTCATGCGTGAACAAGGGAAGTGACAGAGCTTGCAGCTATGCAGACTGCGTGCTCTAGAAGCAAGCAAGCAAAGCATCAACAACAGATATATACAAGTGAACTCACATTGGGTGCAGGCCTTCGATGACAAGGATCTTTGGCGGCCTGATGACCTCAGGGGGATCCAAGAGGCCGGTGACGTGGTTGTAGATGGGCTTCTCCACGGTCTTGCCGTCCTTCAGCGCCTTCACCTGCTCGTACATGAGGTCGAAGTTGTTGGCCCTCGGGTCGAGGGCGGTGACCCCCTTCTCCTTCCTCCCCGTCCTGTCCAGGGAGTGGTAGTCGTCCAGGCATATCACCGTCGTGGTGTCGCTGATCAGCGTGTTGGAGTCCGGGTTCCCTCCCTTGGGCGGCTCCGCCGCGCCCCCGAACACGCTCGTCAGCCGCCGCATGAAGGTGCTCTTCCCGCAGCCGGAGTCCGCGGCCAGCCCGATCACCACCGTGCTGTTGTCGGCGGAGCAGGACACCTCGGTGACCACCGCGCCTCCGCTCCTCCAGAATCCCCTGGTCCTCCTTCCGTTGCTGGCCGCGAGGAAGATGAACTGCTGCCTCTGGTGGAAGCCCAAGTAGGTCCTGGTCTGGCTGGAGATGGAGCACGGCGAGTGGAGCGAAGGAGCTGTGTAGACTGTGCAGACTGCCATTTCTTCTTTTGCCTTCTAATTAGCTGTCGGTGCAGCTTCTTTTGCCGAGCAGATGAGCTGCCTGCTATGATACCTTCGCTCTCCTTGCTTCGTTCGAACTTTTGAAGGGAAGGAGGTGAGATAGAGCTGCTGCTGCAGGAAGATGCAGCAGCGTATGAGGATGAGGGGGCTATGTGTCTCTGTGCCTATCCTTCTTTCATGGTGACCGTGGTTATCCCCCTTAAGCATGTATTGAATTTGATCCTTTCACTGTATAAAAACATTTTGTTACGCAAAAAAATTCGCCATAACTGAATAGTTAGACATTTAATCAACGAATGATTAGAATATTAATAAATGAGAATATATATATATATAGCATTTATATAGAGCACTAATTATATTTATTAGATTAATAAAATAATTATATATTAAAATGAGTATATTTGATGAAGATCAAGATCATCCGATTATTCGACGCAATCAAGTCATTTTAACAAACGTGACACGAATTCAACTATTGTAATTTATTTAATCTTAGATGATATTTTTAATTGACAAATTAGTTTACATCTAAGAAGTGCATGATTAATTAAATCATGAAAACTAATTAAATTATGAACATATTCATTAACCTCTTAATAAATAAGTGTTTGATATGCTTAACAATTCAAGAAATAAATAAAATGATATAGAGCTCTATATTTATAATAAATTTTATATGGTGGATGGATGACACGAAAATATAAGTTTTTAATTTTTTATCACTGTAAAAAATTAAATAATTCTATAGTTAATTAAGCATGAATATAAAAATACAACTGAATGGTGATAAAATATGAGAAAATAATAAGATAAGTTGAAAAAATAATGCACTTTATAAGTATAAAATTTAATAAAATATAAATTTGACTGTAAAAAGTTTTTTAATTTTTTAATTCAAAATTCTAAACTCTATTTATTTATGCTATTTATTAAATAAAAAACATTTAAATGGCTAAATATTACTCTAAATGCTATATGTGACGTATAATTTAAAATGAACATAATTATGGATGGAAATTTTAATTTGTGACAAATAAAAAAACTGAAAGCTTACGATCATTTATGTTTCCTAATGTTTTCTTTCCAAAACCTCATTTGCCCAAAAGTACGAGAGTGGCTAATTCAAATGATATATAATTAGTCAATTTCCTCTAAGTTATATATATATATATATATATCATTTCATCCGATATATACAATCATAGAAAAAATATTCTGGTTTGATGGTTTGAATTTCCTTACAAACTTAGAGTTTATTTTTATATATTCTGGATTATTTCATTTCTGTATGCTGGGAAACAGAATTAAAAGTAAAGAATAATAATATTTATAGTATATGCGTTTCCATCTTTTACCTAATCAAGAAACTCAACATATAATTATCATGCAATACTGACATTTTGGAATTGGATCATACGATATTTATTCTGAATAATCGAGTATTCATCCGTATTTTTAGTTCGATCACGTTTATTAAAGAATTTTTTTCATTTATAGGAAAAAAAGAAAAAATAAAATAAAAGAAGCTTTTCATTTATGTTTCGCATATATTTTATCCAGACATTTTTTCCCCTTAATTTAATTAGTGGAATGGATGAAGAATTGAGATGACGTGTGTGGGAATGGATTGATGGAAGAAAACTTAATTGGTCCATATTGCACGATGAGATGCCCATAAGTGCGTGGCATGCCCATTATTTCCAATAAAAGAGTCCCACAACCTTTAAAGCCATGCATTCTGTGGCAATTATGCGACACAACCACGCAGCCTTTTCAAGGAATGGAGATGGCTTCAAGTGGCTCGATCATTGCTCAGCAAAGTATGTACGTAACGTCATATGAATGATGTGCCCACATATTTAGGGTAAATAAAGGTTCAGTGCTGCAGGATAAATGATCTATTAAAAATAAAATTTCAGAATGATTTTTTGATCTGAAGGAATCAGACTTCATGCTCAACAGTAAAGTAGATTGAAATGGTTTTCACTTAAGTGGTTCAATCGTGTAGTGGATACGGAATCAAACGGGATGAACAATGAGAAATATTTTATTTCTGAGATATCTCTTGGCTTCCCTTATCGACTCAATGAAATAGACTGGAACAAGCAAGCAATTTCATGCAATGTTGCACATGCATCACGATATCAGAAGAGCCTGAATCGAGTGTTCTTTTACTGTTAAAAGCAATATCGCAAAATCCAATTCGACCATCGACCCGAATTGATGATTGAGTCAAATTGAGCCAATCAGACCGGATCAAACATAATAATAGAAGTTAAATAATTTTTTCTCGTATTCTCAATGCATTGTAAGATGCATAACAAATTAAATAAAATAGTTTAAAAGTCAAATAATATAATAAAGTAACTGTCAATTAAATAGTTATTACATCAAGATGCAATTTTTTTTATAATTATAAGTAAAAGAATATCAATGATATGTGATGAAAAACAAAAAAATTGAAATATATATATATATATATATATATATATGCATGTGTGTACTCGACCAAAACACTTAAATTCATTGGATTAGTCAGTTTGATTCAAGTTTTGACTAAATTTAATCAGATCAAAACGAGTTGAATCAAACTCGCGGACTCTTTTTAGAGTTGAACATCGGTATGATTAGTTTGACCAGCCGAATCGAGCAGAGTTTTACCGTACCGGTTAAAGGAAGCTCAACATACATTCGAGTGGAGCTTGTTAAAATTGTGAGGGCAATTTTATTATACAGTTTCGGACTGGATTTAGTTTTTACATTTCATGATAAGAATTCTAGATTCTCTCGGAATTCGATTCTGAAACAACATTTTCATTTCTAACTATTATCAAATTCTCTTGTCAAGATGTAGTCCACGGATGAATTTCGTAAATCTTATATGTTATTTTGAACATAATCCTAAAAGCACGGAGAAGGTGGCCCTATTCTTTTATTTTCGTAAATTAAAATAAAATATAACAATGGAAAAAATAAATGAAATTCTTGAAAAGGTTGAGAGGCCGTAAATGGCTAAACTATTTCAGAAAAGTAGGCCTAGAAAACTATCCAAATTTTAACTGACTAGAGTTAGCTTTCAGATATGCTACAGCTGGGTGCACATTATAAAAGTAACGTAGAGGAATTGGATTTGTACAGGTTTCTAGCTACGAGAATAGTGTTATAATATACTCCTTATGGTTTTGCTACACAAAGATTTCAAGTTCAAACTTATATAAATACAAAAAATTTCGATGAAAATCTCACCACCCATATAACTAAATGTGGTGCTGCTCAAGAGGACATTAAATTAATCAATAACTTGAGACTCTAACATGGGAGATAACTTTTCAAATTACAAATTGCTTCACATGCATTTTCACAAAAATATCTTCAATTAATTTTTTAAATAAAAGATAAATATAATTCAACTTCGTCTTATTTATTATTTGAAATCAAATCTTTTACAAATTACTCTTATTTTCATTTTTATTGTTTTATTTATTTATAATACTATGATAAAAATTTAAACTATTTTTTAGGAATATTATGATAATTTATTCTCTAATTATTTTAATTATTATTTATTTACCAATACCTACCAAACACTATAACTAATTTATATTATTAATATTTACCAAACACTTAAACATGTTTAATTAAATATGATATTTTATCATTTCCTCTAATTTCCAATCATCTCAATTTGCAATCGATCGGGTCATTTCAACACGAACCAACAACCCTGATTTGATGGCTAATCTCATTACAATAAATTTTATGCAGCTGAGGAGGATTCCATGTCTAATTTGGTTAACAAAATGTGCCCATGGAAAAATAAATAAATAACAAGATTTGATAGCTTCGTTGCAGCCGCCAGAGAGTTAGGGAGCATTCCCCACGCCATAACATCTCGATACAACTGGAGATATTGATAGCGCACACGAATGCACCACCATATAATCACTTCATTTGTCAAACCATTTTCTACGAAGACTTACTTAATAACCCTGTTAATCAAATATCACATGAAATGAACTTTTTCCATGCACAACTATCCACACACCAAGGACACAAAGGAAAAAAGGGATGTCACTAAACAGAAACAAAATTTAGAAAAAAAATAGCTATTATAGAATCAACTCCAGACCGTGCAGAACACAAGGCGAGATGAGTAAAATCTTGAACCAGGCCCATCGTGCCGAATTCTCATCATCATGTTCACTTCTGTCCTCTGAAGTACATATAAACTTTCTGCAAACCCAAAAGATTGGTTCGTGGTAAGTGAATTTTGATCAAATTTGGCAATCTGCACAATCATGTACTGAGCAGTGCGCCCAAGTGTTCATCACAGAAATATAAGAACTAACCTGGAGGACCCACAAGCTTAAAAGAGTTTCCAAGCAAAAGAAGCCAAATCCAATCAAGTAAAATATCTGCAATTGTGGTAAGGAAGGTCAAACTTTATTTCCAAAGCAATCAAAAATCACAGGCGTGATAGTTACATACTTCATTGATAGAAATGAGAGGAAAAGAACTGAAGGCATGCAAATGTTTTTTGTGCATAAATTGTTACATACCGCAGTGTAGTAAATAAAAAGAATGCTACTAATGCAACCTTACAAATGACGACAATCCTGAGAACGTCAGTGGAAAGTGGTAAGTAGAAGAAGATATAACGAACTTACCCCAACCAACAGATGATCCGAGAATGTATCAATTGCAGCTAGTATGCCCCTGATAGCAGAAAAAAATAAGATAAATATCAGTACTTCACAGTTTGATGGATTATAGAAAATAAGAGATGCAAAAATGTTGAAACATATGGAAAAATGAGGATTGGTATTCACAATTTGCAAATTAAGCAACTGCTGTTACTGGGCAAGGGTGATACTCAGACAATTTAAATTTGAGATGCATTTTAGCTTTCATACTTTACTTGATTTCAATCTTATAAATCTATAATATCCCATAAAGATGTAAAACAATTATCAGCACTATTCAATCAAAAGAAATTGTAGATCAAGTAACCAAAATAAAAAGGAAAATTGAAGATGAGATGACCATTAGAATTTTTACGGAAATAGCCGTTATGTAAGAATTTTCCATTGACGGCATGAGATTTTTCTTTTTTTAGAGGAAAAGGGATGACCATGATATTGTGCACTCATCACGAATGTCCACAAGTCATTTAAGACAAGCAAGCAACAAGAAGAGAAATCAGGCCTTAAATTTGATAAATAAATAATTAAAAATAGCCGACTTTGAAGAGGCTCATCATGAAAAATCTGCCTAAGAAAATATTAACATTTATACTTGTCATCATCTTGAAAGAAATGCAAGTTAAAGAAACACTTACGTCAAAGACTTCCCATGAAATACGATTGGAGGAGCAATGGCAGCAATGATGCAGAAACCAATATGGATCTGAGCATTGAAAAGAACAAAGAAAACTATCAAAACAAAAACTTTAATGTATCATCAAAGGGAAAATGTAAAGAAAATTACCAAATACAAAAGGAAAAACCAGCCAAACTTCACAGCACTGTCAGTCCTGTTGATGGAATTTATCAAGTGGTGAGAATGAATAACAGGAACTAACAGTGCAAGTGTAAAATATCAAGAATCTTAAGCCTCCAATTATAAATTACCTTGTCTCTACGAACAAAAAGAAAAACAATTGCATTATAAGACAATATTATGATATTATCAATGATTATTCTTGCCTATAAACTAATGAGTTCTTGAAAGAGTGTAGAAACTTAATTTAAGAAGTTCTGTAAAACCTGCCCTTAGGAAGTAGAAAAGTCGTCTTTCTTTTTTTTAATGAGTAACAAAGTAAAAAAAATACAGCATAGGTTCTCATATTTCCCATCATGCAGTTTTCAAAATGTTATGTAATATTGATGGATAACCAAGTTTTGACTCATTACCTCATAGCACGATAAAGAGGCCTATACCAGAGGACATATGAAAGAGGACATCCAAGCAAAGCATATATGATAGCAAGGAAGAAAATTTTAACTCCTGTGAAACCCAAAACACAATTGTTACAGTAAATACACTTTAAATTTATGTTTGCAAGGACTGGAACTGGTTTAGCCAAACTTACCTCCTCCTTTAATCCAACAGACAGTCACAGCAAGAACATTATATGAAAGACAAAGAAGAATACCTGATAACAAAGTGCAATTGAACATAAGTAGAGAAATGTATGGCAACAAACACGGTGCATTTGTCTTTCACCATTCTTACTACTGAACCAAGACAACATAAACATGCACATCCATCATACAATCCAATTCTAGAAATATAAAGGAACCTTGACATCATGAACAGTTACAACTTACAAGACAATCATAAAATATGTTCTTATCCTAAAGTGAAAAAATAAAACCTCCTGAAGTCATAAAAGATGAGTGTACCGAGCCAGCTGGCAAATGCCAAGTATTGCAACCTCTGAGCATGAATTGGTATCTCTTTAGATATATCATGGTGAATTATTGGGAAAATTGGGGGCCAATTCTTCTCTTCTATGGTAACGCCAGCTGCACCAAAAGACGTAGAATATTGTATATTATCAATCTACTGCCAATCTAATGCTTAGTATACAATAGCCATTTTCACTCCATGGGTTTGGAACAGAGGAAAGCCCACACTCACCACTTGACAAGGCATTCTCCCGACGCTTAATGTCCTGAATAAGCAATTAAAAAAGAATTGTGAAACATATTACCTATTTAGTTGCTAACATAACAAATAACTAGGAAAAAGTGCCATCAAGCTGAAAACATAATTCAGGGTGCAAGATGGTGTAAAATGCCTAATAGTAAGTGGCAGTTATATTTGCATCTGGAATTATGTTAACACGAGCAAAGAGTTGAGAGCAATGGTAAACTAACCGCCTCTCTCCTTTTAAGATCCGCTTCCCATGATGCCAGATCCTTTGCCTTCTTACCGGAATCCTGCAAAATGCCAACGGCAAATGCATGCCATAATCAAATTGGGTTCCTAAAGTAGAAATTACATACGAACAAAGGGAGTTCCTCATACGTTCATAGTATCCAACGGCACATCAACGTTAGCATCACTCTTGTTCCCGAAACCTAGGGTTACAGAAGAAAGCGAAGGAAACTTCGACTTCGTACCTCCTCCTCCTGCGCCATTCTGCGATTCACATTATTCAGTAACTACAGCACAGTGAACAATCAACCACCGACACCAGAACAAAGATCTCTATTATCCAAATGAACAAAACAAATCGGCCAAAACAGCACGGCTATACGAAATGCGGGAATTCAGGGATAAAAGTTCTTCGGGATTTAAGGCAAAGTAATGCACTTTATGACTAGATCAGAATTTAACCCCCCAGATCTCATCAGAAACCTAGGGTTCCAAATCAAGATTTTTCATGAGCCTAAAAACACAGCAACCTAGGTTGGATCTTTCTACAGAAAATAACAAACAAAACTAGAAGGAAAAGAAAACGGAATCAAACCCAAAGTAAAAGAGATCTCGAAGAACACAATCAAAACATTGAGGCTTAAAAAAAAAGGAGAAAGTGGAGAGGATGCGAGGAGCGAGATAAAGAGAAGGGAGGATGAGGTCCACCGAGAAGGGATTGACGTCCTCCTCGTCGAAGGGGTTGGGGTCGTCGCGTCGCTGCATCGCCGGTGACTTCGCCGACTAGAAAAGTGGATTCTTTTTTCTTCTCTCTCTCTCTCTCTCCGCAAGTTTGGAGCAGCGGAGTGGAGTGAAAGTGGACTCGCTTTGACAAGGAGTCACGAAGACGACGCGGACGTGGGCGAAGGAAGGAAGGCAGAGAAGGAATAAATTTAATAAATAATAATGTACTTATTTTGCTACACTTCAAAAGCAGCCGCTTTGTTGATGATAATAACAATTTTACTTTAAAAAAAAGGAAAAAAATTAAGGTTTCTTTTACTTTCCCATTATGTGAGAAATTAATTGCTTTGATAAACTCTTATTTTATTCAAATCTTGGGAAGTTTAACTATAACCGTCCAATCTTAAATTTATGACTGTTGACAAGAAATAGAATATTTATTTAATCGTTTTCGGTGTTTAAACTTATATATGTGGCATATTCCATGTCGAAGTAGAAAATGTATATTTCAGAAAATAGGAATTACTAACTCTCACATGCACATTTTTTTTCTAACCGTTTAGGTAAACAAGATTGACTTTATTTATTTCAAATATCGTGGTTCAAACGTTTATGTTTTTTTTGTAAATGATAAAACTAAGTAATATTTAGCGTTTAATATAAAAATATTGAAAAACTATTTATACTATAGTTTAGCAATTAGATGTTAGCGTTTTATAATTTTTTTTCAATTTTACTCTTATTCAATTATATTATTTCTTTCTAACTTATCTTATTATTTTCTTATTTTTTATTTTATAATCATTTAACTATATTTTTTTATATTCATACTTAATTAGTTACAAATTACTTATATGTTAACAATGAATAAAAATAATTTTATAATTGATATTTTTATATCATGGGTGTACTATGTCAAATTCATTGTCAATATAAATTTCTATATATTTTAACAAAAAATTAATTGTAAAATTTTATTTTATTTAATTGAAATATAAATTATTTATTTATTGTATTATAATAGAATTGTATAATGCTTGAATTCAATAATTTGTCGTATGTCTAATTATGTTTACATTCATCAACTAATTATATCATTAAGTTTACCAACACTTATTTGTTATAATCCCACTGTCCGCTAGTTAATTTACTATCCGCTTATCAAATCGTTAATAATGTCAAACAGAATATTTAGCTATGAGGACAACACTCATCATTAGATGATAATCTATATTATATTAAAGAGAGAGTACTTTGAAGGAGAGAATGACATTTGACACATTTGTGAAGTGCCACATGTCCACTACTTAATATTTATAATCAATTAAAATGCTAATTTACTTGCTCATATGATATTAGTTTATAATTATTTTTAATAATCAATTATCAAAGTTGGTTACAACTACATAATTATATAATATTATTACAATAATGGATACTATGTATCCAAATCGATCCAATATACGAAAATAATATTCAATGATCAATAGTTATTTATTTAATAATAGTTTATTAACATGACTTCTATTTTTGTTTATTTTGATCATATAAAGAGACACTAAAATTTTTATGAATTTCGTACTTTGACTGATAAGATTATTGATACTTTTAATGATTTACATGCTTATTATAGGATAATAATTTATAAATATTGTTTAACCATTAATTATCAGAGTGAGTTACAAGATATGAGTAACTATAACTATATAATTTTATTAGAATAGTTGATAATAAATGTCCATAACCGTCCAGTATAAACATGGCATTTAATTATCAAAAAAAATTATTAATGACATTTAATTAAGTTTATTTGTGTTTTTCTCATTATATAAGAAAACTTTTTTCGGGGAAGTATGTAGGGAGACACTAATAAGTTATTTAAAAAAATTAAAAGGAAATAACATTTATGAAATTCGACTTTGAACTATAAGTAGAACTAATTTGTAATTTAAGATTGAACTAGTGTAGAGCCCGCACGATGTGCGGGTGATATTAAAAATAATGTAACTCATCTTAAAAAATATTAAATTTAGATATTTCTTAATTTTAGTCGTTTGTGATCATTTCATTTAAAGGTATCACATGGAATAAAGTTTTCAATATACAATGTATAATAAAATACAAAATGATAAAGAAGTCACTTTATATCTACAAAATAACAAATACATATTATAAAATGATAATCATCATCTCCTCATACCATTTTTTCCAATCAAACACCTTCTTTGAATATTTATCTTTAAGGATTCATTATTATTATTATTATTATTATTATTATTATTATTATTATTATTATTATTATTATTATTATTATTATTATTATTATTATTATTATTATTATTATTATTAAGCTAATTCACATAGGTGATGTAAACAAAATGGGAACAATTTTAATACAAAGACATAACAAACTTCAAAATAAATGAAATATATGATTAATGTTTATTAGCTTAATTTGAACATGCACATTTATTAGTTTAATAAAATAATTAAAACAATGACATGTTCAAAATTTGAACAAATCAATATGTAACATGCTTCTAGGACCTTTTAATAGAAACTAAATTTCAAGCATGTGCCTTGTGCGATGCACGTTAGATATAGAAAAGTAAATTGATCGAAACATTTTTTATTTACTTTTATATGAATAAATATGGAATGCACTTCTATCTTTTAGAATTAGTAATAATAATATTCTGAAGAAAAGTATAAAGAATGTTTATCTAGTGAGAATTTTAAAAAACTTATAATTTTAAACTTATGTGTAATAAATGTAATTTTGTATCATTTTAGCATTACATTTTATTAGCAAAATATTATACCCGACTTATGTCTATATTAGGTAAAACATGAAATTAAAGTATAAATAATTCAAAAAACAATGAGATAAAATTGTCAGTCATTGGGATCAATTATTTAAATAATGATTTTTCCTTTTTTAATTTAAGTATTCTATGTTAGATTGTGATATTATTTATTTACATTCATTAATCGAGCATGGTGTCATATCATTGATTAACAAATTCATTCAAAATTTCCTAATATGTTAATAGGTAGATAATACTTAGAATAAAAAAGAAGGCTTGAATTTAGAAAAGTAAAAAATAATGGTTAATTTTAAAAGGTTAAGTAAATGTTATTCATTCTTTTTCATCTTTCTCTTTTTTTCTATAGTTTTTATATATTTTCATCTTGATAGACTATTAATTTGCATTAAAATAAGCTACTTCAAAATTATTAAAAATTTAAAATAAATATATGTTTTAGCAGTCGGACCGGTCTTCTTTTTTGACACAAAGCAATTAATTTTTCTTAATCATATAAGATAAATGAATAAATATATTTGTAAAATAAAAATATATTGTGAAATTATTAATAACATATAGTATAATTTGAATATCATGCCAACATTCAATTTTGTAAAATATAAGAGTTTGAATAATAATTAAATTCAAGTTTGCTATTTCCATACCAATTATTTATCCTATTAATTAAAAAAAGTAACTTCAATAATATATTAATATGCTTCAAGAAAATAATGACTAACCCTTATAACACATTTCTGATTACTTTGCAATAAAAATAGCCAACTACCGTACAAAATTTCAACCATTAAAAAGAGCTAACTTTAAATAATATATTAATATGCATAATCAAGATAAGAAAACCAACTCATATCATATTAATTTGCAATCAAAGCAAGCAAGCGCGCATATATATATATATATATATATATATATATATATATATAGAGAGAGAGAGAGAGAGAGAGAGAGAGAGAGAGATTTTGAGGAATGAAAAGAGGGATACGAATGGGTATGAATCCATGTTAGTTTGCCCAATATTTATAATGTGAGAAATGGAGAATGAGAGTTTATCTTTCCACCAAATGGTCTGTTATAACTACTATGCTTTTTTATTAAGAATTAAATTTACATTCAAAATTATTATGAAATAATTGATAGATTTTCATTCTCATGCTAAAATAATTTGAAGTAATAAAGATATTTAATTTCTTATCTTATTTATTTGAATGTTCTATATAAATTTTAAAATTTATTTTGCAATTTAAATATAATTATTTATATTTTAATATTTTAATTACTACAATTTTTCGGTGTTAACTATATCTTTTTATACTTTAAATATAGTCATTGGATAAATGTTCTCTATATATTTTAAAAAAAACCTATCAAAAAATAACTAACTACGTTAAACTTTTTCCTTTTCATTGGTTTTTCTTTTTAAACGAAAAATATATCTCATTATTTTTCTTTTCATTCGCTTATTATTGCTTATTTTAATATACTTGAAAAATGCCAATTAAATTTGAAGCAATCAAGCATGCCTTAAATATGTTAATTAAAAAACTTAAGCAAACAAAGAAAATAGGCATACAAAAATCATACCCTCAATCTATATAATATTAATTTACAAAAAAGTAGGCATACAAAGTTCACAACAACAAAAAAAAGAAAGGATATGAAGATTACGTACCATCTGATTTGTAGGATCAAAACTGTTGAAAAATAAGTCATACAATATAATTATGAAATTAAGCCATATTATAAACATGAAACTTCTAAAATATGATTATATATCAATGAGATAAAAATTTAATTCGTTAGATAAATCAAATCTTTTTCATTTTGAATAAATGACTAAATAATTGGTAAAGATAAAAAAGAAATAATTGCATAGTAAACTATAAAAAAAATGCATGAGAAGAAAGGATCTCATCGGCAGAAAATAATGTAGAGGACCATAGGTTTAAGAAAGGCATTACTTTAAATACCATGATAATAGTTAGTTTTAAAAACTACTATGCAGTTTTATAGGGGATAGGGGTAGTTAGATAATAACTAAATCATCGTGCACATGAAGAAATTAATATCTGTGCAATTATTTTCAGCATGGTTTAAAATAAAAGACTTCATATGAATAAAAATAAAATATTTTGGATAACATATAGAGATTGATAAACAATTAATCATATATGCCCAATAAATCATCACATAAAATGAATAAATGTGTCGATTAAAGAAAAGGCTATTAGGCTCATTATATTTTATTATGGTAGATCATTTCTACAATAAATATGGGCACCATGCATATTTTTTCTCCATATGTTTAACAAAATAAAATATTTATTTGAAAATAATTATATCATTACTACTAACACTTGCCAACAGATAGGAATAATTTTTTTGTTTGTTACTTTTTGATATTGAACAAATTAAGAAATTGTGAAAAAAGATAACGCTTTTATTAGTTAACTATATACGTCACTGCGCGCTCGAACAAAATTATATAGTTATATAATTATTGATATACTCTAACTAAATCGTTAAATAATTATTAAAAATTTGTCGTAGAGAAAATTGTGGAGTCAAGTTAGTTATGGATAATTATTATCCATTACTCTAATATAATATATATGTATATATTATAATTATTGTTATTAGATATTGGATATTTTGATTATATTTAGTTATTTGTACGGTTATCACATTTTAATATTATACATATTGCCTTTAAAATTTATTTATTGAAAAGTTTATGGACACTTGGCAACATATTATAATGCCAAATGTCAATATCTTATGCAAAGTACTCTCCTTTTAATATAGTATAGATAATACAAAAAAGTTAAAAGGAAAAAAAATAAAAAACTGAATATAGCAAGTTACTAAAGTAGTTACTAAAACTGATCAAATGTCTTTTATTTTTTATTTTTTGCACTATAAATAAGACGAGAGATCAAAAGGATTACATGTGCATGATTCACGTACTCCATTTGATGCTGTCAAAGTTTGTTAGCTTGCACCACCAATTAGGCATAGATTTAATTATATTATGCTCATATTAGATTTTATCTACTCATATTAGATTCTATTGTTAAGTAATCTTATCTTTGTCATGGTTAATTTATACTCATATTCTATTTTTTATCCTTATTCTTTTTGTTAACGTAGGTTTTTACATATTGAAAAATTTTAAAAATCATTATATTATTATATATATGTCGTGTAGTAAATAAAAAAAATTTAAATTTATGACCAATTTTTGTGACCATATTCGATAATTTTTTTGGCTCTACAAAATATTTCCTTTGTTACTTGATAATATAATCTAAAACATGGGATTGTCTGCATGGACTCCCAAATCATAGCCAACTAATTTTCTACGTATAATTTATTTGTA